>VZSF01005244.1:4566-54566 GCA_013398295.1 Chionis minor | reverse complement strand
GGAAAAGTTCTATAATTTTCTCCAGATTATAATTAGAGATAATTTGACCATTTTCATAATGCTAAGATTTCTTATGATCGTTTTTTCTAAAGCAAATCTAAAAACACCTCACAGTATCCCGCAGAGTTTCTAATACAGAAAAATTGAATTCATAGAGCATTTTATAAAGTAAGTAAAACCTTTTGGTGGAGAACATTGACAAAAAATTCTCAATTAAACTTGGTGCATTTCATCAGTTCTGTGCTGAAAATTAATGAAACCAGAGGAACTTCCTGCTTTAAATATGCCTTGATTATGATTTTCCTGAGAAATGTTTATACAATGCCGGAATTTTCAAGTATGCTTTTGTTTAGAATTCTGTGGAGGGACAAGATAAGTTTTGAAAAAATCCTAGTAATTTCAAATGAAACCCTAATCAGAGCCCTGTAGATATCAGACAAAGGTCTAATTATAGGGCCTCATAAATAGACACTTTAAAATGTTGAATGTGTAACTTGTTCATCAGATACTGTTTCTGTATACCAAGAACAGATGAATAGAAATACTTGTGTACTTTAGACTGAGAAACAATATTTTGCAGCGTGCGAGAATCAAGCATGCTGTCATCTGGCGTGCTTTTTTCTGTTTTGGGAAGATATGGGCTTTTTGGGGCAGGATATAATATATAAAAGATGGAAATGTCCTCTTTTTGACTAAGGTACTGTAATTCTCACAACATGAAAAGTAGCTCAAAGAAAAATCTGACTGGCCCCCTATCCTTCTTCCTTGTTTCCTACAGAGCTGTATCCAAGACATGCTTTATAGGTGACTGCATACATCATGCAGTGCTCTAAGTGTGTCTTTACAAGTATCCTGAATGCTGCTTGAGTATGGAAATTACCGACAAAAGAAATTAAGAGCAGGAACCCCATGATTAGACTAATGCATTGATCAAGTCAATTCTTCTCTGTTTCACTGCCAACACACCACATATAAAAGCGTCATTAAAGAAACTTTGCTGTCTCTCCTACTAATGGTCTACAATTTGAGCATGCCCAGATGATTGACAGGCTGTGCCAGGGCTGCCTGTGTTGTCTGAAAAAGCCACATCAGATCAGCGGAAGCTTAAAGCAAAGCATAAATTATAGATATATGTCTGTTTCTTTGATGATGTGAGACTAGTAGGTGCATCCCACTTCCATCACACAAAGAACCACACTTTCATGCAGCTTTTTCACTTTGTCACATCACATTTGAAAAAACAACAGTGAAAACATAAATGTTCTATTTTTTTTAACAAACAGCCTGTTCAAAGCCAGTTTTGAAGTTCTTCACTTTCTGAATTAATTAAATATAAAATAAGTGTTAAATTGCAAAGTTCAGTGCAGCGAGGATTGTTGCTTATTTTCTCTATCTATTTGTCATTATTGTTAACTGCTATACATGTTTCTGAGCCGGAGCTACTGAACTGGAATGCTCTTAGCATTTTGGCCATTCAAAACAAAGGTGTTTAGATGGCACTGAAAAGGGAGATTCTTTTGCTCTGTAAATTTGATTGTGAAAAGCTGGTAGAATTTTATTACTTCTAAATTATAGAATCTCTAGTAATACTATAACAATGAATTTGGGGCTTAGGATAATGCTGATAATTATCAAGCATAAGAGTGTGTCATGTATTTATATAATAAAAGAGAGACAGATTGTCATTATAATCTTACCCTTCCAACATGAAGAATACTGCAGACTTATTGTAATATTAACAGAGGAAATGCTACCTAGTTTGTTGATGTCATTTCTTTACCAGAACAAAAATCTCCATTATAGATTAATTCATGAGTTTGATGGTTGTGGCTAATAGTCAGCCAAAAATACTAACACATTAGCATTCAGTCATATAGTAATTACTATAGAAATGCATTCTACATTTGCAATTTCAACAAAATGCTTAAAATATAATACTAGACAGATAAAGGACTGATCCGTTGCATACTTCTGAGGTACCACAGAAGAGAGACTTGATAGCACTTGACTAAAAAGGAATTCTTTTTGTGTGGTGTTTTGTCTCAAGTATTTAGTATTTTAGAGTTTCCTT
Source organism: Chionis minor (assembly GCA_013398295.1). NCBI lineage: Eukaryota > Metazoa > Chordata > Aves > Charadriiformes > Chionidae > Chionis > Chionis minor. The sequence continues at coordinate 52,495 of VZSF01005244.1, read as the reverse complement.
GTCATTGAACTTGCTCTTCAGCTCTACTGTAATGTTTCTTTTTGTGCTTTGCTGATGTCCAGTTTTATTTCATAGCAATAGCTTATTGAGTAAAGCATAATTGTTCTTTGTAAAATACTCATCTTGTATCACTTCTTTTAGAGATCAGACATTTCCTTTTCCCATAAGGTCTAAAGATCTGTAAGTTGACATAATTCTGCACAAATCACTCCGGTAGTGTAACTTAGACTGTCCAAATTCCCCTTGGACTGTGGCCTCTGTAACTGTGCCATCAGTCACTTAACTTCACCTTATCTTTAAATAAGTTTAACCAGAAGGGACTTGTTCAACTCACCACCTCTTGAGTAATGTGAATTATTTATATGATCTTCATATGTGTTCGTTAAGCTATATACAGTAAGCCTAAGTGTAACTGTTTATTCTGTTCATCCATAAGTGTGTTACCCCAAGCTTTGAACTCAGGCTCACCACAATAAAAATATCTCTTTTTCGCTGTTTGATGGAAATCGACATAATTTTTTCATGTTGTACAATGGCAGCAGTGTTGTCTCAGACGGGCACATTACCATGGGAATGCATAAAGAGACGTTTCACATGTTCAGTGTTGTTGTGTTGCCATTTTCCAGACCACCTTCCCCTGCAGCTTTGCAGAGGTGAACATGCAGGAAACTGTATACCACCATGTCGAACAATATAAATATGCCACTGTAATGGCTACTGTGGAAGTGATGATTAGAATAGTCCTTTTTATCAATTCACTACTTTGCTTGAGGAGTTATTAAGCGCGCTTTGTCTGTAGAGGAATGTTAAGCGTTGAGAAATAAGAATTCTGTAAAGCAGTCCTGTTAGTTATTTAAAAGGACCTCAGTCAAAATGGAAATAAACTGAAACAAACACACTGAAATGCATTACTAAAATGGATCCTCCAAAAAAGACCAACTAGTGAACATTGCATTGAAAGCACCGTGTATTTATAGGCGATGCTAGAGAGCTATATGCACGGTCTGTTTAAAGCCAATATTTTTGGTGGAAAACAGTTGCGCCAGTACTAGTCTAAAAATCTTTAAAAGGGGATGGAAACAATAATTCTTCTAACTTATACTAGTAAGCTTTGGTTTTCTTTAGAACCTTGGCTTTCCATTTGAAATTTGTCCAGAACAGCAGTGTTTACACATGTCCTGTTAGAAGTAATGCCAGAGGGACCTCAAAGGCATGAGTCTTGTTCCATTCTTCTCTGGTTGATTTTCCTCAAACATGGGATATTTTAACACCTCTGTAGATCACAGGATGAATTGAGCCTACAGAATCAAACATTGTATGTCTTTCAGTATTAAGTGTGCTCAGGTTAGAACTTGCTTAATTTATGAGCTGTGAGGCAGCCATGAAACTATGGGTAGGCATATTGTTAAACAGATTTCATTTTTCAGAAATAAGAGAATTTTGTTCTGTCTGTTTCTTGGGTTTTGGTGGGTTTTCTTGTTTGGTGTGTCATTCCCCGCTGCCACCCCCCACCCCCACATTTCTGTTTCTAACAGAATTAAGGGGTTTTTTTCTTTTTTTTTTTTTTTCAGGGGTTCATTCCCCCCATGCCCTTCTTTCTCTGGAATACTTGCACCTTCCCATGTACAGTGGGTTTCCTCCTTGGCAAAGCAGCTTCATATGTTTCATGGTTTTCTGCTCTTCTGAACTGGAACGTGTCCTTGTGTGCTGCTAAGAGCACATAGCTTTGGAGGATCTGCAAAAGACAAGATATTTCATGCATCCCTTTCTGAGGTCTATTTCTGACAGTCCCTTGAAACCAATTCAAAACTCTCCCTAATTATAATAGGACAGGTTTGTGTCTGCTTTCAGTCAATAAAGCTTTGTTCTGCCTCAGGGATTTTACTTGTACCTGATTATATAATGGAGGATAGAGGAAGCAGGCAATAGTAATTTTAATCCCTGACTATCTTTCATTCAAATAAAAGGTGCAAAGAGATTGATTGAAAGGGAGAAATGTGAATATGGTACTGCTAAAGGAAACGTTCTGCACTGCTGGGATCCCCTTCTATTTTTAAAATGTGGGGTGAAGACTATCAGTTCCAGCAGCAAGTACTGCTCGGATCGGCTCCATACTCCCAGTGCACAAACCCAGGCATCCTGGAACCTTGGAAATGTGAAGGTCAAGCAAAATCGGTTTAGTGATACGGGGAAGTGGAGGAGGTTTGGATCAGACTGGACCTTCTACTTTTTCAGGCTCTGGCAATAATTAAGAGTATTGGTTTTAGTACTTTAAACACCACCTCTGTCATGAATGATACAGCAAATGGCCTGTTACGGGAATTTAATCAGATGAAACAGAGGGGAGGGTAGCAGGGGCCTAAACTGAAAAAAATTTAAAAAAAAAAAAACCAAACCCACACAGAAAAACCCCACCACTCAATACTATATTGACATAAGCCTGTTTTTTGTGATCCCTATTTTTCATTTTATAGCTTTCTTCGGATATTTAGTTCTAGACTTAGAAGCTTGGGGTTCACCTCTGTCAAAGCAGTGTTAAAAAGCTGACACTTTTGTGTAAAGTTTTAAACACAGTGTGGTAATTATTTTCCTGTTGTTAACACAGAGTATATCTTTTAATTGTTTTTGATAGCTTGTCTAAAAATAATGAACATTATACTGTAACTTAGGAAACATGCTAGATTTTTTCTTAGTAAAACTGTTCCAGAAGCCAATGCTTTCAGAGAAAACAATTCCAGCTCTGCATCCTGTGACGAATGGTTGGTTATCCCATTGTTAGGTCCTGGTCTAAAAAATTAAAATAAAAAGGGATATAGTAGGGAGGAAGGAGAACTACATTTAGATATTGAGGTTTATGTTTTTATTGTGCAGCTCTAAAAGGAAGGCGTTTTTATTGCTTCAAGAGAAATTAATTTCTCAAGGTACTCAACTCACAAACTGCTAACAGCAGATCAGCCGTACAGCGCTCCTTGAGACTCAGTTCTGCAACCCATAGCTTAGAGTCAAGAGTGGGAAACCAGGAGCAATAAAGGAGCAAAAGAGTTCTCCTTACTTCTTGTATCTGGGTCATCTTAATTGATCCCAGCAGACTTCCTCATTGCTGGACTACCTCAATCAACCCACCTACATCCTCACCTGGAGGAACTTGTCTCTTTTCCTAGCAGCTGAGGCAATATCTCTGGGGAAGAAAAGGTTTCCTCTATTACTCCAGGGAAGATTTTTAACCTCATCATTGCCATGTACATTGCTGGGCAGCCACCATCCCAAAGAAATGACAAACTGATACTTATACCTCCCATCCCACCATACATTCATTTCTGCTCCCAGAAAGGAAGATGTGTACTCTACAGCTGGAATAGGTATTTTCAATAGCTGTATATTTAATTAGTTTTCTTACTGTTTCATGCACTTAGCTCAGTCTTTAATGTCTTTCTGAAATCTTTGGTTAACGAGCAATAACTACAATGCCTTTAAAATATGTATAGTTTTAAAATATGGACCGCTGGTCTGAACTGATTGAACCTTTGGTAAAACAGACAAAAAATCACTCTTAACCTGAATCGTAAATGTCGAGGCTTGAAAAGGTTTTGTATAGTTGCTGCTATAGAACTTCTTTGTGTGTGATTCTTTGTGTGTGATGTTACATATTTTAGGTGGAAGAAATACTGCAAAAAATCCTACAGCCATTTAGTTAGTACCTCTTGAAGCATTTTAGCCAAGTATCTAAAATCAGGCAGCATTAAAATCTCTTTAAGAAAGACCACTTGTGTACAATTTTTACTTTCAGGTCTGGATATTTAAGTGAAATTCAGATAGATTGTATCTAAACTTGTAGATGCTTACACACTTTTCCAAGCATTTTTAGTTTTATTACTTGAAAATGCCTTACCATTTTCTTTTCATAAGAATGCATATTATTTAGTAGCTCCAAATGATCGTGCAAGATTCATTTATTTGTTTTGCACAGCTGTACCTTTCTTCTGTATCTTCACATTCCATAATAATCAATAACCTCAGAGTTTTTACATCTGTGTATATACCTGGATAACATGTGGTGATATCCTTTTTAGGTGAAAAGGAATAACTCTGGAAACCGGTAACTCTCTTAACTTTCAGTTTTCCTCTCAGTCTAATTTGGAAATGGCAAAAAGTGATTACCACCTGAAAAAATGTTGGGGCTCTGAAATGAGCCTTGTTTCACCGCTTTCTGATGTCTTTCCTTATCCATTGCATCTGTTCCTGAAATATCAGAATACAAATGCAATGACATTCAGATTACAGCTGCTGAAGGCAGACTACTTGAATGATTCCAAATTAAGGATAGTGATTTATCCTGTCCTTAGTCTAGAGGTCCTCTAACTTGTTCAACAGTCATGATGCAACAGCATACTACAGGTCAGACTTGATTACTAAGTATGAAAAAAGTCTGTAGTAGTCCTGTTGTGGTATTAGACTGCTCTTGTGTTTGGGGTTTTTTTTAATTGTTTTTATCAGTGGAGCTAGTAGTGAAACTAAAGACCAGGAAATGGAGTATACTTGTAGCAGTACCCTCACATGCAACCATATCACACACTTTTGACTAAAACCATTTTTTTGGTTGTTGTCAATGTTTCAGGTGCTCACTTTTCTCCAGACCGCTCCTATACAAGCTGTTCAAGCAGCCTGTGTGGTTGAAGGGAGCTCGCTGAGTGTTGTCAGCAATATTCAGCAGCAGAGGGAAGGGAACTGAGCAGTTCCTCCTGCCACACACAGGGCAGCAGCTGTACTGGATGGAGCACTCAGTCCTAGCTGTGTCACCAGTAACTGCAGCCAGTAAGTGTTCTTCCTCTGCTTTCCTTGGCACTTCTAACGTCTACAAGTGTAATGCACACATACATATAAAACGTTAAGGGTGTGCATTCTTCTGCTTCCCATAGCTGCAACACTCCCATGTGAGTCATTTACACTCGCCTGGTTAAGATGAAAAAAATCTTAATATCCTTCTTACTGGTTACAGTGATGCTAAAGAACAGAGCTTAGGATTTGTCAGAAGGAGGTACCTGTGTTTTTATTGTTTCTGCCTCCAGTTAAGTTTTAACATTTTTGTGTAGGTAAGCTTTAACTTCTTTGTGGTTTTTGAAGTCTATTTAGTATAGTGACCTTGGTTTCATACTAGTACCGTTCAGGCAGAAATCCTGTTGAAAAGATGAAAGGCAGAAACACTCACAGCTTTTGAGTCATCATAGCTTTTAAGCAGTGATGCAGCGAGCTTCTTGCATCAGCCCAGACAGCACCCAAAACCAGCAAAGGCTTCAAGAAGAAATGCATAGTGGACAGCTATCCCAAGCATTCCGAAGAACTTTGACGCTGCCTGCTTGCAACACTTAGCCTGTGAATGGTTGCTGAAACTGAGAAGTCACAATTCCACATCTCATGCATTGACCTCCTGGTAAACAGTAAATTCTGACATGCATTAGAAAACCAAAAACTGGTTTGTGTATGACAGATCTGTTACAAGTACAGTTCGAGATTTGGTGGGTAATTCTACAATCAGTGAAATGAAACAAAGCCTTGGTACTAAGCTTAACTACCCATTGGAGGAATAAGGAGCCACGTTTCCCTGCATGTTAATTTGAATAACAAAAACTAAGGAAAGCAGTGAGAGACAATTAAGAATGGAATCAACGTTTTTAAGAGTTAATCTTAAAAAAGGAAATGCAAGGTTGACTTAAGATTTCAGCAGCAGATCTGGATCATTCCATCAAGTTACTGATACAGTTGGTTTAGTTTGTCTATGTCATACTAAATTCTATTTGTATAGCTGATTAACAGAGGACAGTATAGAAGGTAGTCTGTTCAAGCAAATGGCCTCAGAACCTGTTTATAGTTATAAAAATCTCTACAACATGATGAGAAGAAAAGGGATTGGTTTAAAGCACATACGAGAAGTATGTTTGTGATAATTCTATGTCCACCATAGAACAGCTGTCCTTGCTTGCTTTCTTCTAATGTCCACGAATACAGTAGGTCTTCCAAGCTCTTCATTCAAGTCCTTCAGAGCTCTTCATTCAAGTCCTGTCCACGCTACCACTGGAAATAGGTGCCAACCTGCAAATACCGTACAAACACTGCTTGCCTTACTTCACGTTATTTTCATTCTTTAATGTCAATTTATAAACAATTCCTCTAGGAAGATACTGTATTTTACTCCAGATTTAACTTTCTAAAGGGTTTTTCATTTCCCTTTCTTTTCAATATATGTTTAAAATATCCTGCTTAGAAATTACCTGGTACTGCTGGTATTTCATTCTACTGAACCATTGTTTTCATTTTGAGAGTCGTCTTTTCCTTTCTTTTGAAATGAGACCTAGACTAAATACCAAAATTCTTTCAGTGAATATTATGGCTGAGTGCACTAAAATATAAAAACCTTGATTTAAGTATTTTTGTATTCAAAGATCATAGGCAAGTGTTCATTTGAGGGTTCAGTGGCATTTTGAAATGAGAACATCATATATAAAGATGTCAGAGATGGAGCCTCCCACAGTGAGGTTGAAAGAAAAAGAAGAACAGAATGAATAGAAGAGTTTCTAGGTTCCAAGGAATTTTAACATCTCATTACTTTAGATTACCCTACATATAATTTTCCAATATTTTGTATTATAGACTTCGAATGTATTGGTTAAAATTACTTCATGCCTGACATCAATTTAGTCTTATTCATTATCTCCTTTAAATAAAACCTTAAAAATAGCTGGTTTCAGTAAGTGAGCAATTTTCTGATAGATGCAGATTCTTCAACATTTCCAAAGTGAACTTGCTGTAAATGAAAACAGAAAGACTAGGAGGTAGCAGGTCCTCAGCATTTCTTGAGCAATCTAGTATTATATGAATTTAAGTAGTTACAGTTTTTGCTGTATTTTATTATACTACATTTTATTGCATTCAAGACTTTCATAACCCTACAAATGAAGCCCTTGCTACCTAACTAAGCAATTTGGACTTTCTTTGTCTAATGACAATGATTGTGATATTATCATTTCATATATATATAGTCAGTTCTTTGATTGGCGTTCATATGTCTTTGGTAATCTAACAAACTGTGTGACAGAACTGTGGTTGCCTGAGGTAGGACTGGATTTTGAGCACAAGTGGAAGTATCTCTGTCTTGGGTCTAGTAGCTATCTTGAGCTATACCAAATAGTGAAATTGAGCTCACCAACGACCTCATCAGCCACATCTCTTCTTAAAATTTGTGTCCATTTCTCATTTCTATGACGCAGCTGCAATCTGGCTGTAAACAAATGAGACATCGGACGAATGTCTTACTATATATTTTCTTCATTATTATCTCAAGTTTTTAAAAACATCCCATTAAAACATATACCATATGCTTTCTACCTTTGTACCAGTGTTTTAAAATCGTAATACTTGTGATATACAAAAGTTAGAAAGCAACTTCCATGTCTTTTCTAGATATGTAAATTAAGTGAATATTAAGTAAATATATAAAATCTTGGAGCTGGCTATCATATAACCATGTACCCAAAACACCTATTGAAAACAACAAATATATAACTACATGCATTTATTTAAGACAAATACAGACATTGTTTACTATGCAACTCTTTGTATTTGAAAGAGCTTATAAAACAATCCATTAAACCCACAAGTTCATCCCTTCTGACAGTGGAATTAAATATTCCAGTTGGTTTATACCACTATTTCTATTTCTTATGCTGTTTGGGGTCGTTCCCTAATGCTTGAGATAAACTTTCTCTTCTAGGTACACCAGAACACCACTCCTTATCCATTGCAAGAGAGCGCCTGGAGCTGAATGGAGGAGCAAAAGGGAGGAAGGAGGTCTCAGAGGAGAGAACTGCCTTCCGTTTTCTTTCATGTCTGCTGCGGAAAAAATGAGATCATATCCTGTGAAGGACATCAGGCAGAATTTCCTTCTGTGATATGGTGAAGCACCGGAAGAAGCTCCTTATAAATATTGTATATCCTATATTGTATTGTATATTAATATTGTATATTATATCCTTATTTATATTGTCTTGTTCCAAAGAGATTTTAAGAACAGGTTCAATGGTGAGGAGCAGAGGTGAGATCCTCCCACAGTGCAGATGGTTGAATAGAGAGAAGGTCCATAGATATAATGGTCCTTTTGATATAGTGAGAAATTTGGTGTCTGGTAATACATGAGTAATTCTAAGAGATTATATTAATACATCAGTTCAAAAATATTTGGGGAGCCTGGGTCTAGATGGTCCTTCCAACTCACCATTTCAGCCACATTTTGATACCTGCCTGGCCTGCTTCAAATCCAGCTAATTTAAAGTGGCACTAGTGCAAGACACCAGCCATGCTCACACAGAGATCTTCGCTCCGTTTCTTTACTCCTAGACAGCAGACTTATTTTCTTGGTGGAAGCAGGGACTGGATAGATGGGCTCTTTACTTGGTGGCTCAGTAGCACAGCAGACCAGAGGGAAGAAAGGAGGATGCTATTTCAAAGGAAACACACTGAAAAAGTCTGACTGGGGGTGGGTGGGTGGGGGAATCAGATGCAAAAGAGAAAGAGAAATACATTCTGAGAGAGCGAGCATGGACTGAAATTGCTAGTGAGTAGTTTAGTCTCACAGAGCCCCACAAAAAACTCACACCTTAGCACCTGTAAGCTGAAATATTCACTCACAACAGTGCCAACCTAGTGGAAACATGCAGCCTTTCCAAACAAGCAGTATTTCAAAACCTTCTCTTGTCTTGTACAGTACTTTATTCCTCATCCTTTTCTACTAGCTTCTGAACAGAATTTTGCTTGCTTATTATAGGCGGTGTTGCCAGTTCTTACAGTTTTATCATGAACTTCGAGATATTTGATGCTTTATGTAAAACCTCAGCTCCTGCAAATGCAAAAAGAATTTTTTTAAAGGTAAACCAAAACTTTCTAGGTCTTATGATTATGTAGGAAGCTTGAAAGTGCAATCCCAAAAATATACCTTAAGACTTAATCCCTCAACATTCGGAAGTCATCGTGTGAAGATTAAGAACCCAAGTGTGCTGGGGATTTCTGTTTCTTGTTTCTTGGATTTTTTCTAATCTCATAGTTATGCCTGTTTTCAGGATTTTGGGAAACCTGGTTGATGATCTGTCAAAATTTGGGCAGCGCATATGCTGAATGAGGGTTATAATATTTCTACTCGTTTCAAGCCCTAGTGAGAAAAGAAGGCAGGCACTTCTCTCTGGAAACCAGTGGTAAGACATTTGGCACCTCCTGGCTAATGTTCTCCAGTATATCAAGCACAGAAAAAACAGAAAAGAAACTAAAAGCCATAGAGCGATTACTTCTTAAAGCTTGCTATTTGCTTTAGATGCCCACAGTGTTTTCTACTTAAAGCACTTGGTAGACTCTCCTGTGTTTGGTAGAAACTTCACAAAAAGTTTGTTTGATGTTTTAAAATCTTTGACCTATTTGATGAATGGAAAACATGCAGATTTTTGCAGAAGTGTGAAAACAAGTAACAGAATCATCTGCCTTGATTGCATTTCCATACTGATTCTGACAATAAATCATTTGCCTTTATTATGTCTTTTTTCCCCAACTTGCCTTTGTGACCAGGCCCATGACTGAAAACTCTGTTCCTATGTTTGGAGAGGGCAGGAACAGAACACAGATTTTCAGATTTTCTTTAAGCAAGTTACTTTTCTAGCCCTTTTCCTTATGAAGATAACTTTGAAAATCCTTGTAATTGAGGAGGTTGAAAGCTTGCCTCAGATTTTTTTTTTCCCCCCTAAGGCTTATTCAGAACGATACAGAAGCCTCCTAGGATTGGGCTTGGGGTCTGCAGGCTGCGCAGGTCGAAAGCCGAATCCTCAGAGGTGCTGAGCAGCTCCAGCGCCAGGTTCGGCTCCTTGTTAGTAGTGGCTTCCAGCAACATCTGCAGCTCCTACAGGGATCAAGACTTAGTGGCTCTTTGCAGCTCCCAACAGGCATTTGTTCAGGGGTGATGCATTTTTATACTTAAGTTTCACTTGCAGTAGGATGTTTTCAAAAGACTGTCTGGAGTGCAGTAGCTAGGATCCTTTACATATTGCTGAAGATCCTTTACATGTAGCTAAATGTTATGAAGAATTGGGGTCTTAGGCAGTCAGTTAAAGCACCCCGATTCTGTTTGCAGTCTCAACTTGACAGTTAGCTTTTGTGGGAAGGAAGGTATTTGGGGAACCTTAAGCCTAAATTATTTCCCAGTTTGATGTCTCCTCTCCAGCGGTAAACAGTTTCACTTGAAGTGGTTGACTGTATGATCCAGCACCCCTCCCCCACTCCTGTCCTTGTCACAATCACCTCTCTAAATGCTTTATTCATTACATTTTCATTGTCTTGAATTTATGCACTGAGGAAAGTGGGCTCCTAACATTATGAATGTTGCTTTCAGTCTGCTTGGCATGTCGTTTTGCTGCCATAGACAGAACTTTCCCCTCTCCCTCAGATACTTGCTGCTGAGAAGCTTGATTCCAGTTTCTGTTTTGTGTTCCACATCCAAATATTCTCCATTTTATATTGCTTGTCTTTTAGGGAAATCTATAAAAGATTGCTAAAGGGAAGGATAAAATGTTGTAACACATACAGCCATGGCAAATCTGTGGTGTCTGGTTTTGGTCACACACTGGTATAAGCTGGCAATAACTGGCGGCATCAATAATTACCCAAACTTATATAAACAGAATGGAGAAGCAACATGCCACTCGTTACGTAGAAGCTTACATAGCCTGCACATGCATATAATATGCGTGTGTGTACATGCCTGTGTGTGTCTGTAGGCAGACATCAGTAACTGGAATTCAAGAAGTTTACAAGAATACCAAATTTCAAATAAGAGCTTTTTTCTGAAAACTCGTGTCTTACTAATGCAAAAGTAATGGTGAGCTAAGTAATAATATAGTATATTTGCTTTATATAGTGATTTTGGTGACTATATATATGGTAACTATATGGTTTTCAAAGCTGTATCATTAACTGTTTTACAGATGAGGACATAGAGTTGCCCAGGTTCATGCTGCAGGTACGTGGTACAGCTCAGAATAGTCCAGTGAACTGTCTGGAGAACTCTTTTGGCTGCCTTGTATTTACCTTAGAAGTCTTCAAACAGTAAAATGAAAGAGAAGGGGACATGAGAGGAAATTAAACCATATAAAGATAACTAGTCAGCCAACTCTTCCTTCTCAAAAACACAAAATAAAAGTTTCATTCAATCCCAACAAACCCAGATGTCACCAATTAAGAGCAAAAGTAGGAACAGACAATTCAGGCCTTTTGTTGTTGTTTTTTAAAGTAGCTTTTCTATTGAAGCCATATACATACATACATATTACACAGATCAGACTAATAATACACATTTCCAACTTCCAGTCTTTCTTTGTGATAACACTCTGTTCTGTGTTTGCCAAACAAAAGCTCAAATACAAATAAAAACCAGAATACCAAATGACAAATTCCAGCACTAAGAAATTGAATAAACCAGCAAATCATATCCCATATCACAATTTCCAATAATGGTGCTGTACATAAAGAAATAAACAAGCTAAGAAGAATTTTCAGTCTTTTCCAACGATACTTGACACTCAAGTGTTTTACTCTTTTCAAAATGCTAAGAGACAATTAGGCCAATTTTTGTATAAAATGTTCATATGGCTATTTCATTTACCTCCTTGCAAATCTGTGTGTTCTATTGTGTAACTTAGAAAAACCGTATGCATGGGGCTTTTCAGCTTTCTCTGGAAAGAGCTGGGCCTGATTGCAAAAATCAACTTAAAATGTGGCAATGTTGGCTATTGCTGTGCATAATTTATAGGCTTGGGCTCTGGAGTGGAAACTGAACTTTGTTGTAGACATGTAGTCTCCATGAACAGCGCATGGGGAGAGAAGATGCTTTATAGGAGCCACAGAAACTCCCTGGCCGCACGCTCACCTGGAGGAGTCTGAGGCTGGCCAGGAAAGCGCTGAGGTGAGGGGTGTGGGGTAATGCCCCCTGCCAGGCTGGCGAGCCAAAGGAAACACATGGGGTGGGCTTGTATGCGCTATTTTTCTGGCAAATTGGTCCCACTATGTAGCAAGACCACCAGGCTTTGGGTGGGGGAAAGCAAGCCTCTCTTCACAGCGACAGCCTGGGACGTAGGTTAGGCTTTAGTGTGTTGTGAAACCCTACCCTTATGCTTTAAAAACCTCATTCTCTTATAGCAGGGTAGGTCCGATGGAGCTCCATTAGAGTAAATTATGTAAATCTGGTCTCGTGGAAGCGAGACTAGTTCCCGGCATTCAAACATAATGAAACACACACATACACCACGTGTGTGCTGGCTTTAAACATCCATTCACAGATTCTGCCCCTTGACTGGCTTTATGGAAATGTTCATTCAGGTTTATCCCTCCTTTCCAAAAATAAACCTGGGACTGATTATAGTTTTGCATTGAAATCACGTGAAACTCGTGGGTTTGTCATGAGTCCAGAGGAAACGTGGGAGTTTCTTGTTGGGATTTTAAGTTCACTTGAATTTGAAACTCAGAATAAAACTTGGGGAGGGAGAGAGTGAACACAGACAGATCCACCGGAAAAAAATACGTTCAAACAAACCCTCATGAAATGCAACTCCCAACGGTTTTAGAAGAAACCCTCACTCAAAAAATGAAAACAAATCAAAACACATTCCTCTCTCTTGAAAGTCTGATGCTAAACACTACCAAAATCTCTCTTGCCACTCTGGGCAATGCCCTTTGTGAAGAAAAAGAGAAAATGCATGAAGTTTTGTCCAACAAAATGTCCTTATAGCAGCTCTAAAAGCAGAGGGAAAAGTATGTTTTAATTAATTTATAAACAAAAGATTATTTCGTGCACTGCCAGCAAAAATCCCGTTTGCCGACAAGGTTCTGGCTTCAAACATTATCAGCAACTGGCAGGATGAGTCCTTTTATGTAAATGAACTCATTATTATTAATTTCTGCTGGTGCTGAACGATTTATGAACTGCTTTTCGAATATGGAAAAGTGGTTCATGAATCAGAGGGGAAAAAATGTTCAAAAAGTCTTGGGTCGATAAATAACAGTAGTCATTCATGAATCCCGCCCATGGTGTCTTTTATCTTCAGGAAGGAGAAGATCAAAATGATAAAATAGTAATGTGCCAACAAAAAAGGATTGAATGGGCAGAGACTAGTCACACTGTCCGCTTCAAGCCTTAATGGGCAGGGATGAATGGCGACAGACTGTCCTTCACTAACAGGCAGCTATAGACTATGATCCTCCCAAGGTGAAAATGTTCTTTTTTCATACGCGTGCCACATAGAGCCACAATAAGAGGGAGCTGCTGAGCAGAATCCCACTTGTGCCCCTGCCTCCGCAAACATGCACAAGCTGTGGTCGAGGGATGGTACTTTTCCATCGTAGCTGCTTTTCAAGGAATCCAAGCCTACTGTGCACAGACATTGGAATTGCAAAACTCTGTGGGTACCTCCCCAGCAACCTCATGCTTCCCCCATGTCTTTCACATCTCATTACCGCTAGTCTTCCTGGAACTGGCACGTTACCTAGTTCTTCTCAATGAGGGAGTGCAGAACCCATTTGATTTTAAAGGCTCTTATTTTAAGATGGACAGAGATGAAAAGTACTTTGTAAAAAGTGAGAATTCTTGCAGCTGTTCACCTTACCCCTGCTCTCTGAGTATAGCACTAGCCCTCAACAGGTTAGAGTCTTCAGGATAGTACAGCGTGTACAATGATTTACATTGGCCTTTTTTAATGTTGACAATGGGTTTCATGTATATTTGAAGGAATCTGGCTGAAACACAAAATATTGCATGTACCAGGAGTGAATTGTGGCTATAGAGGTAGTATTTTCTCCTTTAGGAAATTCTTTGATGTGCAAGTGGTCACAAAGATCTGGGTCAAATTTATCCCCAGTGTAATTTCATTAAAATCACAGAAGTTGTGCCCACAATGAGCTTAGCCCATTATTATTTCAATGCTAAATATAGGGCAACTCTATAAAAATGAAGTAGAGATGATGATAAAAAAATATATTCTCTAATTAGTTTTCCTTTTTACAGTTCTGGTATGGGAAGAAACTACAACTGCATATCGTGATTATTTGCTCTTAAATAGCACTGCTCATCTAAGAACTTCAAAAACTTTTCAGGTATTAGTTAGTCATAAGCTCAAAACATCCTGAGAGGGATGAGAAATTCTATTCGCACTAAAGGTGAGGAAAATGAAGCAAGGAAAAGTTACATTAACAAGGTCTTGAAAAGAATTTGGCAAACTCAGTAGTCAGTCTAGAAGAACTGATGACTTTTCCTACCGCAACCAATAGTCAAAAGTATCTTCTGACAGAGGAAAGTAAGAAGACAGGCTAGTAGCTGGTTTTTAACCTTATTTTTATGTATATTTCAAATTAGCATTGTGTCCATTTTCTTTGTTTCATAGTGCCATGGGACAAAACCCTATGCTTCTGAGCTCAGCAGTGACGTTTTAATCACCTCAATATACATCTTTCCACAATATATATTTTTCTGTCTACCAAAGACATAATGGCTACTTCTTTTATGGGAAAGCAGGATTTAATCCAGTAAGTCTGTGAGAATCAATATTCTTGTGAAATGACACCATGTTGAAGTTATTTTATGTTATGTTGATGGTTAGCTAATTTTGTAATGGAGACATTTCTTCTAGAAGCAGACATAGTATAATTTAGTGGTAAAAACGTCAATCACAAGGGGTTGAACACTTATGTCAGGGCAGGAAGAGGGCAGATTTATTGATGGAAATGTATCTATATACTCTTTGTGGCATTTTGACCTGAAATATCCATTTTGGTTATAATTTTGTTTTGTGAAAATGACATCAACTGCAATCACTAATGTAAAAATGACACTGGAATGCTTTGTTCCACAGGCCTGATTTAAAAGTCTTGCTGATGTTTGTTGTAGTAAAAGCTTCTCGATAGCTCGCGAATTAAGGTATTCATTTAACTGCTCCTTTTTTCCTTTTTATAATAGATGACAACCTCCAAAAAACCAGTCTCCTTTTTTCTACTGTTTAGTATTTTTTAAATGATAATATATAGCACGTTTCATAATGCCGTTGAGGTAACTAAGACAAGGAGGCAGGGTGCTTTGGATAATACTATATGCAGGTATATTCCTGTGTGGCTTTTCTTCCTAATGCCAGTTAACCACCCACCCAAAGCCATAAAAAATAACACTGGGAATGGGTAAGGGAGGATGGAATGAAATAAGTACAGAGGTTAAGAAAGGGTACGTGACAAGGAAGGAGACAAAGAAACAGCACAGTGCAAAACACAGGAACATAGGAATGTCTTGTTTGTGACCAGCTTTTTTTTTAAAATGAAATTATAAAATCCTTATCAACTCAATGGACTTCTGCATTATGATTCCAGATTTACAATGCTGTAACTAAAAACAGAATCTGGCCACCCCTCAGCTTAGAATAGAAAAGAATAGAAAAAAGATCATGAGGAACAATGTGAATTTTACAGAGGACCTGCACTATGAGGTGAAGTACTAGTTATTGTCTATTTTCTGCTGCACTATCATTCCCCGAAAGAGTGCCTTTTGCCAAATAATATCCTGATTCCCTAATTATTAAAGGCTTAATTAATTTAGGCTAGTCCTGAGAAATACGCACTTTAGTATAGAGTGATTCTTGCACAATTGAAAGTCTAATTTAGTATAAATAATGATGGGGTATTTTCCGAGCTAGCACACAATCCATTCAAACTTTCCCATTTTCTACCTTTCCCTTTACACCCTTTGGATGACTATCATGCAAAGCTAACAGATCGCTTTTCTCTAACAATCACCTTTTTTAACTGAGATGTACAAAATTCATGATCTGCCTTGTAAATCTTAATTCTTGGCTCCTTTTCAGGCAAACAACGTGACAGAATCGGAGACAATCCAATGTCCTCCTCTGTGGTGAGTCACAATGATTTTCTCCCTTAAATATAGAAACCATTCAGAGTCTGGGTACATTAAAACTTTCCAACAGGACCAGAAGTGGGAATTTGTCCTATATTTTAAGTCCATGATCCCCAAAGATGTTTCCTTTGAGTGGTATCCTAGGCTTTCTATAAACTTGATTCATTGGGAACAGTCCTCAAACAACTAAAAAGTGCTCATTAGAGAACATAGAGCACTGCCCATAACATCACGACTAGTGATGGTATGATAAATCAATAGGGCACTAACACAACAGTGTGTTTGTTTGCACACTATCAAACACAGTTGGACAGCTTGTTCACAGGTTGCCTCTCATGTATCTCCATGTGGAATGGGAGAAGATAGGTCGGGAAAGCATCTGATCCTCCCAGAAGTTAGGACTGCTCATTAAGTGGTCACTAATTTACAAACTGGAGAAGAATCAAAATAGTAGTAAGACTGAAATCTAGCTCACTTTCACACTTTGCTGATCAGATCATGGAGGGTTAGTACGTGCCTCAGAGAAATGCTGAGTGGCAGGAAGATTAGAAGAAATTTATTATTAGAATAAGAATTGGGGTGTTTGGGTTTTTTTAAAGCAGAATTTTATTGTTTTTTTCTTAACCCTAGACATTTTAGTTCTGTCCATTTGCATAGGTAATATCGCTATCATATTTATTCACATTGCTCATAAAAGAGCGCATCACAAAAGTGCCTGGAAAATAAAACTCCAATGAGAAGGGACCCATCAAGTTTAAATGGAGGTTTATATTGCAGCATTATGAGACAGAGGCTCGCACATTTGCCGCTCCCATGGCGGAAAGTGAAACTCCGAACAATTAAAGCAGCACAGATATCCTGCCCTGAAGGACTGTAAGCGTTTAAAAAAGCAGCCATGACCTCTCTTTACTGGGCCTGTTTTCTGTTTAATTTACAGTCTTTATTAGCCAACAAAATCTTGGCTGGATCTTAGTCAAAGTGATGAATACATAAGCATTTTGATCTACAATTTGGGGCACTTCAAAGTATTCTTTACTTTATGATCATTTGTAATCAAGGTCAGAGCTCTGGCAGTAATTTAAATACCACCTAAACATATTTAAAATATCTAAATTGCTTTGCAGTAGCATGTATACAGTCCTTTCTGGTTTTGTTCACAGTAAGATCGGAGTTACAAATGCTCAGGCTCTCAAAAAGTTACTTCTCCAAGTATGTGTAAACAGCTCCATACCTAAGTTTCTCTTGCTCACTTCTCACAGTCGCACACAAAAATGGAGCATACGCATGTGGCAAATGAAAATTATTTGTTTTTATTGGTCTATTGACATATGGGCTTGGGAGAGTAGTAATAAAAATTACTAAGAGGGGGAGGGGGAGAGCAAAATATGCCTTAAAACCTTTGAAAAGTTTTTGTTCTTTTTGTCATCTGGTTTTCTCACTTTTACTTTGCTAATGCACCAAAAGAGTTTTCTACTTTGCCAGATACAAGCAGTTTCAGAATTGTTCCCTTTTCCAAGTACAGGGACTCTCTTTCATGCCAGAAGTATTTTGCAAAACAAAACCTGAAGGCATGACAACTGTATTAGCACCATCCTCTCAGGTTCTAGGCCCAGCTCTTTCTAGGCCTTATGTCTTTCTACATCTTTCTCTCTAGGTCTGTGCTTGCTAGGACAAACCTTCTGATTCTTGGACTTCACCTCCACAGTCCAACGTTTCAATCAGCACAACTCGAACAATCATTTGAACCCCAGCACTGAATCTCAGTTCCTTTGGCCTTGGCAGACGGATACCATGCCTGTTCCCTCTGATGCTGCTGCAGGGGTGCATTTTCAAATTTAATATTGTATCATCTCCCTCTTCCACCATGCTCTCTTTCATCAGCTCCTTCTTTTTCCCTGCAGTTAAAAGTGTCCTTCGGACGTCCTAAGGCCCAGGTAGGCTGTCCCCAGACTGTTTGTCCCTTACGCATCCGTGAGGCACTGATAGAGCGATGTGCATCCACCATTCACAACAGATTTCATCACCAATGCCTTATATTTTGAACCACGCTTGTTTTGTTTTCTCCTGCGCAGGTCCACTCCTATAAAAACCTGCCAAGCTACTACACCTGCTCTTCTCCACATCCTCCCTTAAAACTCTCCTCTGCTGTGACACCTTAAAAAAAATGATAGTGGTTAAGCAGCTGATGTGCTGTGACTGCATAGTGATCATAATTATCTCCCAGTTACCTTGTCATTTCTGCCCCTCTCCCCATCTGTTTGCTGTCTCTTGTCCTTTGCTTCGATGAAAGACTCTTTTGGGGTTGGGACCATGCCTGTATTTCCTGTGCATTCACATACTGTCCTGCACGAAGAATCTTGGGTTCTAGGCACTACTGAACAGCACATAAGTAAGAGTTACTGTTTCTAAAGTAAAACCCTCTGCATTTTTGTATGCATAAATTATAGCCACATCCTGTAATCCATTTTTCAGGCTAAACAATTGACTTCAATGGGAGTTGAGCCAGGGCAGGAGTTGGCCTATAGTCTTTATTCAAAACAGGCAACATAACATATTATTAATCACCTTAAATAGAGACTATCACATTCAGTGATGCAATCCTACCTGGGGATAAAATAAATACCTTTCCAGAAACCTTACGACTTCTCTCATTTACAGTAGGTCAGGCCGCTTTTAAGAAAACTATTGTTCTGCCAGGGATAACAAGATTGCAGTGACTCCCTGGTCGTATTTTGTTCATGTCAACTGCTTGGAGGTTGGCAAAAGGCTGGTGAGAATAACCAGCAGTCAGTTGTATGCCACCCTGTCTTCGCCCAAGAGGTCTAGAGGTAGCTGTTACTTCCCATTCAGAGCTTTTATCTCCCACTAGACCAACACAAAGCAGTCTTACGGGAGCTGTAGTTTTGAATTTTATCAAGAATTTTGTTGATATCCTCAAATATAGCTATATCCATATTGCAACCATAGCCCTAAGCTGTGAGTTATGATTCACCAAAGTCTCGGGGAAACAATCAGTTTGGCCAAGAATGCAGCTTGGGAAGAATCTCAAGCTATTTGAACATGCCTGCATCATAACTGTTGGTGGGAGAGGTGGTTATGGAGGCCACTGTCTCCTGGACTGTTCTTGAGGAACGACAGCTGTGTGCTTCCTCCCATGTAACTTGGAAGAACTGCAAAGGAGAGGAAAGCCAAAGCCAAAAATAAAGACATACGCAAAAGGAGTGAGTAAAATCTGCCAGATTCAAGGAGCTGTTGTACTGCTGGAGATGAGCCAAAAATCTGTGGAAGTCCCCTATTAATCCAACGGGTTGGTTATAATTGCTTTCCCCCACACCCCACCCCTTTCTTCCCCAGGTGAATCTTGTCTTGCGCATGTAAGACAGACTAGGAAAAGCACACACACTGTTTCCAAAGTTATAATGTTTGTTTTATAGGCTTTCTGCCTGAAAGTATTTTTTTTCCTCTTCTCTTGCAAAGTGTGGGGCTTCCTAATTTGTTGATGAGTGAAAGTGAGACAAGTCCTTAATATACTCAGTAAATCCAGTCTGTATATGCTTACTTTCTATTCAAATTGATTTTTTTTTTTTTAGCTAAGGGTTAATCTTAAATAAATGTTCATAGATCAGGTTGCTTTCCACTTTCTGCCAGTGTTTAGGTCATGAGATGCTGGTCTGTAAATGAACCATGCAGATAAGACCTAACATTAAATATCTAGGACTTCCTTATATAGGGAAAAATGCAGGAAGGATAAGAATCTCCTTTCTTCAGACCAGGAGACAGCTATTGACTTTCTAGCATGAGGAAGAAACCTTCTGAAGCATTTTCTGTTTGCCATCATCTGAAACAAGATGCTGAATTAGAAGCATAGATGATCCTGGTCTGATTCAAAACGCCGTATGTTTCCATTGACTTAATGGAAGTGCTCATAGCTGTGCAGCAAAATTGCTCCAGTGGAATAAAGCATATATATGGAAACTGAAGTAAAGTCCAGGTTCCTTCCTAGCCTTTTACAAAAGGACACAGCACGTTTATCTAGAAAAGGGGGGGTTGGTGGGGTTTTTTTTTCCCCCTCTCAAAGGACATAGGAAATGTATAACTTTATATTGAATTCTGTGTTTACTGCATTCTCAGTAACATGCCTCTATACCCATCTATTTTGGGACATCTTCAGTCAATTATTTTTGTGTTATTGGGGAGAAAGTTATCTAAATATTTTGAGTGGGATACTATGGTATATCTGAAAATTGCCTGTGCTTTCCTATCTGAGGAAAGCATGCAGTATTGGGTAGATAAAGCAAAACTTTATATTTATTTTAGATAATTTAGTCTCTAATTATGCAAAAGTGATGTGAGAGAGATACACAGAATCTGACCCAGAATTGTGAATAAAAAAATAAACATATTATCCTAATTTGAAAAACATATAAGAGTTTGTTATCCAGCCTCAAATCCCTGACAGACTTGTATGGCTCAAATAATCGCAGGGTTTGCAGGCTAAAGATTTAGTAAAAGTTTCATGGAAAAAAAAGATCCCTAATGAATTTTCAGTGTTTTTTAATATTGTGCTTCTTCTACAACAATTATGGCTTTCAGGGACTCTTGCTCACTTATGGGACATGTGGGTCATTCGAAAGCTTGAATATTCATTATGAGATGAGCTGGAACTGGATGTGCAATATGTTTGGTTGAAAACTAAATTTTATGTAAATTCTACAGTGATGTTTTCTGGCTCAGTTAGAATCCATTCTACTGTTTATCTTTATACTAATAATGGTCTCTTGGGCTTCTTTTTAAGCCTCTCTATATACTTTTTTTTCCTTTTAAAATGAAAGATGAAGATCCAAAGTGAACAATTTTTAAAGATAGAAATAGAAACACTAGGTAAAAGGAATTAGCAATGCAATCTCTGCATATATTATGTGGAAACCTTCTGCAAAATTACAGCCTGGAATTTTATTCCTAGTACATTAACCATTTCATGTTTGAACAGCATTGCTGCTCTCATTCCCCGTATTTCAAAAAACATTTGGATCCGCTTTTGATTTCTATTTCTGGATATTTTTGTAATATTTATTAAAATATTCCTTCTCTAGAGTGGTAAATCCAGTTCTCTGGAAGAAATAAAATCTGTGGCATAGCTCTGAAATGAGAATTAACCTTGATTACTACAGTAATTTACTAATCAAAACTGGAGACCTGCTAATCAAGCCTGAATTACCAGCTGCTTGATTTTTATAGTGACATAACCAAAATTGAACATTTGGTAAACAAGAGTCTTATTTATGAGGAGAAAAAATTGGCATATGGCCATATTCATCTTAATGTATTTATCACTATATTGTTGTGATTTCCTTATCTGCTGATATAGGCACCCCCCCCTCTAACTTAACCCATCCACCTTACCCCAGAGAGATGAGCACTAGGTCACCCTAAAATTGGAGTCAGAGTAGACCATCTCACCTTTCAAGAGAGGTTTTCTGATCTACCTGTTGGTTTTGGACCCAGGGAGGAGACAGACCAATACA
Source organism: Chionis minor (assembly GCA_013398295.1). Taxonomy (NCBI): domain Eukaryota; kingdom Metazoa; phylum Chordata; class Aves; order Charadriiformes; family Chionidae; genus Chionis; species Chionis minor. Next base: position 30,997 of record VZSF01005244.1, on the reverse strand, counting down.
CGGCAACAGCCTTATAATATAGAGTTGGTTAGAAAGCACCTTGGAATAAAGGGAGCAGAAGACTGAAAACAGAAATGCGAGGAATGGAGCACTGCCAGCAAGCAGACGGCTGGGAAAAGCTGCAGGAGGAAATGGCAAAGAGCATCCATGCGGCGCTGGTGAGCCCGGGGCCGGAGAGGGTGCGGACGGCTCTGGAGAAGCAGGAGAGCAGGGAGTAAGACCCAGGGGAAGTGGGGAGAGTGAATCACTGCGGGCCTGAAGAAGGAAGCCACCAACTGCTCCTGTGAGTGCATCGCTCGTGCAAAGGGACAATGTGCCAATCATCACAGCCTATCCGATGGGCTGGGCATTTTTAAAGTATTTGTCTGGTTTCCATAAGTGCGACTAATTTCATGTTTTTAATAATTTTTTTTTTTCGGTCCAATTTCTGTTCATTTTTTCAGCTCCCAAATGGCATGCTGTATCCACTGACACAGAAAATAATTTCCCAGTATTTTCTTTAATGAATGACCTATTATGAACAAGCAGGAGAAACCCATATTGTACAATTCTTCCACAGAAAAACTGATAATTAATATAAATGGAGAGAAGCCCCCAAAATGGGAATCTTATTGTTGTTTGAACTGTGGATGGTTTTTTCATTAAGGTGGCTTGTGCATTTTTTTAAAAAATCCTGTTGAAATGATATTGTCATGGGTAATTGTGCTGTTAAAAATGTAAAGAACAGGAACACAAAAAGATTATTTCTAGAATAATGTTTACAGGATGAAATTCTCGGCTAGTGAGGCTCTTTCCCATTCTCTGGATGTTACTTTAGACCTAATCCCTCATTCTCTCAATTCTTAGCATAGAAAATATACACTGAAGCTAGTGCCGCTTCCCTTCCTTCACCATCTTAACTCACAAACCTGAAATACTGTTTTTCCCTTTAAGTCTTGAATGTACTTGTGCCTAATAGGAATGAAGAAGCACAGGGGTGAATTAAAATGCCTTGAACGGTTTATAGCGTATTTAAACCTTAAAGAATACGGGCGTAGAGTGACTGTGTGTTTCAACAGGACCCTACGCGGCTGCGAGGAGCGGCAGCAGAGCACGGGCAGCCTCACGTGCAGCCTGCCCAGCCTGACGGCTCTCCTGCGGCACGCGCAGTCCAATCACCTAATGCAGCAATTAGAGCAGCACACTTAGCTACTTGGTTCAACCGACGTTTCTTCGGAGTGGTTTTAAGTATCAGGAAAATGTGAGCGGCTATAAGCTAAGCTACAAAGCACTGTTCCTACTATCGTACACTCTTGGCAAGAGGGACATCCATCAGGATAAAGATTCCAGATTTTAGGGATGGATCCTGTAAGTACACGCAGTAGGCAATGACTTAGAACATTTGGAAGGCCAAAGAAGTAAGAGTGAAATAAGTGGCTTAGCCAGAATTAAGCAACAGGGGATATTTTCCCCTGGCAAGCGGAATAGGACTCTGCTCCACTCCATTTCATTTTCCTGCTTCTTCCTGAAGCCATGCCTGTGCATCCAGAAACTTTCCATCAGAAGTGCTCAGTATTGCCTTACATGCTTAGGGACATTGACACCCTATCAAAACTTCAGAAGCCCGACAAATCCATCTGGAAATTTGGACCATTTCAGACTGCACTGGGACATAACAGGAGCTCTGCAGAAAGAAGGAGCATATGAAGTCACTGAGAAGGGAGCACTTGCAAGGAGGGAATGATGGCTGTGGAAGAAGGCCAGAAAAAAGGTAGATAACAACAACAGAAGTAATGGCAGAAAAACTGGGAAGAGGAAGTAAAAATTGTAAAGTGACACCATAATGCTGTACCAGCTCTAAAGCAAGGAAAAATTATGAAAGCATTCATTATCAGCCAAAGAAAAAACTAGGGCATAAAAAGAGGGGAGAAAAAAAAAAAAACAACACAACAAGAACAGAAAGTAGAACATGTAAAGAAAAAGGGCAGCAAAGAAAGAGGAAATTAAGAGAGAGGAGAAACAAGCGCTGGAAGTAAAGGACTGGCTGGTAGGGGAGAAGGCAGCACAAAGAGATCTTACGTACAGGGCTTTTAGGTAAGTGAATTTTATTTGTATATGTCATTTCCTACTTTTTATTGCATTTCGCTGGCAACCATCCCACAGTTCCATAACCTATGGGTGGGTGGGAGGAGGTGGCTAAGAGGGCAAAATGGTAGTTTTTGGCAGAATATTGACATGACGAGTCAGGTCGTTACTTGTGGTTGTCATTAGACAAATAGCGAAACTGGGTTAATGGGGCAGGTGTTTATGAATCCTACAGGCTAGAGGAGGCTCAGTTTTCAAAACCTGACTCACACAGAAAGGGAGAGGCCCAAATGATTCAATGCAGTGAAAGCGATGGCAAGCAGTGGTTTCAGCACTGCAGGGGCCACAGGGACCTATTTCAGATTTACGAGACGGTTCTCAACTGTCAGGTATGCTTCAGTTTCTCAGCAGACTTAGGGAGGTGGACACTGAATAGGTTTCTGTATTGTTAACTTCCTTTTTTGCAACCAGGGGACAGAAATAATTTGATTTTTTTATTGCAAATGAGATCCTGAAGCACAACTATATGGCAGAACATGACTTTCATGGAAAATGTTCTGAACTCTGAGTCTCCTTCTATTCTGGGTAGTTTTGTTTCTTTTCGCCCTCTGACTTTTACAGGCTTTTTTGTAATTACCTTGAATTTAAAATGGACAAAAATCTAAAACATACAGTGTCAAATAAAATGAGTTAGGATTTTTGAAAACTTTAGCACATATGCAATAGCTGCCCTCCTGAGCCAGACAAAATGTCCATGTAGACCAGTGTCTTCTCTCTGAGAGTGAGAAGGAGTAAATGCCTAGGGAAAAAGTGTATGAACTCTGATATATCACTTATATTGAGCAATCCTTCTTTCCCTGTGTGCTTCTTCCCTCTGAGGATTGGTGTCTCAGACATTTTGATTTGGAGGCTGGATCTTGATCATCATGTTTAGTAGCTAGTGATGGATTTCGTTTGCATGATTTCATGTAATCCCTTTTATGGTCCATTTACACTTTTGACCTCCACACCATCCTGTGGCCATGAGTTCCGTAATTTCATTATGCACTGTGAGGATAAAGTACTTCTTTTATTTGTTTTAAGACTGATGCCTGGTCGTTTAATTGGGGCTCCTAGTCCTTGCATTTGTGCAAACTGTTGAATAATGTCTCTAGATGTTAGAAATAAGGCTTTTGAAATAAAAAAGCTCTCTTGCAATTTTAAAGCCTTTCAATCAGGTAAGCTCCTCTTCCTTCTCCTGTGAATCCTTCCTTGAAAAAAGGAAAAATTCCCAACTCCGACTGCAGCCGGATTAAATTAGAATTAATTAAAGCAGAAGGAGTTTTATGGTGTTCATACTGCACAGATAAGTAGCCTTAGTGTTATTTTCTCTCTCTTATATTGTTCCCTTCTCAGGACATTGCTATTGTCAGTTCCATGGGATGTGAAATAGTCTATTTGTAGTGCCATGATCTGTGGCACAGCTATTAAATCATAAGTATGGTAATGGGTGAGTATGTTCATTGAGTCTCTGCAACAGGAGGAAGGGGAGAGGCCTGGCAAGTCAATTAAAAGAACAGGACTTGATTTTGAACAAATGACCTGAGCATGGACAGACAGCAATATACCATGGGGTAGGCTGGGGTGTGAACTTTGGTTTTCTCAGGAACTTTGGTGAGTGCCATATTCACATGTAGACTCCCCAAGCAGCTGACATAAATATTATTGTTTCCGCTTGTACACCTGCACTTTAAATTTCTTGGTCTCTTTGGTCTCTGCCCAGGTAGAGAAGGAGCCAAGGACTGTATCGGCTTGTATGGCACAGCAACAGGCTTCGTAGCCGTGAGGGAGCTGGTGGACCAGTCCTGCGTGCAGGGAGCAGTGCGGAAGGAGCTGTTTTTTCCCCAATCTACCATTTTTCAGCCTGCGCGGGGCAGGAGGGGGTGAGAGAGATGATGTGAAGCAGAACCAGTGTGTCCATCTTCCTGCAGGCAGTAGTTATCCACGTGCCCTCCTTGCAGCATCTTCCAGTTCCGTGTTATTTTGTGTTGTTCTCGTCAGGCTGCTTTACAGAGAGACAAAGAGCGAATTCCAGGATAAAGTCAAAACTGCTCTGAAAAGGCACCGTGTGTGGCAGCATTTGGAGCAGTGGTGAAAGATTTAAAAAAGAGTTTCACCCCAACCCAAGAATCAAAACAAATGTAAGAGAATTTAATGCAACACAAGGTGTGGTGGAACAAAGACTATTGGGGGGGGGGTCTCGTTTATATTCAGTTATGACAATCAATATTCAGCACTTAAAAAGAAACAACAGTGTAGTGGTTTTCACTAAATTGTATGACAAAACAGGATAACTTTAACAAATATCAAAAACGTTACAAATCAATTGTATTGAAAACATATTAGGTTTCTTTAAAATAAAAAAGATCAGAAAAGGAAGCAGCACAAGCAGGAGGAGAGACAGCACACAAAGATTTACTTCTGAGTGCTACAAAATATTGAACTAAAAATAACATTAAAGATGAAATTTGCAATGAATCTCAAGCTGCTAAATTCCCAAAGGCTGGGTCTGCCAAAGGCTCTGTTGGTTTCCTCTGTTCTTTTCTGTCTTTATTTAAATATTTTATACAGTTGTCTATGTTCATGTGTAGTGCGAACTGTCATTTATATTTCAGTCCACTCTAAAATGGATCTTAGACTATCTCAAGCTGTGCACTGCAGTGAGTAGTTTTGAACTGAGAGGTAAGTTGAAGTGGTAGGGACAAATGAAGACTGATATTTAATGTAGTTTTTGTGTACTTATATTTTGCTGTCATGTATTTTGCCTTAAAACTGATTTGTAATTTTATGCAGTTTGCGACATTATGATAAGATGTGATGTGAGTATGGTTTCCATTTAGCAAATACATTGATGTATTTTTGAGTCGGAGTGGTTGACTGAGGGAATTCTGAATTCTGACCTTAGGGTTTAATGTTTAGCAGTAACAACATGCAAGTTTAGATCTGCAGTCATAAATGCTCCTCCTTGTGCTTTGGAGTTGACAAGGTAGACTTTTTAAAAAAAGTCAGTCTTAAGCTTATTTTAGATTCACTTCTGTGATAGGCCCATAGGGCACTAAAAATCTTCAAGTCTCCATTGTCTTATGAATACAGGGCACACCTTAGCCGTAAAAATTGGGACTCACCACGCAGTTGGGTCCATCACCTTGGGACAGATTCTCCCACCCATCTGGTGGTGGGGGAGGAAGCAGAGAGACCTTTTATATCCCCAATAAAGACATATTGCAGCAGCCGTGGTGGCTGGAGCACAGACAAAGCTTCCTAATTGCTCCCTACAGGGTGGAAGACACACAAACTGGGGCTGGGGGGGGCACCGCAGGCAGACCCCTGCCTCCAGCCCAGCACGGTCAGCAGTGGGCAGGGTGACGGTGCTGGTGGCAGAAGCATGTGCAGTGCTCCGATCCCGAAAGGAGAAAGCGTTCCCTTAAGGGGTGATGCTGCTCTATCCTGACCCTAAGACAGTCCCGCTGCTGATACCCGGTGCTATCTATTACACGAGGTAAGAAATGTTAAGATACGTTAAGGTGGGATTCTGTATTGCTTTTACACCAGCATGAGGAAGAACAAAATTACTAGTATTGGACTCCATCAGTTCTTACAAAAGAGAGAATTCTGAAGAAATTATGTTGCTTTCCTGCTTCTGAACAGTAAGTCATACAGAATAAAAATTTAAAATAATGGCTATTAGATTAGGAAGTCTAAGAAGCTTTTACTACTTGGGAGCTTTGACTATTAAAGAATTGATAAATTGCCATTGAAATACAAGCAGCTCTGCAATATGATAGATCAAAGTTCATTTTTTTTCCCTAATGCGGAGTTAAGATGAGCAGGCCTACTTTTTGCCCATCTTCTTTGCAGATCAAAAACATTCCTTTCTTTTTATTTGAGTGATCAATTTACTAGGAGAGCCCAATGTATATGTTGAGACTATAGTAAAATTCTTATTCACAAGCCTTTCAGTAGTACTACAGCATGTGGTCATTATGCAACCCTCAATACATCTCAGCACTGCTGTCCAAAGTACGTAATATGTCTCCTCCACATAATACAGATGCAAAGGGAATTAATTATATTTCATGAAGTGAGATTTCTTAAAATATTTGACCAAATTATTAGAAAGTTAACTGTTCTAAGTAGTGCTTCTACACTAAGTTAGCAGAAACACTTCAGCATTTTGTCTTTTAGTGGACTGCATTCCATAAAAGGACTCAAATGACTGAAATGTAGAACTTGGAAAGACGCTTTAAACTCTTGGCTTTTTAGAAATATATTAATTGTGTGCCAATGTAGTTATAAAAGTTTTTCTTTTTTGTATAGGCTTTTTTGTGTATTAAATAACTGTTGTTATTTTATAAGCATGTCTAAATCCACTCTGTGGTAATTTGTATTTTCTAAAGACCTTTTCAATTAAGTAACACTAAAATATGTAATGAACATGTAACATTAAACACCCTTAAAAGCAGAAAATATGATCTTACCCTTCAGAAAATATTTTTTAAATGTGTGATTTCCAACCCAGTAACTTACAAATAAGCGTTGTAAAAGCTACACTTGATAGCAAGGTCTCATACATCTGGATCGTTGGGTAAACACTGTCTGCCAGTGTAGCTGGAGGAGATAGACATTTCCATTTTTAAGATGAGTTCTGTAAAGAAAATCCTTATGTGGGTGCCCACAACTCAGCTGCTGATCCGAGGTCAGAGGCAGCGTGTACACGCTGTCGGAGCACACTCTCTTCAAAGAACAGGAAAATCCTGCATGTGGCCCTGTGAAGGCTCAATCCTGCAAAGTGCCGTGCAAACTGATCCAGCAGAACATTTAAGCACATACTTCGTTTTAAACTTAAGGGACAACATATAAATTAGGTATATACTTTGCTAAAAGATGCAGGATCAGATACATATATTCCTGAAGGAAGTGTAGAATTTATGAAAGTAAATTGTATGGGGGAAACATGTATAGACAGCTAGACAGCTAATTAAGGAAGCCTTCGATTTCAGTTCAAGGAATACTTGCATTTACAGTATTTTGTTTCACATTCATCTTTTGGTAGTCTACCACAGTTTGTATCTGGCCATGAAATTTTCATCTATGTAGTGTCTTTCTTTGGAATGTAAAGATTTACAATCTCTGAGCCTGGTTTGGCTCATCTTGATGTTGATGACAGAAATCCCAGTTTTGCTCTTGAAGGGCATGATTGGACCAGTTAACATTTATTTCAGCCTTTCAGGAGGACATATTGCTTCTTTTATATATAAAGTATGCCAAAATAAGATTAAGAGACTTTATGAACATTGCACAGTAAGTCAGTGGCATGTAGTCGTAGAACTAAGGATTCCTTCCTTCCTTGCTTTATACCGTACTTTTGATACCATGTCTGCATTCCCATAGCAATATTATTCTGGCACATGATAATGCAATAGTTCTGAAATACGCTTTTCATGTGATGTGTGAAAACATAAAATCTATAGATGTGCAATATACATGGATAGAAGAATTCATATTACAATATGTAGCTACAAGCATAATAAATGGAAATTGATGAAAAGGGAATCTTTCTACTGCTGGGATTTTAAAGAATTAGACAAATGTGCATAGTTCAAATCAGGCAGAATATTCTGCTTCTTGTCACAGAAAGAGCAATGAACATGTATCAGAAGAGAAAATCAGCTGCCACTTGGTAAGTACCTTATGATTTTTCTTGACTGCTGCCATTTGGGCCCTACCAAGTCCAGTACTTACTGTGCAGATCAAGCACGCTAGCTCCTCTTCTGCTGTTCTGCCTTTTGAAAGGACAGTCTTTCTTAGAAAAACTATAACTATAGCAATACAGTATCATCTCTTCCGAAATATTGTTATTAATTTCTTTGCTTTGCAAGCAGGAGCTAAATCAGTGTAATTGCAAAGTTAATTCTTAGTCCAGTCTTTTCGTCTTGAAGGCAGAAGAGACTCCCGGAAAAGTGACATTGAATGCTGTTTTTCTCTTATTTTTATAGGCAGTCTGTGTGGTGCAATATTAGGTGAAGCAAGTCTTTGTAATTTATATATTTAGCTAGGCAGTATTAATTTTTATTGTTGTTATTGTTTTAGTAGTAGTAGCAGTGGTAATAGCAGTAAGTAGTAGCATTATTGGAATTCCCTCTGTAAGGCTCTGTACAAAAAGATCATTAAAAGATAGCATTCTGGAGATGATGCTCTATCTAACTGCAATCAGCAGGATATAGGAACTACGTCCTGTATGACGAATAACAAAAGAAAGGGTAGTTTACATTCTTTGATACATTTCTGCTCGATTAACCCCCAGTGGGATTTTAGCCCTCCAGTCACATTTTTTTGTTCTTCTAATCTTCTTTTGTATTTGCTCACTGACCCCAAGCATGTATTTGACTTGTGACCCTATTTCTGTTAATAAAATACAGGCCATCTGACCAGCATTCACACCAATGAACTACAAGGTGATGATTACCTCATTGGAAATGCTAGGAGTTAGCAACATGCAGCAGCGCAAGGCTGGTGGTTGGGTGGGCTGAAGATAACCCACAAAGGCAGCATGAGCAATTCTGAACTGTGATTTCAAAAACAAACTACAGATAATAAACTCCATCCAAATGCGTAATGCTATCCATAGAAGAACTGTATATCTCCTTATGTATTGTTCAGCTATTAATTAGTTGATAATGTTTAGGGGCTTATGGCATGACAAAAAACAATTATAGCTATAATGGGGAAATTTTCAGGATCTGTATCAGTGGTAACTTATAAAATCAAAATTACCCTGTTCACATTTTGGGTTATCAATTACAACTATGTGCCTCATGAAAAAATACATCAGCACTCGATGGTAATAATTTCCATATAGTGTTTTGAGGCCAAATTAACACCAGAAAGCATAGGTGAGCTCTTTCTAAGCAAAGTATCGTTTGTTTTTAAAGCACTAGTAGAAATGAAAAAAAAATTAAAAATGCATAGTAATGAACTTATTAATGCTTTCATCAAATCCTTAAACCAAGAATCTTATGAAAAGCACTGTTAATTGTGTGTTACATGAAAAAATCATGCCAAAGCCGTTTATCAGATATGTAATCTGTGGTTCTGTTTTGTGACAGGAAGCCATTATTTCCACTGAAAAAACAAATCCGTTAAATTTGAACTATTAGATTACAGCAGGGTTAAGGCTGCTTCTGTGCTGTAGAGTCACATCAGGGTCACAGCCCAGTTCTAGAGATGTACTGCAAGAGCTTCATATCTGATTAAGACAAAAAACTGATAAAAATGTAATGCAGACAAACAATATGGAATTATCTGATGCAGTTTGGGGGGATAGGGGCAGGGGGTATAACATCATTCAGTTTATTTGCATATGTTTGTTCTTTCTACTGAAATCAATCTCTTTGAAGGAAGCAAGAAAACTTTAGAAAAAGAAAATATTATTAATGCTGGTAAGAGAACACAGAAGAAAATCTTTAGTAAACATTTCTTTTCCAGTGTTGATTATCATTCTGTCTAATGTTTATTTTCATCGTTTTCTTTGATCCGAGGACAAATAACAATAAAGTTAGCTCCATTTCTTTGAACTAACAAAACTATACTGTGGCCAAATTTGGAGCAAATTTTTAAGTGGCTTTTCTGTTTTTCTCCCAAGCCACATAACAGATTTATGGAGTAGATATTTGCATAACTCACACCCTCTCCTCTGTAGGAATGTTTCCATGGCTAACAGTACTTTACCTGCTGTGGGCCTCTTTCTGACGCTATTGAAAAGGCTGAGGGCTGTGAGGCTCTGGGCACCGACTCAATAGCAGCCAAGGGAGCACCAGTGGTCCAGGACTTCGGATCAGGGCTCACCCCGGCATGTTATGAAAATTCCTACCATTTATAGGGACTGACTGTGGCTCTGCTGGGCTGGCTGGTGGCTGGTAAACCCAGCATGTAGTCAGTCCACCCTCACGGCATTTCCTACCCAAATCTCCCTCACAGAGGGCAGGCAGAGAGGCAGGGGTGGCAGTGGAACAAGGCCATGGCTATCAGGATCTCGGCACAAGGGGAGATGAAAAGGCGTTGTCACTGCTTCTCGCTTCTGGACCAGAACCAAGCAGCCAGAACACAGGTTGTGTCTTCACACTCTTCTTCCATCAGAAGTTTGACAGACAAATATGTACTATAGACTAAGAAACTACATTCCTAATATAAATATTGTACAGTTGCAAAATATGCACTACAGTATTTACTATAGTGCTTGAAAGTAGGTCTGTGTTGCTGGAGGTGTTTTAGTCCGTACATATTTAAAACCTCTGCCGAATCACCGATCTGCTTAGGAGACCAAAACCACAAGATCATCTCAGGTAAAGCTATTGACCGTGTCTCAGAAAGCTTTTCTCTTGTTTGCCTGGCGGCACCTGCTGGGATGATGGTCAAGAGTCCATATCCGTGATGGAAAACATATACCTCAGCTCACAGCTGGCATGTATTCTGGCTGTTCTGTTCAGCGCTCCTGCATGGATATATTGTCTCTGAAAGCAATGGAAGTTATGAGTAAAGACCACAATGTTCAACCTCAGTCAATCAGCTACAGAAGAGCCATACGCTGGATAAACTCACTACTTTTTTTAAGTTTTTTGGGGATATGATACAGAAACATGAGAGATTCTCAGGTTCTCCAAAACTTACTACTATTTTTTTTTTTCACTCCCATGACATTCCTGTGTTTGTCCCACTGCTTAGCCTAGCTGAACAAGGGCATCCAGTCTAATGATTGATTGCCTCTGCGAGCAGGTCCAAGTTTCATCCTTAAATCAGCCAGCATGTGGTTGATGACAGGGACAAAGCCAACCCTCATCACTCCCTAAGCAAATCATCTTCCCCTTTACGGTACACTTCGACCAAATTATGATTTCACCATTGAAATAAATGTCAAAATTTCCACCAGCTTCAGATGGACTGGGATTTGGCCATTGGCTTCTAAGTGCAGATGGTCTGTTAAAGGGCTTATTTTTAAATCAGGAGGTGTGTAAGAGCTTTGAGAGATTATAAAAATAGAAATGAATACCAATAACATGAGGTCAGGTATTGCTAAAAAGCGTCTTTACAAAATGGTCATGCTTAAGGATAAGACAGAACAAATCCCAGTGACTGCAGGTGACTCACACTTGAGCAAGGATGAAAATTTGGGTTCTGAACTGTGCAGAACAGTTTTGGCTGAACCTTTTTACTTTTGATTTTTTTCCCTTTTAAATACATATAAAAATGCCAAATAGAAAACAGTTGTTAACTTCTGCTATTTGTTCCAGTTAAAATAGAGTAGTTCTGGTCCTAGAGGAGGGAGTCCCCAAACAGTAACTAAAAGCGTGACAGCCCGTCCCTTTAACAGAAGATCATCACAACTATGGGTACAACCAAAAAGCACTACCTGTTCAGTTTCTTTTTTTTCTTTTTAACATTATGAAAACAGGAATACCAGAGCCAATACTGTAACTATTGTGCAGTTCACTTTCATAAAAATATACTTGGGAGTATGGGACTGAAAAAACCCCACACACCTCTAGGCTCTGTTGCTTAAATTGCTGGCAACCATAGCATAAGTACAAAGCCCAGAATGAGCCCACAGTAACATTGACGATAGATGTCCCGAGGAACAAAGCTAGAAAACCTAGAGAGCTACAGAATAGCCATTTCGTGATGGAAGAGTGTGAATCAGTGCACTTTCAAAACTTACGAGCTTTACGTTCTTACATAATTTTAAGTAAAAATACATAGAACTCCTCATGTGCTAAAAAAAGCTCTCCCTATTTCTTGTTACTGAAAGGAACGGGACTTTGGCATGTAGAAGCAGGGTCCCTTGTATTCCCTAGTCCCTGAGACTGCATGGCTTGCTAGATAATTCAGAGTTCAACTCAAAATTGTGCTCAGCGTTCTTCCCTCCTCCTCCTTTGAATACGTGTTTCCACTCTGCATTTGTGCAGAGATGAGCCAGAAGTCTTGTAGACAGGTGCAGTAACATCTGCCTGAGTCTGCAGAAGCCTGAAACCACAGCAATGAGAGGTATAGTGCTTGAAAACTAAAGATGATAGCCTATGTCACGCTGAAAACTCAGCATGTGTTACAGCTCTAAATAAATGGGAATCCATGTGAAAATAAATAGTATATGGCTTACTGTAGTGATGCCTCCATTTTGGCGTTCTTGTGTTTGGGGTTTTTTTAAATATTCAATTTAATATTCAATTATTTTTAGAGATAATTAAAATGTTTTCTATTATTGTGATAACACGCTTTGCCACTGATGGTCCAGGCTTCAGCAGGTGTAAAGCTTTTGTGGTGCCTGGCAAAGGACGCAGCTGATGTCCTAGCCTAGCTACCTTGTTGTAGAGTATGATCGTCTTCAAAATTCCTCTTCAAAATGGCTCTCTAGCAGGATCACTGTGGTTTTCACATCTAGGGACTGAAACATGAGTTGTGCCTCAAAAATCTTATGTTATGTAGTCCCATGGTAATTCTTCTTCCTTTCTCTCCCATAATTTTCCTTTGCTGGTTCTGGCCTGTTCCCTTCTGCTCAGCAGAGGGTGGTTTTGTTCTTTTTCTTTGTTGCTATTAATTTTCTTGTAACTACTATCTACTATATTCACACAGCATACACTATCAAGCTGCTAAAACAGTGTTCAAGTATATTAAATCCCCCATTTTAAAATGGTAATAAAAGGTTTTTACTAAATAAATACATAAAGGTCTCTCAGATCGTGCAATAAGGAAAACGAATATAGAGCTAAAGTTCCCAGAACTTGGGAGGACAAAGGAGCAGTTTAGTAAAGAGCCTTTTCCCAACAGTCAGAGCTCTAATAGTCCTTGAAGGAAATAATAAATCTTTCTCTATGTCACTCTTCCTTAGGTTTCTTTTGTTGTTTAGGATTAAAAAAAAAAAAAAAAAAAAGAGTGTAGGTACTACTTACACGGCAGCTTCCTTGATGTTTCTAGTAGTCCAACCAAGGGACAAGATCATGTGTATAGGAAGGAGAGATGAAGAATTCATCCTGTAAAGGAATTAAAAACAAAAGTGGAAATCCTTTGTAAGAAGAGTGGTTGGGATTATAACTGCATGCTTTCATTAATGACTTTGCAAACATTTAGCCAGAGATAACCTAGAAATCCAGTTGCACTTTATTTAATATTCAGATAAGGACCATTCACCTGCTGTTAAGCTACAACATCTACAATCATTCTTTGAATACTGATAATTATATGAAGCAGACTCCCCTAGAGGCTGGTAGTCTAGTCTGGATTCACCTGGAATACAAAGATGAATAATATTGCATATTACATGCACCCAAGTAGTGGCAATTTATAGAAATGTCCATTTATGCTCCTGCAAAAGAGATGTGTATTTCCCTAGGGGTATAATATATGGTGATAAAAACCTGTGTGGGGGACTGTTTGGATTGTAACTCCTAGTATGCCTGTTGTTGATTAATTAATAAACAAATAAATCGTTATATTTAGCCAGATACCTCACTACAAGACCGTAAAAGAGAAAATGCTGAAAAAGAATTTTGTGTGCCTCACCATAAGGAAGGGTTACTCAGAGACACAAGAAATGAGTGCTAGAAGTGGCATCCAAATGGCTCAGAGTAGATATGTGTATACATTTTTAAAAGATGAGTAGCATTATGAATATGCTCTCTTTGCCTCCTCCTTTCCTGCTCTTTCTCCCATCAGGTGCCTTGTCCTTGTTCTCCCCTCTCATTTGCTGATGGCTGATAACACCTTATCTCCACCAGGGAAGCAACCGGGAAGTTTGCTCCTTCCTCACAAGACTGAGGGTATAATTAGAACAACGCACCTGCTCAGTCCTCCGGTGACTCAGTTAGTCTACATCCATGTCAAAATCCATGCTGTGAGGGTAATTTGATCATCTCACTTACTTTTTTCATATACTTTATACGAATAAACCACCAGAACAAGCCTCCGTTGAGTTGGTTCAGTTTAATCTCACAAATTTGTGTCAACTCTTTGTTGCCAGAAGAATTTTATCATTTGATCTCATGGTTACACTTTAGTGGATGTTAGTACATATTTTATTTCACTCTCCAGAATATAAAATTCCATTTTGTGTCAAAATCATCTATTTATTATTATCTATTTATATTTCAGTGATACTTACAGGCTTCAACTGAGAGCAGGGTCTTGTTGTACGAGACAATATGGAAACACACAATAAAAGAATTCTAGTCCCAGGAGCCTTATAAGCTAAATAAAGGCTGGGAGAAAGGAAATATGACCCCCATTTTACCAACGGGAAACCAAAGCTCTGTCAATCTTTCCATCCAAAGCAGTGCAGTGTCTTACAGCGATACTGCAGAAAGAATTCTGAAAAAGCGACAAAGTCCAGAATCTATGCGAAATAAGGCTGCATTTAAACCCTCTCCTACTGACAAGCATCCGTGTGAGTTCAAATAAGTTATAGGCATACGCTGGTATCAATTTGGACACTGAGTATCCCAAAGCTCCCTTGGCCTTCTCCATGCCCGTTTGTCTCCCAGCCCGCCCTTCAAAGGCAGAAGACACTGGTTTTTGATGCTGTCTTCTTAGGCTCATAAGAGTTAGTCTACCACTGCTTCCTCTAGCACTTAACAAAAATTTACCTCTAGCCCTGCGATGCCACAGCGGTGTCAAATCTCTCTGACTGCAGCAGCTTCCAGGCTCAGCAGAGATATATCAAGGGTCTGCTAGGTTCTCCTTCCCAACATCCGAAGGGTAATGTAATCTTTTTGTCCTTGAACAGAGCCTGGGATCTCCTGCATTAGAATACTTTTCCTCATTTAATCTGCTCCTCCCAGAAGACCCTGTAAAATCCTGGGGAAGCAGGAGCCAACAGAGGGCAGTGACTCAAGACCAAGCGGCAGAGCAGCACTTGGATATTCCCTGGAGCGGCAGCAGAAACCAGTGGAAATGGTAAGTTTACTGTCTTCCTTTCAAAGGTGACTAAAGATAGGAGGGGAGACTGCCAGGAAGGAGGGTGGGGGTAGCACAGAGGTGCTTGTGCCCCCCTCAAATCCGCTGGGCTCCAGCAGACCCTGGCAAAGCGGGCTGCCGCGGTTGGCTTGCAGAGCTCCGTGAGCTCAACTCTTCACCAGCCGAGCTGCACCGCTGTAACATTGCCTTTTGACTAAAAACCAGTTCAGGCTAATTGTCAAGGATCAGATAACAGGAAAATATTTCTATTTGACAGTCTACTATTTTTCAATTGTTCCTCTGTTACATATCTAAGTAAACATTTGTTCCACTTATCATTTCTGCGCAAAAGACATGAATCATTTGACTAGTAAAACCACAACGACAGCTGTTGCTTATTAGAAACAGTCATCGTGTTCAAGGGCCTGCTATGGAGGAGTTCTTCAGGAAACTGTTTCTGCTTTTAGTGCTTTGCAGTGCAATGAAAGCAAAGTTGCAGAAATTAGGGCATTTTTATTTCACTTATGTGATTGGCAAAACACACGGGCGCACGCACACACAGAGCAATCGTTACAGCTGAGCTAGAAGCCCCCAAGAAACAGGAAAATACTAATTTAAGAATACTACTAATGCTATAATACTTATGTTCTTTGACTTCATGACTTTTATACAGTTCTCTACAATACGGGTCAAACAAAACTGGATTTAAGGGTCCCTTTGTAGATAGATTATAGTATTTGGGATTTTGGTGTTACATACAATATTCATACCAGTTATTATGCATGTACCAGAAACGCTTTCCACCATTCATGGTTTCTCCAGGTCTCGGGAACGAATTAATTCTGGATACGTAAAATCCCTAGAAGCCAGTCATCAGTGGTCACTACTATATTATTTTCAGATAAAGCTTCTCCAGCCTGTGGTAAAAAAAAAAGAAAATGAAAAAAAAAAAAGAATTCTTTTTAAAAGTCTGATCAGGATACGAAAATTAGGGAGGGCAATTCTACTTAATTGCAATAAAATAATTTTTAAATTAGTGGAAACCAAGTAAGGGAAAAAAATTGGACTAAAAGAAACTCAACAATAAGTAAGTGAAACTGAGTCAGGTTAGACATAACGATTTTTCTCTTTCTAGAATGCTGGTTCAAAGGCATTATAGAGCATATAATATGGGCCAAAATCAGATTGTTTCTGTGACCTGTATGAAATAAAATTATATTAAGCAGCGGCCTAACGGTTAGGCGTTTTATCAGACAAAATCGCTGGAATGGTGTACCCTGTGTGATGCTCTTATAGCCAGCTTTGAAGGGAGAAGCCAAAGACTAAATGAGCACAGAGACTGCACGGATCCCAGCAGAGCGGAGGGGAGGAACACTGGCAGGACAACGTAGAGATGCTACCGAGTACTCTGCTCTGCAGTTAAATAGGAGCACTTATGGCTTTGCGGCTGCTGCTCAAATACCTTTCAAAAACACAAAGTTCTTTTGCAAAAATTAAAGAAGAAAGAGTAAAAAGAAATAATTATAAAAATGGATTTTTGGATTATGGCAAAAGAAAAGAAAAGCAGAACAGAAAAACTGGAGAGAAGGGTGTCGGGGAGGAGGCAAAGCTGAGGTTTATTATAGGTTAGAAATCTGTAAAACTGTCACCAATTCGATAATAGTATTCAGCGAGGTTCCTAAAGATCATATCCTGCCCTTCATTCACCCTCACAACACTCGCTGATGGGAGTCAGCACTTTGCTGCAGCTGGATATTTATAACTCATTTGTTCTGTGTAACATGCCTGTTCTTACTAATCTTAGTCAAGTAAGTAGTCCATCCTCATGTGTCATCCCACGGAAGTCAAATGTGCTATTAGCATAAGTGATGATTACTTATCTGTGTGAGGTCTTGTGAGGTTGGGTCTTTCAGCATCAGTATACTTGACATGGCAGTCTTTCTGTTATAATTTAATAAAACAGGGCCCAATTCAGTTCAGAGGTGCCTTGAGGAAGAAGCTGGACTTAAATGGTGCTTAGGCCTTTGACTAGACCTCTGCAAACCCTGAATTTCATACAGTGGATACTAATTACTGAGAGGGGGGTTATTAAATTAGAGACTCGGTTCTTTCCCATTGCTTGGAGCACAGTACGTTTGTGTGTGCTTGAGCAAGGTAATGTAAATCTGGGCACACTCGGAAGAAAGTTCCGGTAAGACTGCTTTCCTTGGTCAAAACAGGGACTGCAGAAATGTCATTGATAAACAATTCAGAGAATTTGTACATATTGATGGGTAAACTTCACTCTGGAAGAATACTGTGCACTAAAAACGGACAGTATAATACAGCGGAGAAAACAGTACCTCACAGCTGCACTGAAATGGAGATCTCTCTTCCAGTCAGGCAGATGGGAGAAGCCTCATCCAGAACCCCGGACGCTCACTGGAAACCTCTCCCGTTTGAGGAGCTCTGAGGGAGGCCCTGACCGAGCAAGCATGCTGAGACCCCCTCCCTGCATCCGAGTCCTGGGCGACTGTGTACAGCAGCGCTCTGAGCAGAAGAGCTGCAAAAGCAATCGGTTACCCGTAACCAACTACCTGGTGCGAGACGGAATCGATCAGTTCGTGTTCTATGCCACGCGCCTCTCCTAAGGAAGAGTTCCTACTTGCTGCATTGATAAATCAGCAAAAGACATCACTCATGCAAAGCCCATGATTTTAAAGGGTGGCACGTATTTCTAACAGCTGATACTTTCCTTATTTTTAAATTTTTCCATATCTTTTTGTTCTTTACCTGATTTCTGAGCAGCTACTAGCCTCGGAGTGGCTCCTGTACTCTCTCTGAACCTTCATTCTAAGATCCTACATCTTTCAGAGCGGTTACATCTTTCATGAATACCGGAGCAATTCTTTGTGACCATCTTAATTCATAGTTCTCCTGATTCCCAAAGTCTAATGGACGTAGGAAAATTTTGGATCACAATTTCCTAACCAACTAGTTCTTCGCTGCACTGTGTTACACATGATCTGCATGAGTAGTCTTCTATGTGACCCCAAAAGGTTTTTTTTATAAAAAGGTATTTAAAAAAGTCCTAATCAGTGGTACAAAAAATATTGCCTAGCTCTTAGATCCAGATCACAAGAAGTGGGCCCACCATAACATTTAATCCTTAACTTTGCTTGCTGTGTCTATTAAAACAACCTGCCATTTGTATACCTGTTGCACTTCCCAGGTTTCCAACCAGGTGCTTGTGAAGAATTGCATTTGTTAATTAGTACATAAATTGTTTGCCAAATTATGAATATTAAAGGCGTATATACAGGTCAGTCCTGTCAAGTCACACCTATAACGTGCATTTCACACAATACATCACTTAGACTTTTGGTGAAAGACTAAAATCTGCATATTAAATGGCAAACAGATTGTCCCTAAATTAACAACAAAGAATCATCATTGTCAGTATTAATGAAACAGTGCTGTAAAAACTTTTTTTTAATAGTTGTCTGGACAGCATAAGTTTTTCTCCTGTTGGATTTAAAATCAAGTTCAGACATTTTCAGAGTGTAGATGCCTTTGCTGTCTAATGCCCTCGTGCAGCCCAAGAACACGCCTGGCTTCAGATGGCTCTAATCCATATGAAGTCAATAGGACTTTCTCATATGAAAATTAAAAACCTTTGGAAAAAGCTTGCTTAATTTGTTTTTAAAAGATTTCGAGATCTTTATATGTCTACCATTATGTTTAAAATAAACATTTTTTATTTGCTAGCCTTCCAAGGACTCGATTTTTCTTCATTTTCCCATTAGCCTGGCAGTTTAGCCAGTAGAACCCTTTTATTCCTCCCACTGGAGTAGCACAGAGAAATTCATTTGATTCCAGGGGATAGTAGTTGATTTCATTATCATATTATAGAAAATAAAGATTATGATTCCAAATTATTTTGCCTGCAGTCCACACACTAACCATGTAAATGGCAATATGTGGAAAAGTTGACTACATCATAAAAAATTAACTTCCAGCAAGGATTTTCTTGAATTGGTTTCAAAAGGATCTGCTGTTTGGCATCTTTCCTGTACTGAATTTCTGGAGGGTAACTGCATTATGTGCTTGTATAACATGCAAAAGAAGCATTCATTGAACTCTTTCTTTCTGCTACCAAATGTAACTATAGCACATTGTTTATGTTTAGAAGAGTTGCCTGAAAGCAAAACTCTTATGCGCGTATAAAGTTATAGATGTGCACGCTGTAAGGCGACCACTAACAGAAGGTGAAATACTATGCTCTTTCACTTGCCCCGCTGAGGGACAAAGGTTGCATCTAATGATAATTTGAATATTCTGCCCACAGTTGGTGATATTCTGCCCCAGCCAAAATAAATAAATAAATACATGCATGCTTCCGTCTCCCCGAGCAAATGCCCTGTAAGTCTATAGAAAACAAATTAGGAATGCATTATTCTCAATGAAAAAAGTCTCCACGAGAGCTATAATTTTATTTTTTTTAGTGCACAGAATAACATAAATCAAAAGAAGCAATAGTCTACCTTGTGTTTTGACTACTTTGACCCTCTTCAACCCCTGCCAATTTTTATCTCATTTTTGTTTAACTTTGTACATCAGAGTTTAATTTTAAACCTGGTCCTGAAGACAGTGATGTATAGGGTACATCAAGTATAGCTTAAATTACCCTCTCCCCAGTGATTTGAAGTTGGGGGAGGGTCTTACTCCGTAGCAGGGTGGGAAAGAGAAATGGTCAGATGTTGCCCTTTGAACCTGACCACCCTCAGCTACAGAAACATTTATGCCAGAACATCATTTATTGATTTTATTATATTTTAGGATCTCTTAAAAGTGTTGGTGAAGTTTGCCGTATATTAATTTTTGACACATGCATATAAAAACAGAAATATGGGTTGAGCAGAAACTATAAATATAGACAACACTGCCCAATAAACTCACATCCTTTCACTTATAGGTTTCTATTTCAGCTGATCATTCCGAGCAACCTGTCTTTGAAAATAAATGTTACCCCTCTGATAAGCTAACCAATTTGAAGATTAAAGCTGCATTTCAGGATTAAAGTTTTTCTTATTTGATTATTGTTGTGTCTTGTAGCAGTGGAAGATAAATATTAATAAAATGTTAAAGTCCAATTCCACTCACTTTACTCATGTGAGCGTTTTATACCGTGAGACTGAACAAATTATGCAGGATTTGGCCCTTAAACTCGGCGCTGACTGCTCTGTTTTCTCAGTCCACTAAGAGTAAGTCTCCCGTGAAATGTTACATGTACCCGGCACACAGGCGAACCCACCACCGCCACAGAAAACTCACACTGATGGGTAGCTCTGAAAACCCGCCACCCAATTAGATACCACAGAGCTATGTATGTGTTTTTATTGAGGAGAATAAAAACCACAAGAAGCGCTCTACAGCAGACCACAAAATGGGTTTGGCACCTGTGTCTCCTCGCAGCCCAAGTTTCCGAGTTGCGCTGTCACGTGGCCGGCTGACCCCGGGAGAGCAAGGCTGACCTTGTCTTACACACAGGAGTCTATTGCGATGGCTCCCCTGAGAGCACAAACCAGCTGCAAACTGCTGCAATGATTAACCCTTATGTGTTGTAGATGTAACATCAAGTCATGGTAATAAAGCTTTCACTGCATAACAGATCTCTGGCTTTGTAAATTGTTGCTCTTATCAGCTGCGCTCTAGGATGTTATCCCTTTTCTGTGAAGCATGACTGCTGCCTTGCTCACTGGAAAGGCTACCAGATCTATAAAGTCTCTGATATTTATTCAGTTGCTTTGGAGAATAATACAGAGAATGCGCTTTGTTTAACTAAAAATGCAGTGTGCGAAAACAAAACAAAACAAAAAAAAAAGACATGAAATACTCATACATATGAAACAATATATTAATTAAAATCCAGAATGCCTGTAGCAAATTTGAATCCAGGAACACCAGATTTGCTATTACAGACAACTGCACTGTTCCATGGAGTCCAGACTCCTGTTTGTGGAAGTAATTTGTACCTCACGCTTTGTGAAAACGCAAACTCTTCGCGCCTGTGATGTACCTGGACAATCACAGAGTTTTGCTGTTTGGCTGGAAACAGAACGCTTGTAGCAGTCAGCACTCACCTCCCCAAAATATAAGCAGTATAAGTCTTGTTTTGTTATGCACTTCAAATATCAAGCCTAATTCTATGCTTTCCTATTTGCATAGAAGCTAACGGGGGTTTTGAGCGTACGAGCCTACAGCCCCAACTACAGGCCTGCGAATAGGGTCCTGGCTTCCTCAGAAACGCCGTGCCTTTTATCCCAGTGTGCTTCCTACCCTCCAGTCCTTCCCTTGCCAAATCTACGGCCGCATCAAGGCTGTGAAAGAAAAGGTGACCTTAGCGAAAGCCACGGGACGATACAACACTATCTGCTTCGGTCGGCAAAGAGGCAGCGTCTCGGAGAGATGGAGGCTGCCGTGGGTATCACAAGGACTGTCGCTGCCCACAATGGGTCTTTCAAGGGGATTTTCCAACATCCCACCAGCCAAGCAGAGAGCAAAGGATTTGCTCAACGCATCCACCCATGGAATCGGAGGCTCTTTGTGTTTTCGGGGCACGGGGCTGCCGGTCCTGGCTGTCGCTCCTGCCTCTCTGCAGCTCAGAGACTGGGCAAACCAAAAGCACGGCGGGACCCTGTCCACAGCTCCCAGGGACAGTTCATGGTTTTTATACACAACCTTTTTCAAAGGATAAAAACATCTTCTAGGTTCAGGAATTAAGAAAAAAAAAAAAATTCCTTTGGTATAAACAGTGGAAAAGTACATTCAAGTTAAGGAAAAAAACAAATTATTTCCCTAAAAAACCGAAGGTGTTAGGAGTTTGGGGAGGGTCATTCTGATACTGTAGAGTGTGACTGTGAAATGCCTCACGCTGTCCGGGAGTGCAGTAGACCAATGTCACCTGCCAAGTGCAGGTTGAGAAAAGGTATTTGGGGAGATTTTTTCAGCTCAGGAGTGACAACTAGGAGGGAGGCTGCAGTGCAGACGGGTTTCCTTGCAAGGCTCCCTGGTGTTCAGAGGGAGCGGGTTAGTGCCCTTTGATAGGAGGTAAATTAACACCACTCTGTGGTCTCTGACTCATCCCTGTCTCCGCTTCTTTTAATCACATTACTTTGGCTTGCCCTTAATGAAATAGAGCCCGATCTGCAGGAGTCGTGCTTGGACTGGCCTTGCCAGGGGCTGTGCGAGGTATCCTTTATTCCTCACCAAGGAAGATGCTGCTCCGGACTAATGACGCTTTGCTGTTTGGTATCCAGATTCATCTGCTTGAAAAACACTGCAGACCATTTTTATTGCGTAAGTTAGGCTAGACAGGGTTGTCCCTTGCTCGTTAGCTCAGGGAGCATTTTCCTACAGGGACTGCTCATGGAAAGCAACGAGTTTATTCTTCTCTTTCCCCTCCTCCCCCTCCATAGGCATGGAAGCGGTGTTAATTCAACAGCTATAGTTTTTAGAGAAATAAAAAACACCACTATCAAAAACTCTGCAAGTCAAGCTACATCAAATATAGATAAAAAAACACTGACAAAACAGTTAACAACTCCAAAACTAGCAGAAATGGGGAGAAGCAGTAACTTCACTTACTCCCTGATCAACTCCAGCAGCTCCTGTTTTTCTCTGAGTGGCTGCTGTGGTTTCCCAGGTGGAGCCCATCGACCTCTGAAGGCAGCAGAAGTTGCCTGTTCCCTTTTTAGGAGGATGGGGAAGGGTTTCCTGGTGGCACCTTGTGTCCTGCCTGGCTCCTGCAGGTATGAGCTGCTGGTGAGGTGGTGGCAGCAGAGGTGAGCTCTGGCTGCTGTTGGGCTGTGTCCTTCCTCCAGGGGCCTGTGTTTGGAAGCTGGAGAGGTCTTGTCTGCCCTTTCAGCGCTTCACCCCTCCTCTGGCTGTCACTTCTTTTTGCGAGGTACAGTTACCCTGATACTGTGTTAACCAACGGGGCGAAAGGAGCAACAAATGTACTGAAGTTATCTTGAGGTTATTTTGTTCTCTTGTGGGGTTTCTGTGTGAAGGGGGTATCTACTCTATTAACTCCCATTAATATCAAACCTCTACTATTAATAGGATTTGCATACGGGAAGGAAGAGGATTGACCTTTAAATTCATTAAATAAAGCAAAATTTAAAAAAAAAAATTTAGTTAAAAGCATTAGTGTGATAAAAAATACAAGAACAAATACATAGACATCAGTATCTGGGCTTCCGTTAACACTAATGAGCGAATTATTGCAGAGGAAGATTTGCATTATTGGAATATATATTCCAGCCTCCATACTGATATATGTGATGCGGGGTTATCTTTGTATGGCTCCTCTTTCAGAATATATTTTCTTCTTATAAAATAGCCTCTTTTTAACTCCCATTGGGGACTTCCTTATAAATGAGCAACTGGCCCTCAAGGGACTGGCCTGGCTAGAAAAGAATGTTATTAAAAAATAAAAAAGCATATTAGAATACTAAGCAACATAATTAGCTCATTTCTTTGGGTTTTTTTAGAAAATCTTAAAAAAAAAAAAGTATAGCCAAGTTTTTAATTAAACATATTCTCTGGATGTTTGAATTGTGTAAGAATTGGACAATCTTGTTGTGTTTTAGAGGGATTAATTGCATCAATCTAAAGTTCTCGCTCTAATCTCTGATGCGCAGTCAGGTATCGCCACTCTTCCTGCAGCGGCGTAAGTGATGTTTGCCTGCGTATCTGGGGCCACTAGCCACCCTTCGGAGGGTGCCCACCCTTGCCGGGGGTGGCAATGAGTGTGTTCATCTCCTCGTCTTTTACAGGGGAACGAAGACAGGGTCTCTACACCAAAACTGGCTAAATGCACGGATTCAAAATATTATTGCTCCTAATAATAAATATTGATTTACACATGCCGAAAAGCTTCTGTTGCCTTCACAGCAAGTAGTCTAAAATATAATTAGATTAGCAATGCTTTCTACCACCATATTGCTTTTTGAGTCTGATTCTTGAGACACCGATGGCCTCTGGGTCTCTGGCATCGCTCTGCTCTTGGGTCTTAACCCAGCTGTGTCTCGGCTTTGACAGAGCCCTTTGTAAAGTACTTGGGAATACTCAGATCAAACTTGCTGCCGGTTCAAAGTAGCGTTAATCAGTATTTTGTTCTGTGGCTGAGTCTATAAATCCAGCTATTTATTCTACCCCAGGCCCCCGCAAGTGGGAAGAGGTGAAACTGTTCAGGTTATTCTTCTCAGAGCTCAGCTAATGTCATCTGCTGAATACAGCTCTAAACATCTGAAGTTGGTGAAATTAAATAAAGTGCGAGCATCCTTTGGTCTATAGCTCTTTGCCTTTAAAACAATTACTCATGGTAACCTTAACAATAGTATATTAAGAAAACAAAATTCTCATAAAAGAACTTAGTGTTAGGATGGAGCTCTGCCTGGGATTAGAACAATTACGGAGCAGATGCATCCACTCCGAACAAAGTGACCTTTTCATCAAGTTACAAAACATTAAAGGTTAAAGAACGTTTGAAAGGAAGTTAATACTTTTAAAACATTGGAAAGAATTGCCATTCTTTCGAGACCTGAGCAAAATCGGTGGGAAACTGAGAGATGACCGTTTAGGCACATCCAGCCGTAATTTAAGCAACTCTTATTAGAGAAGGATATAAGGTATTTTGCGTCATTTGTTTTATTTTAAAATTTAGATCTGCTTTTCCAGAGAAGAGATGAGATTTGATGGGAAGAGACCCCCCAGGAAAGAAACCCGCCCCGAAAGCGGGCTGATGGCAACTTCCACGGCGCGCTCCTCTCCCTGCGCCGCGCGCGGGTGGCGCGAGAACAAAGAGAAGGGGGGGAATCAATGATGGTGTCGGGTTTTCNGGGATGCTGCGGCAGTGGCCGCCCCTGCCGCCCGCCCTCCCCGCGGGGCCTGTCGGCGGCCTGGCCAGGGCAGCTCATTTTTATTAGCTGTGTTAATTTTGGTCGGGGAAGGGGCGAGGGCGCCGGGTGCCGGCCGCGTCCCGCCGCGCAGGGGCCAGCGCAGCGCTCCGCGTGTGTCCCCCCGCTCCGCGGCCGGGCCGCCTTGTGCGGGGGGAGCCCCGCAGGGAGGGGGGGGCGGGGGGAGCGGAGTTCAACCTCCTGCACATGGTCTGCGTCATCCGGGTCCTGGGCTCTTCATACATAATAAATTTAATAAGGCCCTTCTAAACAGTAGTTGCCGGGCACGCCGGGGAGCCGCGATTTACGGCCCGGCAGCCCCTCTATGTCTTTTTTAAATGCCCCTTGGCCGCGTGCCACGCCGTGGCCTACCGGCCTGCACAGGCTCATTCCCGACATCAAAGCTCGTCGAGGCGCGGGACCGGGAGGGAGGGAGGCCGGGAAGCAGGGAAGCAGGGAGGCCCGCACCTCTCCGCAGCCAGGCGGGCCGGGGCCGCGGGACCGGCTGTTGTTGCCCCCGGAGCCGGTTGTTCTCCCGGCCCCGGTGCGCATCCCCCGGGGTTGGGGGGCCCCGGGCTCCCCTCCGCTCTCGGGGCGGCGGGGGGGCTCGTGGCGCTTCCCGTCCCTTTGGCGCTCCGGGATGATCCCACAGCGGGGCTCGGGCTGTGCCCGCAGCCCGGTAAAGGTGCGTCACTGCCGCATGCAGAACTATTTTTTTTTTTATTTTATTTTTTATTTTAAGAGAAACTTGCATGTCTTAGTGCAAGCGCTATGTGGAAAGCACTAAAAAAAAAAAAAAACCAACCCCAAAACAACCCTCCAAACGCCTGGGAAATAAGTTTCTGTGAAAAGAAAGAAGGATTTTGCTCAGGGTTAGGCTTTATCAACTTCCCACTTCATGTATTTTCTCCTGGTTTGTTTTGGTTTTGTTTTTTTTCCCCCCACCCAAAAAAAAAAAATGTATCGGTGCACAACAAAATCTTCGCTGCGTTAACTGGCGGGCGCTGAGCACAGGGACAGCTGTGGTAGCTGCGCCATGAAAGCTTCCAGGTGATGCAAGACGTGAGAGGGGACACCTTCTCCTGCATCCTCCCAGCGCCCTTCGAACTAGCCAGCCCCGAGGGTGACTTCCAGCCTCCACAAAGGCGTTCCCAGAGCCTGCAGCGAGCAAAACTTTGTATAGCTAAAATTAGCTGAGCCCCTTCTGCTAACACTTTTTTGTTGCCACTATGCGGTGGAGTTCCAGGATCTCTAACTGTTTTTCATGGAAGATTTTCCTGCCGCCCCAGCGAACGCACCGCGCCGCAGTAGCTGGGAATGGCACCGCTTCTCCCAGGAGCAGCGCCCGCCCGTTTCTCCCGAGACCCCGTGTCCTGGCGGGGGGTGAGGGGAGGCGGGGGTGCGGCGGGACGGGACGGCGAGGGTCGCGCTCGCTTTAGCGGGCACCG
>VZSF01005240.1:0-18653 GCA_013398295.1 Chionis minor | reverse complement strand
GGCTCAGGAGCAGTTTGGGGATGTTCAGAGGGCTCGGGAGCAGTTTGGGGAGACTCCATGGGGATGCTTGGGGGGTTTCAGGGGTAGTTGGGGATGCTCGGGGGGCCTAGGGGTCAGTTTGGGGATGCTCGGGGGGCCCGGAGTCAGTATGGGGATGCTCGGGAGGGCTCGGGGCGGTTTTGGGATGCTCGAGGGGTTTGGGAGCAATTTGGGGATGCTCCATGGGGATGCTTGAGGGGTTCAGGGGTAGTTGGGGATGCTCGTGTGGGATTGGGAGCAGTTTGGGGATACTCAGGAGGGCTCAGGGGGCTTAAGGGCAGTTTGGGGATGCTCTGTGCGGAAGCTCAGGGGGACAATTTGGGGAAGCTCGGGAAGGCTTTGGGGCAGTTTGGAGATACTCGGGAGGGCCTGGGGACAATTTGGGGATGTTTAAGGGCAGTTTGGGGATGCTCTGTGCGGAAGCTCAGGGGGACAATTTGGGGAAGCTCGGGAAGGCTTTGGGGCAGTTTGGAGATACTCGGGAGGGCCTGGGGACAATTTGGGGATGTTTAAGGGCAGTTTGGGGATGCTCTGTGCGGAAGCTCAGGGGGACAATTTGGGGAAGCTCGGGAAGGCTTTGGGGCAGTTTGGAGATACTCGGGAGGGCCTGGGGACAATTTGGGGATGTTTAAGGGCAGTTTGGGGATGCTCTGTGCGGAAGCTCAGGGGGACAATTTGGGGAAGCTCGGGAAGGCTTTGGGGCAGTTTGGAGATACTCGGGAGGGCCTGGGGACAATTTGGGGATGTTCAAGAGCAGTTTAGGGATGCTCAGGAGGGCTTGAGGAGCTCAAGGGCAATTTGGGGATGCTCAGAAGGGCTCAGGAGCAGTTTGGGGATGCTCGGGAGGGCTCAGAGGGCTCAGGGACAATTTGGGGATGATCGGGGGTGGTTTGCGGATGCTCCACAGGGATGCTTGGGGGGCTCAAGGACAATTTGGGGGTGCTTGTGGGGCTCAGGAGCAGTTTGGGGACCCTCCACAGTGATGCTCAGAGGGCTTGGGGGCAGTTTGGGGCGGCTCAGGGACAATTTAGGGATGCTCAGGGGGCTCGGAGGCAGTTTTGGGATGCTCCACAGGGATGCTTGGGGAACTGGGGGGCAGTTTGGGGCGGCTCAGAGGGCTCGGGGACAATTTGTGGATTCGCAGGGGCACTTCAGGGACACTCTGCAGGGACCAGGGCTGGGACAGAGGGGTGAGCTGGGCTGGGGGGGCATCACTGCCTGTGCCAGGAGCCAGGGGGCAGAGGCACCGGGGGAAACCAACTGGGTGACATTAAAGGCAGCGGCGGCTTGTCTGCTGCACAGCCCCCGAAGCTGGTCTGAGTCCTGCAGCTCCTGCTCAGGGGTGGCTTTGAGGTGACTCCATGATTTCCTGAGTGATTGGGGTGCTCAGAGGCTCTACGGACCATCTCCAGTGGAGCAGCACTGGTGTTGGGCGCTGGAGAGCAGTGAGAGGTCAGGCCCTGATCCCAGGAGGGGTTTCTGCTGCATTTGAGGCAGCGGTGGTTGTTCTGCTTGGGTTTCAGGTCGCTTTACTTCCAGTGTATCAAGGCAGCTGGGAGGGAGAGGGGATTTCGGCAGAGCGGTGGTCCGGGGACCATGCCTCCCGCTCCAGAGGGTCAGCCAATGGGTGCGGTGGTGGAAGGGGCTGGGGAGATGACATTGTTTGCCTACTTCGCCCCGTCGCGGGGGTAGGCTTGTGCCGGCAGTGGCTATCCGCTGTTGACGGTGGTTATCACTTCCTCATAGTCTGCAAAGCGCGGAGGCTGCTCCGGGGAGCCGATGGGGGAAGGTGGCTTTTTGCCCCAGGCCCACCCTCCTCTGGCATCCTGCTAGCTGGGTTCCCAGCCCTGGAGAGCTACCCTGCACTTGAGGTGTGGTGGCTGGGTTGTCCCGGCGCCGGCCCGCCGGCTGGGGGAATGCCTCTGTAGGGTTAGGTCTGGGAGCTGGTAAAGATCAGCACCTCCCCAGAGGAGCGAGGGATCCTCTTTCTGGAACATCTAAAGATGGATTTTTGACCCGGGCTAAAGGAATAGGGTTTACGTTATAAATGGCCAAATGTCTTTCCACGTCTTGTCTGGAGTCAGACTGATTACTGTCTGTACAGCTTCACGCAACATCTGCTTTGAAATGAGGGCTTCATCCTTTGGATGGGAAGCCCTGAAAGCAGCAGTCAAGCTATCATTTCCTGAAACTACCATGAGATCATCTTTGGACAAACACATCCACGCTCTTGCAGGTGGCTCTTTATTCTGAAATTCAAATAACGCATAGTCTGCATCTCTGATTCTACCGCGTTTTGTTTCGTGTCTTAAAAACCCTTGGTTTTTGCATAGTGTGTTTGAAATCCGCTTCTGTGACACCTGTACAGGAGAGGATGGGAATGACACCCATGTGACAACGCCCTTGCTCGGTCTAAAGGGTGATTTGACATCACGGGAGAGCCGAGTGGGACTTTGTTGCCATGCTGGTGCAGAGCGTACTGAATGGACGGGGACAGACACAGATGGAGCGCTGCAAACACTAGATTACGCTCCCTCGATGTAAATGGGCTGCCAGAGCACACGCCTCGCCTGCGGTGACCTGTCTTTCTGGCTCCTCTCTGCTGATATTCACTTTATCTGCCTGCGGTATTTCCTTGTCAGCCCAGGGGGAGGGTGCCCTGGGAGTCAGCTTACCCGCTCTCGGGTGCCCAGCGAAGCCCGCGAGCAGGGGCTTGGCCGGCCGGCGCCACAAAAAGCTTTTTATGAGCAGACTTTGTCCCCGTTGACGTCCTGTTGGTGCAGCCGCAGCGGGTGCGAAGCTGGTGGCAGGTCTGCCTGCCTGCCCGCGACCTCTTCCTGCACTTGAGCTCGCTCTGTGTAATTCACCAGTCCTTAATAAATAGCACTGCTGGTTGCTTGAGTTTTTAATTTGGCAGCCTGCCTGCCCTCTCCTCCCCAAAAACCACACAAATCGTGCTTCAGCTTCGTGAGGACGTGCTGGATGGGTGGTGACAGTGACAGCCGGTGGGGTTGGAGCAGCTTACGGCCAGGCAGAAGGGCTTTTCCCCATGCAGGTTGTCCGGTGGGACCTGTTGCATTGAGCTGGGCCAGCTCTTAGTCACGTTTTGTGTCCGTGTCTGCCCTTGTCCTGAGCCCAAATGTCTCCATGGACTTCCAGAAATGGATACACTGCATGTGTACGGAGGGTAGCTGGGGATATAGACGCCGCTGATTAAAAACTGCTCCCTTCTGTAGCTCCTGCATGCGAAACATAACTGGGCTTGTAGGGGATTGCAGCCAGCTCTCGCCAGTGGTAGCCCACGCACTGCCCTGGCGTTGCAGCCCAGGAGCGTTTGCATGAAAAGCCCCTTTTGTGGTCTCCACTGGCCCAGAGGGCAGCGTAACCCCCGTGTGGGGACGGTAGCGGGACAGCTCTGCCCACGGGCCCTGGACTTCTGGCTGTCCTGCTGGAGGCTCGCCTGGCCCCGCGCGCTGGGGTGCTGCGCCCTTGGCCGGACCCCGTGGGCACGCGGCCGGGGCAGCCCCTGCGGGGAGGCGAGGCGGCCGCACTCTTCCTCCTCCAGCAAATTCAAACCAGCTTGCGTGGCTGGTATTTCTTGCTTTCCTGTTTCTTCCTTTCCCTGATGGGTTTGCAGGGTGCCCGGAGGCTTTGGCTTGGTCGTTTGCCAAGGAATTAAACCCATGATTACCATTCCTGTCTCTTTGCAGCACCGTGGGTGCACGCCGGTGTGCGTCCTGCTTTGGGGCATGAATCGTAGTTCCTGCTAGGATTAGGTTCCGCTTGGCACAAAGTACATCCCAGGGCTCTGGTCCTGCCCGAGGACTGTTTTCCTCTTTCTTTGGCATCTTTCTTAAACTCAGTTGGCTCCTCTGTGTTTCCACACAACCTGACCCTGTGCAGCGTTGGAGGAAGGCAAGTTAACCCACGCGTCTTGCTTTGTTCCCTGATAGGAAGGAAGGGTCTGTGTCTGAAAGGTGTCACATTTTCTCCCCGCTCCAGGGAAGTCCAGAGTAGAAAAGGAGCACCTGGGAGGACTCAGCAGAGATGTGAAGACATCTTCTTCTACCCCTTGCTGAGTGTTACGAACCTTGTTTTCGGGTGGGCAACATGGCCTCAGCTCCACTTGCCGCCTTCCCAACCCTGGGGTGATGTTTCTTTTCCATCCCCGAGTTACAGTCGGGCTGGTTTCTTGCTGGCGATAACACTCGTATAATTTTATAGGTGAAATTGTTGGCAGGCTGGGGGTGATCTGTAGGTGTAGCTGGGCAGAGGGATGGACAGAGGATCTAGCTAGTCCTGATGGCACTTTGACTGAATGGCCCTTGTCCTCTTGTGTGACCTTTCAGCCTACCCTAGAGCTGTTCTCGCTGTCCCAGCTGCCTTTCTTCCAGCTAGGAAAGTCGTTAAGACTTTGGAAGGTACGTCCGAAAGCGGAGTTAGGTTTGCAGCACACGGATTTTCACCACGTTGCGTGTCACAGGAAGCAGCGTGTTGCGCAGTAGGTGTGTCCTGAGCTGGGTAAGACCGATAACATCAGCCTGTGCACCCAGCAGAGACGGACACGGGCGCAGCTCTTCCCTTTTGGCACCATAAACTGCTGCCAGAGCACCCCTGCGCTACCTGCCCCCATCTGCTCTGCCCCGTTTGCCCCAGGGTTTGCTGCTGCCTACTCCGGGGCCTTTTCCTGTGCCATCAGCTTTTCCTCCTGACCTTTTCCTCCTCCTCAGTGTCTCCGGTGATCTGTCATCTTCAGAGGACATCTCACAGAGTGTAGTTAAGGCATCTTTTAGCGCTCTCTGGCTCTGGGTGAGGGGTCTGTGGCAGGGCGCTGGGCAATTCTGGCTGGAGGAACAACGTGGATCACCCCGTATCTAGTGGGACTCGGATGAGAAGTCGGGAACACAGAGGGCTCCTCTCCAGCAGCCTTAAAACTCTTGTGAGCTTCTGTGGGTGGGTGTAGCCCTGCAGCCTGCCCCCGCCAGCCACCCCAGCAACTGCTCTGCTCTCTCCCTTTCAGACTCCCTGTACGTCTCCGAGTACTTCTCCCAGAGCGCACAGAAGCTGTCCTTCTACAGCTGGTATGGGAACGCCAAGCTCTTCCACTTCCGCGTGCCAGAAGACACCGTGCTGCTTCGCTGGCTCCTGCAAGCGTCCCGGGGGAAAGGACCTGAGTGCACCAACATGGAGATCACAGTGTGCGTATGTCCCCCTGCCAGTGCTTGCCCACGGGGGCTTCCTGTCCTTCTCCACTCCCTGTTGCTCACGGCTGGGGTTGGTTGGTTGTAGGAGGCTGGGCATCTGCTCCCCGGCTGCAGGAGCCATAGTTTCTTACTGAACCAGCACCAAATCTGTGTTTAAGCCTGTAGGAGCATTGCATGTTCATGTTACCAGTGGATCTAGTAATCCACTGGTTGAAAGGCTGAGGGAGTTGAGTCTTTTTAGTCTGGAGAAGAGAAGACTGAGGGGGGATCTCATAAATGTTTACAAATACTTAAAGAGAGGGTGCCGGGAGGAGGGGGCCAGTCTTTTTTCAGTAGTACCCAGTGATAGGACAAGGGGCAATGGGTATAAAATCGAATACAGGAAGTTCCATCTCAACATGAGGATAAACTCCGTTCCTTTGAGGGTGGCAGAGCCCTGGAAGAGGCTGCCCAGAGAGGTGGTGGAATCTCCAACTCTGGAGACATTCCCAACCCGCCTGGATGCCATCCTGCGCAACCTGCTGTAGGTGGACCTGCTCTGGCAGGGGGGTTGGACCAGATGATCTCCAGAGGTCCCTTCCAACCCTTAACATTCTGTGATCTATCAATCAGATGTGGTGTTTAAGAGACACTGTAGAAACACCAGAGAGAGCTGCACAGGGAGGCTGGTGTTGCTGCTCATGAGCAAAGGTGTTCCTGGACCTTTCTGTGCCTGGCAGGCTCCAGCGTGTAGTACCAAAGGATGTGGCAGGACTCCAAGGGGCTTCAGAGGACCCAAACCGATTGTAGACGGACAAATTCCCCAGTACAGAGGAACTGAAGAGATTGGGAACACTTTGTGAGGGATGTGGGCTCTGTGTGGAGCAGAGAGAGGAGAGGAACGCCGAGTCCTGCAGACACAAGAGTATGACAAGATTGCAAACTCGATGCCTGCGAAAGGAATGCTGCTCAAAGCAGCACTTGAGTTGTTGGAGGATTTGAGGTCAAAAACTCGCAAGACTTTGAGCTGTATCTTGGGAAGGTCCCAAGTTTCCTGAGCAAGTTGTGCCCATGGAGACACGTGGGTCTCTGGCACCCACTCCACAGCAGTCCCAGGAGTGACTGAAGCTGCTTGGCTTGCGCTTTGCCGGTCTGTCCTGGGCACAGACCGGTGCTCTTAGTTGCTCCAGAGCAGCCTGGCACCGGTGATCTTCCTACTTTCTGCTTCCCAGGAAGGTTTCCAATAGTTCGGGGATGCGAGAGACAAGGCAGCAGCTAAATGATACCCTAAGAAATTAAGATCTAAGCTCAAAAAGGCTAATAACACGTCACCTGTCACATTCGCTCGCTGGACCCGCTATGTCCATTGTTCTGCTGCAGTGCTCTAGCAATCCAAAAGCGAGCAAATTACATGCCGAATTAACTTCCCAGTTAAATATGCCAGGTATTACTTAGCTGCCTGCTTCTCTATTGCTTTGAATGTTGGGCAGCTCGTCTGGAAAGCGGACGTGCTGGTGTGCTGAAGTCAGTCACGTGCGCCCTCCGTGGTGAGCATCTTCTTAGTCTGCCTGCCTGCCCTCCTTAAAAGAGGAAATAGGGAAGATGCGGATCTTAGCTAGAAAATGAAAGCTCGTTCCTTGACGATTTAGCCTATATGGGGAATTTGCTGATGGTTATAAAAAAGGAGGAGTCTTGCGGCTGGGGCTTAACCTTACTAAGTGTGGAAATTTGCTTTCAGGCTTGATGAAACCGTGTAAATCCTTATCTTAATAAGCAGCCAAGTTAAATCAATCTCTAAATAAATCCTGGATAAGCTAATAGCAGCCAGTCCTCACCAGATGAAAATGGTGGCTCTCGTGGTCTGCTTGAACATGTGGGGTTTTTCAAGCCTGCTCCCTCTCCTATCCCAGGCCAGCCTGTGTGTCCACTGCTGAGTTTGTATCCCAGTTTCTCTTGCCAATGTCTTGACATCCTTCGATTTGTTTGCATTCCGGTTTCTCTCACAGGCACTTTCGCTACGGAGCCCCTCCTGTAATTAATCCCCTGGGCACTCGTTTTCCTGCAAACGCGACCGTCCGTCCTTCCTACAGCATAAGCATCACTCTGAGCAGTGCTGTGCAAAACACCACCTTTGTGAACGTCACCACCCCAGCTGCCGGAGACTGGTTCATCGCTGCCCATCTCCCTGAGGCTGCGGGCAGGATCGAAGTGAAGGTGAGGGTCCTGGGGAGGGTCTCGGCCGTTGTACTCTGCCCCGTTTGTCTCGCCACAGCCGACCCGTCTGCCCTCCCCTCCTGCAGGGCTTCTCCACTCCGTGCCCCTACATGTTCCAGGCAGATATGTTTGTGCTCCGACTCGCTGATATGCCCATTCTGGAGCCTGGTGGTGTTATGCCACAAACCGTCGTCTCTCCTGCTAAGCCGCTGCACGTCAAGTGAGTGAGAGCTGCAGATGGAAGGACCTGGGGCCATGGGGGGGTGGGATTTCCCGTGGGTGCTGCTTGGGGGAAGCCACTGTTGTTCCCACGTGGGGCTGGAGCTGGGGGGTCTCCGAGCCCGTCTGCTGAGCTCCCTGCAGCAGCGCTAGGGTTTGCACGGGGAGCACACGAGTGCCCTTATCCACCTCTTCCTAGGCGGTCTTAGAGGTTCAGCTGCGGGAATTTTAGTTCTTTGAGATGTTTCCCTCAAGGAGGATTTTTGACAGCACCAAGCAGGGCAATCTAGTTCTTGCCACAAAGCCCCAGGGGCCGCGGTGGGTCATGGTGGGCTTGCGTTGAGAGTACAAGCCCTGCAAACTGCTGGTCCCTCCTCCTGCAGGGTCTTCGTTCCCAAGCACGCCGCAGGGATGCAGTTTGAGCTGCGAAACTGCCTGACAAGCGAGCAAAAAGCGTGCGCCGTGCGGGTCGTCCTGGGCTCCATCACGCTGCCCCAGTCCTTCCAGAGGATCGTCACCTGCGTGGGGAAGGTAAACTGCAGCCTGGCTCTGGACTCACCCCCCTGGGAGAAGTGGCTGCAGGTCATGGTGGAGAGTCTTGGCGCCGCCAATGCCAGTGTATCGGTGGAGATGCTGGCTTCTTTCACAGGTGGGCTTCCACTTTCTCCAGGCCTATGGGAAGGACTGGAGAGAACTTTGCATCTACTGTGTCTCTCCCGGGCCTTTGGGTGTCCGGCTGTAGTGGCTGGCATTCCCCAGCGTGCTGGTTGCCTGGGCGTAACCTTGGGGCCTGAGACCTAGTTGTTGCTTTGAGGTCAAAAGCAAAGGCGCCAGTGTTCACCCAAGAGGGATACTCCCTGGACCTGCCCGTTTTGGAAACACCTGAGAAGTTCAGGGTCTCTGAAGCAATGATATTTTCTAAAGGCTGTTTGGGAAGCGGTGGCTGGCTTAAAAACTGGTGGGGAAAATAGTTTTGGGTGGATGCACCAGACTGTAATGATAATGTTGCCTATCGATTGACCATAAGCAGGCTACAGACAGGAAACCATCTCACAGAGGTTTACTTGGGGTAATGCCTTGGGTCGTAGTGAGGGGATGTCACCAGTTCAGGTGACACCTTGAGACTCAGGAGGTCACGAAGTCCTTCTGACTGTGATAGGTACCTTTGCATCCCCTTATTACGTGACCATAATCTCTGTTTAACTCTTGGAAGCTCACCAACTAGGTGCATTTTTAAAGTTGTCTTCTGCTGAGGGTTCTGCCATCGCCTCCTCAAAGGAGAGCCTCATCCCATCAGCCTCATCCCATCTGCCTCATCCCATCTGCTAGAGGGCCGGGTGCTGGCAGCCAGGTGTTAGAGGAGAGCACTAGAGTCTCTGGGAGCGATGGCCAGGCTCCAGCAGTGCAACTCCAGGTGTCACGTTCAGCTCCGTCTGCCATGACGTGGTGCTTGTGCCATCGGTGTAGCTTCTCTCTTCTGCTCACAGCTGGGGAACTGGTAGAGACTTTTATGCAGCCTGTGGTGATGGGACAAGTAAGTGCTGTGCTCTGCCACTGGCTAGTGAATACTCCCTGGGTACAGCCCTGTGTGTTATCCCTTCTTCTGTTCCCCCTCCCCTTTCCTGCAGCTCCAGGGTGCTTCCACCCACTGTACCACACTCTGCCTTCCGTCAGTGTCCCAACGTGTGGATGCTGATGCTGGAGTTCCCCCTGCAAATGGTGCCTTTCGGGGGCTGTAGACATTACTGCAGTGTGTAAACCAGCTGAAATACCCCCAGTTTGTGCTGTCACTTGAAGGTCTGGAGCTGCTGGTGCCCAGCCGGGATGAAGCGCTAGTCCTGGCTGTGTTGATTCCTCTCCTTTTTTTGCTTTACAGCTTGCAGACCGGGCAGTACCAGTTCATTCCTTAACTTCAGCAGCCTGAACCAGAGCCAAACTGGTCCCAGACCAGGTAGCACAGGACCAGCAGGGAGCTCCAGTCTGTCTACCGGAGAAGCTTCACGCAATGCATCCGACCAGAGGAGCTTCTGTCTGCGGAGCCAGCCCGTTGTTCGTGAGGACCTGGATGTGGTGTCTGTGCGCTACAGGCTCCTGAATGGTCCCAGCGTGCCTGTGAACTCCCTCTCCCCGACCCTCCTCCTCCTCAACCTGAACACTGGCATGGACAGCGGGGGTTCCCTCGTGGTCAGTCTCCTGCTTAACAAGGTGCGGAGGCTGATTGCTGGGATTGTCACCCCTCCGTGGGGCTTTGTCCCTGCTCCTGGGCTGGTTTGTCAGCAGACTCCAGGGGTTGTAGGTACCAGTGGGACTATTTCCCTTTGTTTTTGTTGTCACAAAACACTCTGGGCCTGTTTTAGCTGCTTCCAGCATGTCCCACCTGCCAGCTCCCATTCAAATGCCAGAGCTTGCTGGCATGTGGTGGCAGTGACGCAGAGGAGATGAAATGGAAAGCAGCTGCAATACCATCTTCTCCAGGGGAGCCTGGCGCCTTGCCACCAGGAGAGGAGACCGAGCAGGGAAACCCAGGGGTCATAGAATCGTTTAGGCTGGAAAAGGCCTTTAAGGTCATCTAGTCCAGCCATTGACCCTGCTCTGCCAGGTCCGCCACTAAACCCTGTCTCTAAGGGCCACATCTACACGACTTAAACACATCCAGGGATGGTGACTCAACCACTTCCCTGGGCAGTCTGTTCCAATATTTGAGAACTCTTTCAGTGAAAAATTTTTCCTTATGTCCAGCCTACACCTCCCCTGGTGCAACTTGAACCCATTGCCTCTTGTCCTATCGCTAGTTACTTGGGAGAAGAGACCAGCACCCATCTTCAACCATGTTCCTGCCCAAGTTGCTGATTCCCAAGCTCCTTCAGTGACACCCTGAAATCAGCCCCCTGAAATTCGATGAAACTCCCTGAGGGCTGGAGCAGGGCTGAGCCCTGATGTCCTGCTGCCTCTGCCACCCTGTGCTCGTGCTGAAGCGATGACCGAGTGTCCCAGCTTTGGGACAGTCCCCTGGGAGGCTCTCCTGCCTTTCAGCCAGCGTGTAACACAGTGGCAGTGCAGGGTGAGGTGAAACACGGGTTTGCCCAGAAAGAGCTGCTGAACGTGATGGGTGACCTCAGTCTACAGGATTTGTTGTCACCTGCTGCTCCCGTGTATCATGGGCAGCGGGGGAGATGAATTGTGTGTGGGGGGTGGTGGCATCGGGGCGCTCTGACGTGGGACACTGTTCTTTTTGCACAGACATCCGTGAGCCTGGCCAATGCCACCGTGGCAGCATGCATGAGTGCTGCTTCGCCGGTGCTGTCCCTCAATGCCACGCGCAACTGCAGCACAGGTATGAGAGACATTGGCACCCGCCGCCAGCTCAGAGCTTTGCTTTTAGACCTCGTGAGCTGTTAATTGACACAGGACTTTGGGGGGTGTCCCAGGGAAGCTGATTTTGGCACGAAGCCTCCTGGGGTCTTTGTGCTGGCAGGTGCCCAGGGTGCTGGGGTGTAGGTGCCAGTGTGGCGCCAGGAGTTAGCCTCCACCAAAAGAAGGTCTGGTTACCAGCTGGGACTTTTCCAGCCTTGTTGGCAGGATTTTTGGGGATGGTCGGGGCATTGCTGGTGTGCAGAGAAGCTAAGCTCTGCCCTGGAGGACTAGCCAAGCAAACAGGCCGTTCCAGATACCCTGTGCTGTCTGGGCGGGTACCAAGAGCTGAGATGGAAGAAAAAACAAGGGTCTCGGGAGCAAGGGTCCTCTCCATCCCCCTGATGCCTCCTGAGGATGGGAGCGAGGAGCCATGGGAGCATCTTATTCTTGTGCAGTGGGTCTCAGCCTGAGATTGCCGTGGGTCCTTCTCCCTTAGTCTCGGCACATCACAGCACCCTTCTTTTCTTTAAGCTTTTTTCCAGGGCTACCCTCTGAGTCTGAGCACGTCCTCCGCAGAGGCGACGCTGATTGTCCTGTACCCGCAGACGGATGACTGGTTCCTCTCCCTGCAGCTCATCTGCCCAAAGGGCCAGGGGTGAGTCTGGCGTGTCGTCCCGCCTTGGAGCCGGTTCAGAGCACTCTGCCTCTGCGTCCTGCCGCCCTTGGCTGGTGTGAGCAAAACCCAGCCTGCGTCCTCACCACCATGCCGTGGGCTCCTCTCACCTGGTGGTGGTGGAGCTGTGGCTGCGGAGGGGGAGGGAGGTGGGTGGCAGTGCCAACTTACTCTCTTGTGAGCATCCGCGCAGCTTGTCTGGCACTGAGCTGGCACGTCTCGGGCAGCCTGCGGATGGCAGAGCCTGCCTGGATGAGCTTCCCCTTCCCCAGGTGGGTTTTGAGGTGATAAACTGGTAGATGAAAATGCTGCTGTTACTCCTTCGAGGGGTCTGGGAGATGCAGACAGCGGTGCTGATAGTCCTGTGGTTTGCCTTCCTGCTGGTTCCTTGCGTAAGGGGCCGAGTGCACGCTGTAAAACAGCGCTGGTGATGCTGATCCTGGGTACCAGGGTCTGGGAAGAGCTGACTCTGCTCCTAGCTCATGGGAGGGACAGAGCAGATCCCGGAACAGTGGGGAGCTTGCATGCAGGAGCCTGACCCTGCGGGAAGAGTGCCAAGGTGACCTGCTCTCCTTGCAGTGAATGTAATGCCGCAGAAGCCAAAGTGACCGTCTTCGCATACCTCACCCCCTGCTTCAATGACTGTGGGCCGTATGGACAGTGCAGCCTCCTGAGAAGACATGGCTACCTCTATGCTGCCTGCAGCTGCAAGGCTGGTGAGTGCATTTTCCTAGGAAGCTTTGCCATCCTTGCCAAGGGGAAGCCACGCTTTTTGGCGGTGCTGTTTGGGTAGGGCAGCCTGGGGTCTGCCGCAGCTGCCAAGAGCAGCCTGGTGTCACAGTGCCTGCCCAAAGAGCCTTCAGCACCCATATTGGCCTCTTTGGGAGCATCCTGACTTCCCCACTGGGTGATAGGTTCTGGGAAGCACAGAGCAGCCCAGGGGAAATGGGGAATTGGGCTGAGGACAGCTTGGAGTTTTGCTTGCAGTTTGGAGAGGTGCTTCTGAGCATCCCCGGAGAGATCAGGGTGCTGGCAGGGCTGCCTGAAAACCCCTGCGTTGGAGCCCGTGCCTGTCAGGGAAGTCTCTTGCGTAGGGTCCTGGTATGGGATGCGATGAGGCCGGGCTGCAGTCCCTCTCCGTGCTTTCACAGAATCACTTAGGTTGGAGGAGACCTTTGAGATCGAGTCCAACCATAAACCTAACACTGCTAAACCACCCCTAAACCGTGTCCCTCAACACCATGCCTGCCTGTCTTCTAAATACCTCCAGAGATGGTGATTCCACCACTTCCCTGGGCAGCCTGTTCCAATGTTTGACAACCCTTTCAGTGAAGAAGTTTTTTCCTAATATCTAACCTAAACCCCCCTGGCTTAACTTGAGGCTGTTTCCTTTTGTCCTATCGCTTGTTACTTGGGAGAAGAGATTGACCCCCACCTCGCTACACCCTCCTTTGCGGTGGTGCTCTGTCTGCTGCCAAGAGCCAGAACTGGGGACAGTCCTTAGGCTCCGGGAGGTGCCCCTGGAGGAGGAACATCTGTGTCAGCTGCTAATTATGTTAATGAGATGAGGAGACTGGGCGGGAGTCCTTGGCGTAGGGAAGATGATAGCTTTGCCGTGCTTGGGTGGGGGCGTGTAGCTGGTCTCGGCAGAAGGACAAGATGTGGTTCACTGTTGCTCTGGGCCTGAGCCAGGACATCCCTGCTGGCTGCTGCCCTGCTGGTGGTGGGCAAGGAGCGAGATGGAGAGCGGCATCCTCATTTCCCTGGGGGGTGCCAGGTTCTGGGAAGTGCAGAGCAGCCCAAGGGAACTGGGGAATCAGGCTGAGGACAGCTTTCTGCTGAACCACTCGGAGCAAAATGCCCCATCTGCATATTCGTGACCCAGAAATTAACTGGAGAGAGCAGCCTCCCCGGGTTTTGCCTGGCAGGGAGCCGGCAGAAGGGGCAGAGCTGCTGCCTGGGTTTCTAGTGGCGCTGTCTTGGGACGGATGCTGCTTTTCACTCTGCTTCTCGACTGTGGAGCGCCTGCGCGCACCCAGGCTGCCCCATGACTGACCTCCTTTCCCCAGAAGGAGGGTGTGGGCATCCTAATCTTGAATTGAAATAATTTAAATTAAAAAGAAAAATAAAAAGGCAGGTGACTGTCTTGGCTCAGTCCATGGTATCCGGTCAGCGGGCTGCGAATTGTGCCCTGGGGTCATGCACTGTCCTCTAGGAAATTTTCACTCCCGCTGTCCTGTGCAGACCTGGGTGTCACCACGGACTGAGGCAGTGGGTTCACTCACCCTGGAGAAGAGGGGTCAGAGGGGGATGGAATTGAACCTGCCCGCAGGGGTTACAGGGACCCTGGAGCCATGCTCTTCTAGGGGAGCACAGGGAAAGAGCAAGAAGCCTCAGACATAGGCTGGAGCAAAGAAACTTCCAGCTAAATTGAAGAAGACAAATTTTCCCCTATCAGAGTTGTTCACCTTTGCATAGTATCCAGGTCTCCATCCTCGGAGATCATGCTCCACCCTGGTTCCTGGGATCTGTAGGGATCTTGCACCCAGCTTACACCATCACCTGAAGCATCTGAGCCTCAAATGCTCGATGCACTACCAGCAAGTAGCACGTGTGTTGAGTTACTGTAGGGATGAAAAGTACCAGCCTGGTGAGACCCATGGCCTCTGCTACATGGGAACAACCTGGGGGATGTCCTCAGAGCAGACACGAGGCTCTGCTGGGGTTCCTCGAGACTTTCCACAGTGCAGCACGCGATGAGTAATGAGACCATCCTGAGAACAGGAGTGCGAGTGGCTGATGGAGTGAAGGAGAGGAGGCTCAGGGATAGTCTGGGGTGGTGATTGCTTCTTCTGAGGAGTCCCAGGCTCCTGCTGGGTGGTGCGGGAGGACAAGGGTGTGCAAGATCCACACAAGCCTCTCTGCTCCACAGGTTGGGGCGGGTGGAGCTGCACGGACAATACTAAGGCGCAGTCTGTCGGTGCGCAGAACCTGGCCACCCTCCTGCTCACCCTGAGCAACCTCATGTTCCTGCCGGCAATAGCAGTTGCTGTTTATCGCTACTACCTGGTGGAGGCCTCCGTCTACACCTACACCATGTTCTTCTCCACGGTAGGGATTGCCTTTGGTCGGGTCCCCTGCCAGTGCCCCCTGAGCATCAGGGATGCTGCATCAGACTGAACTCCTTGGTGGAGCAGTCCATCCTGGAGCTCCATGAGGAGTTTCTAGGATCATTGGACAAACACCTCTGTGGACACATCCTGCCCCTTCAGAGCTTGGCAGGAGTGTTATTTTCACCGGGCTCTTCCACCCATGCTGCGGGTGCTCATATTTGGGGGTGGAACCCCAGGGAGCTGAGGTGGGGTTGGAGCATTGCGCACTTGATGGGTGCTGTCCCTGGAGCTCTCGGCTGGGAAGGTGCAGGTTGATGGCTGCTCTCATCTGCTTTCTGTGATGCCACAGTGGTTTGGTGGAGCTTCCTGGAGGCACTGCCAGGAGGAATCCTGGCTGCCCTGGGCTGAGCCCTCTCCTGCCTCTCCTTCCCAGAGAGCCGTGTGGTGCTGCTGGATTCATGCTGGCCTTTGCTTTTGTCCCCGGCTCTAGTTCTACCACGCGTGTGACCAGCCAGGCGTCGCGGTGATGTGCATCATGGACTACGACACACTACAGTACTGTGACTTTTTGGGCTCCGTGGTGTCCATCTGGGTGACGATCCTGTGCATGTCCCGGGTGAAGAAGATCCTGAAATACGTGAGTGTCGGGTAACCCCCACGTGGCAGGGCCAGACCTGAGCCGGCCAAGCCACAGGTGGCCATGCTGAGCCCTCTCATGGTTGTATTTTAATGACACAGTGCAGTGACAAAGCCTCTTTGTCACCCAGTGCCACCCTGATTTTTAAACCAGTGGGTTGTTTTGTCCCAGGAGTTTGGATCGTGAACGTGCGTGCTTGTAGGGACTGGGCCTGAGGGATTGAGATTTGTGGGAATGGTTTGTGGGTCTTTTGGTTTCTCCTTCTGAAGGTGTTGCTCCCGAGTCCTGCACGCGTGCAGGGCTGGGTGGCCAGGAGGTGAGGTCCTCTCTGCCTCTGGCACGGATGGCTGTGCTCTGGCAGCAGATGAGCCGGTGACGATAGTGGTGGTGTCTCATTCCCAGGTCCTTTTCCTCTTGGGGACCCTGTTAATTGCCATGTCCCTGCAGCTGGACCGCAGAGGGGTGTGGAACATGATGGGTCCTTGTCTCTTTGCCCTCGTCATCATGATTGCAGCCTGGGTAAGTAAGGGCAGCCAGGCAGGACCTGCTGGCCTTTGCTCCCCTCCGGGGAACGGTGGTGGCAGAGCGGACCCCAGACCCCAGCCGATCCACAGGCAGGGTTTGATCTCCTTGAAACGCCCAGCTGGAGGGATTCACCTTCCATCCCTCCAGTAGCTGAGAAATCCCACCAGTTATGGGTCTCAGCACAGTCCTGCTGCTGCAGCTCCAGCTGAGCTCACGCGCGCCCGTGGCTGCAGTGCTGTCCCAGCATGGCTGGCTGCTGCCCGTGCCCTGGGCAGGAGCTGTGGCATCCCCACTGCCCTCTGCGTGCTGGCCCTTGGTGCCGCCGCTCTTGCTCTTGCGCACAAGAGCTGAGCCCAAGATGGGGGGAGGCTGAATTTCCCAGGGGCAGCAGGAGCACCCTCCTGCTGCCAGGTTGGCAGATGCTCCTGGGTCGGGCAGCGCTGCCCATTTTCCCCTGGCTGCTTTAACCCTTCCGTGCTCTCGTGCCTCCAGGTTTACCACGGAGTGAAGCGCAGACACTGCTACCCCTCCTCGTGGAAGCGCTGGGTTTTCTACCTCCTCCCAGGGATCACCTTGGCTTTCATCGCCATCTCAGTATATGCATTCATGGAAACCAATGAGAACTATTACTACACCCACAGCATCTGGCACGTGCTGGTGGCTTGCAGCGTTGCTTTCCTGCTTCCCCCTCGGGACAAGCATAAGAAGCCCTGGGCCTGGTCACAGAAGCTCACTTGTCGCTATCAGATCTGCCAGAATGACCGTGAGGAGCTCTACGCTGTGACCTGAACTGCTGGGCTCCCGGTGGCAGAGGTGGAGGGCTGGTGAGGTTGCTCTTCGCCTGGGCTGCCCGGCTCTGGCAAGTCGGCAAGCCCCTTACGGGCTCGTTCACCAGCCGGGAATGGCGCAGTATGGACTGGGTTTGGAGATGAAGATGGTGGGCTTGTCTTGTGGAGACAAGCTTGAGGCCATCTCTGCTTTTTGGCTGCGATGGGGCAGGCTCTTCATGGTTCTAGATCAAGGAATAGCCTGTCCCCTACCTCCCTGTGGCCCCGGGGGGGAATCGCCAACCCTTCCTCCCCTCCTGCCGCGTTCATTAGGCTTGGGCTTAGCCCGTGCTGAGCTGGAGCCAGGGCTTTGGCTGCTGGGCTCTTCCCTGTGCACCCTGTTCTGGCGGAGGGCTGTGGGACAGGGATTTCCCCCACCATCCTGCAGTCAGCATTTGAGCCCAGGAGAAGAACGGATTTCTTCTGATCTGGGGGGCAAATGCTGCCGTGTGCCCTTGGTGCTGGCGGGGAGGGAGGGAGCTGATCTCGGCGTGCGCTGAGCCCTGGGCCGCCATCTCCACAGGGTTCTGGAGCCTCTCTCCCTGCGGGACAGGCGGTGCTGCTCTTACCTGGTCCTGGTTCTGGGGGGCAAGAACGAGGCCGGGACTTGGGCTCCGGATTCAGGATCAGACTTGCCAGGAATGTGAAAAAAAAAAACCCAAAACCCAAACAAAAACCAACACGTGGGGACATGCAAGAGGCATCAACAGCATCTCCCCCAGAGCTGTGAAACTCACGGCAGTGCAGGGTTTAGCCTAAGTTTAACTTTAGCCCTTGGTTCATCTGGAAGGAGCCAGGCTGCTGCACTGTCCCCTTCCTCTCGCAACGTTCAGGTATTCACCGTCTTCCTCCCTTTTGTGTGTTCGGCATGTGCGCGGCTACTGCCTGGGCAGCGTAGGTGGTCCAGGATGGCATGCGAGCCGCCTGGCCCCAGCTCCTCCAGCCTGCTGTGCCACAGAGGCTGGATGTGCTGCGGGGTCATGGCTGATTTGAGGCCACCGACAGCGTCCCACCCCAGCCCGGAGCCGTGGCTGCGGTCTCCTTTGCAGCATCTGTCTCACCTTAGCCTTACTATAGGGCACGCCGGCATCAGAAAGCAAGGGCAGAAACTTGCCAACCAGGCAAGTCGTCTTCGCCCGTCCTTATTCTATAGGTAAGGGCTCAAACTCATCGTTCCTTGGTGGTTTATTCCAGCCGTGGTCTGGTGTGGAGCCCCATCCACCGAGCCCCTCAGGAAAGTGCTGTTAATGAAGGATGTGTCTCCTAGTTAGTAGGAAACGGGGTCATTTCTTTGCTTGGGAAAGCGCCCAGCCTTCTGCTCAGCTCTGCACTTTATCCCCTTCCCTCCCCATCCCCTGCCAGCTCCCGCTCCGTAACCGGAGGCAGGATGGAGCGAAGGCTGCTCGCCTGTGCCCATGGCTGCCATCCCCGAGTTCCCCGCCATCCCTTGGGCCGTTGCCGACAGCGCGGGACGCGGGGCCCTGGGGCCTTCCTCCCAACTTCTATCACTTTTAGGCACTTTTTTCCCCCTCTCTTGGTTTGCACAGCGGCACGGCAGCCCTGGCATCTCCTGGCCGCCCACCGCCGCTCCTCCA
Organism: Chionis minor; assembly: GCA_013398295.1. Taxonomy (NCBI): domain Eukaryota; kingdom Metazoa; phylum Chordata; class Aves; order Charadriiformes; family Chionidae; genus Chionis; species Chionis minor. The sequence goes on along the minus strand of VZSF01005240.1, from coordinate 274 downwards.
CGGCCGTGCCCGCCGCCAGCCTGGCCACGGCGCTGCCGGTTACCAGAGAAAGCAATAATTCCTCACCCGGGGCCACTCTCCGTGGGAGAAGCTTTGGGGCGAGAAATCCCCTTAACACTATTCTTTAATTTTGTGTTGCGTCCTCGAAATTCTGCTTTTTGCCCCCTCGCCATCAGCCCCGCCGCTCTTGGCCCTGGCGCAAGGCTGTGTCAGGCGCCCGGGGGCGGGGGTGGCGGTGGGGTGGTGGTGGTGGGAATTATTTTGGGTAAAATCG
>VZSF01005239.1:0-10800 GCA_013398295.1 Chionis minor | reverse complement strand
TATTTTATTTTTATTTTTTTACTTGACTTGATTTTATTCAAAAAGAATACAGAAGCAAAATTAGTAGAGGCACAGATCATCTTATAGTGCATCAACTCAGCAGGACAAAAGCTGACCTTTGCCAGATGACACTTCAGATGGAAAGAGTCATCTTTTCTCAGGAATATATTTTTTCCAGCAGGACCAGAATCTAATCTGGACATTACAAAGAAACAGCTTGCAGGTGTCGAAGTTTGGAACTGCCAGAAAAATGACAGGCATAGTTTTTATTTCATAGGCTTATTTCCTGTATGTTGTTCAGGAAACTTTATCATCTCTTCTTGAGGTGTAGATCAGCACCACTTCAGAGAACCTCAAGCCCACCCTGGGCAGACCTTGCAGAAACCTGCAGAAACAGTGAAATCCTGGATCAGAAGTAGCACAACACCTACCTTATTTCACCTTGTGCTATTGCAGCTCTGATTCCTGATGCCTCAGAGTATGAATCAGAGCTCTGCTTACTTAAGCCCTTTGGGATAATAGCAAAGCCACTATATTTGAGGCAAGAACACTTAATAAAACCAAGAGAGAGTATATGGCTGTTGAAAGACTGTTGTACATAAAAATAGAGAAACTACCCTTCAAGCCATAGATGCAAACAGCATACAGATTATTTTGTTCTATGAACAACAGAAGGATTCAAATGAGCAGAGATATAAAATGCCTAATGGTCAGTGAGATAACTTGAATTTACAGGTATGAATTACGATCTTTACTGACATAAAAAGCAGACCAGAACACAGGACAGATGTTCACCGGTCTTTATCTTCACTAGGTGTCTGTACAATGACAAGTAATTCTCAGGAGTACTGGAATGGTTAGTGTAATTATTTTAAAGAGATTCCTCATCACATCTGATTCAACAAAAGTTAAGTGGCTTTCTGGTAACAAGATAGCCTAACAATCCTAAGCACCTTAATTTGAGATTGCAAATGAATTTTCCCCAAATGCAGTTACGCAGTGTAAGTTACTCACTATCTTGTTATTGCATTAAAATGACAGGCAAAATATGTACTATTGGCTTATGCTAAGCTTCAATTCTTTTTCAGAAGAAAAACCTGACAGCAGATTGTGTATCGGATGCTCTAGCTCAAATTAATCTGAAATATTCAGTTACTTACAGAATCCCTAAGAAGATAACAGTGACCAATATACTGCCCTTCTGGCCTGACTCACATGGCTCGGCAAGGCAGGGTTGACATGATGGGCCCATCAGCTCATGCACCGTGCTCTCCTCCCGGTAGGAAATGCCCAGAAATAGTCTCATGTCACAAGCTGCACCTGCTACTACAGCTCACTTTTCTCTCTATTTTTTCAGCCTGGAAGAAAGTCTCAGAGAATCAATATCTGACCAGGGATCCCAATTCACCATCTTAGGATTTGAACTTCTTCTTAAGGGAGAAAAGCAAGAGGCAGGGGCATCGCTGGAAGATTACCTTCAAGCAAACCAGAGAACCTGAAAATGTCAGTAGCATTTTGAAAGAAACTGCTCACTGAAGGAAAGCAGGAAAATCTTCACTGGAGAGTTTCTATAAACCCTTTTATGGCATAAGAGTAAGAGCATGTTGAGATGTGTCTTGCCAAGCATTTTTGAAAGACCTGTTCAGCCCACAGTCCGTGAAAGATCCCTTGCTTCTGACATGAGGTGAACTCACCATGGGGCAGAGGGCCACCACAAAGCAGTACTGATTGCTCCCTTGGATCCCTTATTACAGGCACGTCATTGCACAGGCTCTCAGCAAAAGGGAAGATTTCATTTTGCAGAAGATACCGCGTCTTTGCATGTTTGTGAGATTTGCAGTACTTTTCTCAAACCATATTGCCTTTCTGTTACGGCGTCATCAGATGAGAAAAGACACTGTTGTAAAACAGGCACACCGGCAAGCATCATCCATGTTGTCGTAGGAAGCTTGCGTCTGCATTCTGCAGCTAGTAAGCATTTCTCTCTAAAGACTTTTTAGTGTAGTTCTGGAATAGGCAGAGGCAAAATACAGAATAAAGGACTTAAAACTTATGCTAAGAAGACGTAAGGATTGACTTGAACTACAAACAGCAGCAGCAATGGAGGAGCAGTTCAGAGCACAAAGGAAAAACGAAGCAATCTTAGGAGAGAAACTGAAGGAGGCAGATGGCAATTAGGTGTCAGTGAGTCCTCATTAAAAGTGGATGTTTTCCAGAGTCAATTAAAAGAAAACTCTTCGAAAAGATCTTTTGGAGCAGCAGAGGGGAAAAGCAGACGTGTTAAAACCTTTACAAGGCTCTCGTGTATTACAGAATCTTTTCTTTTGTTGTTGTTTGGGAAAAGGGTGAAAAAGTCATATTTGGAATCTGTAGTTCTGTCACAGATTTCTGATGTTACAACCTTGCAAAACAGATGTGTTCAAACTAGTAGAAAAAAGGGAATAAAATGGAAAAATAAAAGCATAACTAAAACATTGTGCTTTGTTTTCTTCCTGTGTGTTAAAAATAACGAACTCATTACAACTTATATTCTTAAAAATTACCTACAGTAGGAATCTTGGGAGAAAGCACAGATTTCTTACCCTTAAGACACACAGTATTTTGCCTGTTATCTTGGAGAAGTAATGCTGTGAAAGCCATCAGGCTCAGAGTTCGGTTGCTTCCTGCCCTCAGTGGTCACACCAGCTCAGACCACAGTTCCTTGAGTCATGTACATGGAACCAATAGCATCCCCATGGCTGACCAAAGTTCCTGGTCTGCAAACCTGCATTCACAACATATTCATCGGGTCAGAACTGTGCCCATGTGAACCCTGACCCCCAAGAGGTTTTGCTGGTGCACGACCACAATGAACGCGTCACCCTGCCCCGGTGCTGGGGATGAGCGTGGCCTCCAGCTCCTCAGAGATGCACGCAGGTTGAGCTGTTCCCCAGTCTCTGTTATTCCTGGAAGGCATTTCCATGCAGCTGGGACAACAAACAGTAAGTACACAATCTCTGGGTGAAGCCTCTGTCCCAGAGCCCAAGAGGACACTTGCACCAGCTCCTGCTGGTCGGTAGGAAGCCAGACTGTGATAGAAAAGTCCACCACAAGGACCGTCCGAGATGTCGCTGAAAGAATCTCAAAGGGCACTAGACACTTGTGTTTAGACAGCTGAATCGATGCGGGAACAGCTACACACCAGAGTCACAAACACCATTTGCATTTCTGGGCTTGTTGCATGTTTCAGAGCTTCTCTATCCCAGTGTGTCAGAGCAGGGCACTTGGGGACATCTTCACCCAGCTGCATAACGTCCACAAGGTCACTTAAGGAACATACTCAGTCTGCAATGCAGTTTGGCACTGCTGTCTTCCATAGCTTCCTTCTTTTTTTCCTCTTCTCTTCTTTTCCCTAAGGCATCTCAGCAGCTCAGGCAAAGCCACTTGCAAAAATGAGCAACAGATAATTTACTACTTATTTTGTGCTTATCTTTGGCATGGCAAAATCCAACTTTGCAACGGAATGGGGCTTTGGGAATGCTGTAAAATGCTGGGTTAAGGAAACAAAATGTCAAGGGATTGTGGGAGGGTTTATGGTCATACAGATGGAAATAGAAGAATTTCATGTTCTTCTCTCACTAACATTCCTCCGTCTGACTATCAATTCTTCACTGAAGAAACCTCCTCCCCCTGTCCCCAAACAGACTGTGTTCACCTGCACATAACCATGGGGACCGAGACAGGGACAGCAGGCTGCTTTGGCCACAGGGAAGCATGAAAATGGGACAGAGCTGGAGTGAAAGCTCAGAAGAGCCTCTGTGAGGTGGGCTTGTTGCTTCAGCTGTTGGGTGACAGTGGGAAAAGTGCACTGCCCCTAGAAACTAACACCTCTCACATCCCTATTCCCACCTGTGCAGCGGTAGTGCCCGAGCCAGGCATGTAGCTACGTGCTGTTCCCCAAACTGGTCTCTTCTCCTGTCTTTTCTCCTGCTAGGACAGGCAAAAAGTATCATAGGGCACTATTTGGGTTATTTAACTACCCTTACCAGTCTGTTACCTACCCTTGGCTTTGACAGCAAGATCCATGCACAGCCACTTCATAGAATCATAGAATTATGGAATGGTTTAGGTTGGAAGGGACTTTAAAGATCATCTGGTTCCAACCCTCTGCCACAGGCAAGGACACTTCCCACTAGACCAGGTTCCTCGAAGCCCCATCCAACCTGGCCTTGAACACTTCCAGGGATGGGACATCCACAGCTTCCCTGGGCAACCTGCTCCAGTGCCTCACCACCCTCAGAGTGAAAAATTTCTTCCTGAGATCTAATCTAAACCTGCCCTCTTCCAGTTTGAAGCCATCACCCCTTGCACACTTCAGCCAGTGTGAACAGAGATTTCTGTTCTCCTGAGCTGTGGGTCAACTGAACCATGCTAGATACTGCAGTCAGATCTTCTCCTTGCTTCTACCCCAACCTAGTCCAAAATAATGCCATTCACTTTCCTACAACAATGGTTGTCAGTGTGAGAAAGCAGGAATTGAAGACTTGGCACTCCCAAAGCTTGCCTTCATTTGCAATCATTATTTTAAATTAATACACCTGAATGACTTCATTTGTGCTTAGCTTAGTTTTAGTGAGCGCTGGCATTCAGGGAAACACCACTCCAGCTACTGGAGTGATTTGATTAGCAGTGCTGAGTGATTAGATTAGCAGAGTGGCTGGACAGAGTCGTTAATTACTTGTCATTCCAGCTGATGTATCCCCACTGCACCAGCAGCTTGAGCTATGTATTTGCATAGATAAAACCTGTGCATGCTTATATCCTGTTGTTTATTTGTAATTTACAATCTTGCCTCCTGTCAGTGCGTCTAGTCCCTTAGATTACACGGCAGAGGCCTGTACCAGGCTGTGAGCTCTGTTGTTAGCCTGTACTGGAGATCATTGTATGGTACTGAGAATGTCAGCGAGAGAAACTATCGGTTCTTTGTCATAACTCCAGCAGAGATTTATGTCGGATTCTCCGGGTAATGCTCCCTCTGGAGTGGTGTTTCTTGGCATACGGCAGTGCCTCATTGCAGAAATACTATAGTTTTGTGATGCTGTTGCAAACAGCAGTAGTTTTCACTGTCTCTTAAGCTCTGTTGAATTCCACATCGTAGCAGAAAAAGCCTCCTAGGAAACAACCCTAGTTTTAAGGCTGAAGCTCCAGAGAGGTAGGTGCCCACTTGCTATTTGCGAGCATTTGTGTTCAAGGAAAAATTAAAATAAAGCAAGTAGGCAGTGAGAATAGGATTTTTCTTTGTAAACCTAGTCCTCTATAAGTTAATTGTTCAACCTCCTTGGTCACCTGGGCTACTGCCACTGTCAGGAGAGAGGATGACAAGCAGCTTCAACAAATGCTGCTTTTCCTTCCCTTGGTGGCTTCTAGGAAATGTAGTCTTATTGCGTGCTTGATGCTTTGATAGATAAAGTTCAGTGGGATGAATCGTACCCTTCCTGCTCCCTGCCAAGAGGAAGCAGACCTATGTTGTTGCTCCTCTGCCAAGAAATAGCAGACGTTATGTTTGCCCATATGGAGCAGTGCTCTGAATCCTTGTGCTTGGAATACATGTGGAATTCCCTTTGTATAAAAAAGCAAAACAAAACAACCTGCTCAGAAATAAGTGGAAGGCTTTTAGGAATGTGGAATAGGTGTTCTTTCCTGGATGCCAGGGACATTTAATGTTCTGTTGGCTCACTAGAAATTCCCTTGTCTCTCTGGATAGTAAAAGCACGCAAAGTACAACGGGAAAACATAAAATAACACTGTATAAATGATCTCAAAATATAACACTGATGAAGGAAAGCAACTTAAGAAAGGGGATAGGGCTGTGATGCTTTGCATTGCTGATAACAGTTGATGTTTGCATAGTAAAAGCATCAAATCCTTCAATACTGGACCTACACCACCTCTGCACTGGGAATTTTCACTATACGAGGTGTGAAGCAATGAAAAATCAGGGTCATAATATCCCACTGAGTTTATGAGTCATCTTATTGCACTGAAATAAAAGCACTTTAGAAAATAGAAGCCATCTGTGATGTTAAATGCAATTATCTGATTTGCCTTAATAAATGCTCACAAATCACCGCCAACCACTTGAATTTTTCAACACTGTTCTGAGTCATTCATAAGCAGGTAAAGGTCGTCATGCTAAGACATTATCAACTCTGATCATTCCCGAGTTATTATTATCTGCAATAACACAATTGCTTCCATCCAAATCCAGCACATAAAAGATTTTTAAAGAAAGAAACAGGTTTTTTTTTAGCTGTGACCTTCAGAGGATCACACTAGGTATGTTATGACACTGAAGTCGACGCAGTGATATATTGATTATCACTTATAGCTTCATCCTACTGGCACTGAGGTAAGTGACAAACATTACTGTTGTTAAAGGTCAATTCCCAAGCTCTATGCTCCAGATTCCCCATGGCTGGAGCTTCTGCACATTGGGAATTCCCCAGATATTTCCTTTTTTCTATTTGCCCAGTAATTTTGCCGAAGCCTGATAGGGCCACTGTGACTGTTCAGAGTAAATATTCTGGCTGGAAGTGCGCTATGCTCAGGATGTAGCAGCGCTACTGTGCATACACAGATCATGTTCTAGACGAGTTCTGTACACATGCGCATGTCCCACGCTGCACAGATTCATGTATTTCTCTCTGCAGAGACCCAGAAGAGGTACGATAATGAAGAGGTACAATAATCTAAGACTTGGTTTGTCAGATGTTATTTACACCTGTAACAAAAGCTACCACTATGAACTTAAATTCTATTTTGCGTAAGTGTAAAGGTTTCCAGCTGCCCATCAGGAAGAGCAGCATGCGTGTGTGTTACCCAAATCTGAGCACACTGAGGCTCCACAATATGAACATCAGTGCACACAGTAATCAATGTCCAATGTGTGAGTGCAGCAGGAGTGGTCTGAATGCTCAGCAAGTAAAAATCAGCATAGAAGTGCCAAAATAAGGACCCTACAGAAGCAGAGTTGACTTAGCTCCAAAGAAGACCAGTATCCAGAGGTCCAGGATCCTCAAACAGTGGAGAAGAAATTTGTTATAACCGGGAGGAATACAGAGACACGATCCAGGCTTGCAGGGAGGATGTTAGGAAAGCCAGAGCCCACCTGGAGATGTATCTGGTGAAGGACATGAAGGGCAACAAGAAGAGCTTCCACAGTTATGTCAGCAGCACTAGGAAGACTAGGGAAAATGTGGGCCTGCTGCTCAATTGGGCGGGGGGCCTAGTGAAAAGGGAATGGAAAAATCAAAGGTACTTAATGCCGCCTTCACTTAATCTTTACAGGTAAGACCGGTCTTCAGGAATCCCAAGCCCCTGAGAGCACTGAGAAAGTGTGGAGCAAGGAAGACATACCCTTGGTGGATGAGGATCAGGTTAGGGAACACCTAAACAAACTGGACATCCATAAATCTACAGGATCTGATGGGATGCACCCAGCGAGTGCTGAGGGAGCTGGCTGACAGCATTGCAAGATGACTCGCAATTACCTTTGAAAGGTCATGGTAATTTGGGAAGATTCGTGATGACTAGAACAGAGCAAATGTCACTCCTACCTTCAAGAAGGGCAAGGAGGATCTGGAGAACTAGAAGCCACTCAGCCTTGCCTTGATCCCTGTGAAGGTGATGGAGCAACTAATCCTGGAAATCATTTTCCATATTTAGGATGAGAATGCCACTGGAATGGAATCCATGCTCAAAATGGATTTACAGAGGGGAAATCATGCCTGTCTAACCTGAGAGACTTCTACACTGAAATGACTAGCCTGACGGATAAGCAAGGCTTTTAACACTGTGTCCCATAACAATTTCTTAGAAAAACGGATGAAATACAGACTCAACAAATGGTTGGTGACAGGAACTGAAAACTGGCTGATATGCTGGACTCAACAGGTTGTNGGAATCCATGCTCAAAATGGATTTACAGAGGGGAAATCATGCCTGTCTAACCTGAGAGACTTCTACACTGAAATGACTAGCCTGACGGATAAGCAAGGCTTTTAACACTGTGTCCCATAACAATTTCTTAGAAAAACGGATGAAATACAGACTCAACAAATGGTTGGTGACAGGAACTGAAAACTGGCTGATATGCTGGACTCAACAGGTTGTGATCAGCAGCACAAAGTCCATTTGGAAGTCAGTGGTATACCCCAGGGGTTGACACTGGGTTCAATACTGTTCTCTCATCTTCATTAATGACCTACTGGGACGACAGGGCAGTGTGCACCCTCAACAAGTGTACTGATAATACAAAACTGGGAGGGATGACTGATTTACATGACTGACAACTGGATGGTTGTACTACCATTCAGAGGAACCTGGGCAGACTGGAGCGTATCCAGTTGCACTAGGGGAGGTTTAGGATGGATATTATGAAAATTTCTTCAGGGAAAGGGTCACCAAGCATTGGAACAGGCTGCCTAGGGAAGTGGTGGAATTGCCATCCCTGGAGGTATTTAAAAGGTGGGTAGACATGGTGCTGAGGGACATGGTTTAGTGGTGGTTTTGGCAGTGTTAGGTTTATGGTTGGACTCAATGATCTTCAAGATCTCTTCCAGCCTAAGTGATTCCTTGATTCTGGAGCCAGACTCTTCTCAGCAGTGCCCAGTGAAAAGAAATGAGGCAATGGACACAAACTGAAATACAGGAAATTCCATGTAAATGGAAAAAGAAACAATCACTGGAGCAGGTTGCCCAGAGAAGCCGTGGAGTCTCCATCCTTGGCAATAACATGATCCTGAGCAACCTGCTCTAGTTGCCCCTGCTCTGAGCAGGGGGTTGGATTAGATGATCCCTAGAGCTGCCTTACAGCCCCAATGACTCTGTGATCCCGTGATTGTGGGTTACTGAGACCATTAAATTGTTCCAGCCCACATCAAGTTGCAGTTCAGGAAGTCAGGATTGTTTAAACAAGTTACCCAAATGTTTGCCAACTGATCACATGGACCTGCCAGAGTAGACTGTTTCTGCGGCCCTGTTTACATAAACATCTTCTATTAGGTATGGTTCTTTCATTTTCTATGAGGAATGCTTATGCGGCAAGGCTCAGTGATCTACACTCTCCAATCCAGATCAAGGAGGGCACTCAGTGTTTTACTTCTGTCTGATGAAAAGGTACCCAAGCATTTTTCAGGAATCCATAAATCTCATTCACTGCTCTCAGATGTCCAGTAAAAACTCATCTGAGGCTATCACTGAAACAGCCAGGTTCTGCACTGGTGACACTATACTCACTTGTTTGTTCCAACCTCATATTCCTTATGCTACCACATGTGTTTGGGCAGTCACCAGCGAATGACAGCAGGTAACTGATGGGGGTAACACTCACCAGGCTTTGTGTCAGGTTAGTTTTAAGTAAAAAGGAAAGCTGTTTGAGGCTTGAGAGCAGTAGAGAGCAGGAAGGTAATCCACTGCTTTAGATAGCAGTGCTATCCCAGGGTAGCTAAAAGTGTTCATAATATCACAGGATGATTCAGGGTGGAAGGGACCTTGGGAGGTCTATAGCCCAACCTCCTGCTCCAAGCAGGTGTGAGATCAGAGCAGGCTGCCCAGGGCATCATCCAGCTGGGGCTTGGAAATCACCAAGAATGGTGACCGTATAAGTCAACAACCCACTCCAACCCATGACTGTCCACCTGGTGAAAAAGGTTTTCATCTCATTGGCCTCGGCCCATCAACCCAGCCTATCCAGATCCCTCTGTTAGGCATTCCTACCCTCAAGCAGATCAACACTCCCGCCTATCTTGGTGTCATCTGCAAACTTACTGAGGGTGCATTTGATCCGCTCATCCAGACCATTGATGAAGACATTAGAACAGAACAGGCCCCAATACAGAGCCCTGGGGAACACCCTGAACCTCTCTTTTTTCAGCTTATGCCTGATTCCTCCCAACCTCCCACCGTGCACCACTGTGAAAAGCCTGACTCAAAAAGCTGTTGTCCAAGACAGCCACAGCTGTGGTCTATGCATGCAGCCCCAGTGCTGATTCTGGATTGTCCTGCTGGTCATGTTGTCACAAACTTGCTTGAGGAGGAAAATGTGTGGGAGGTTTCCACATTTCCATAAAACTTCTCTTTAGTTTACCACAAAGCCATGAATGAAATAAACAACTCATCAGATCACCTGGCAAAAGTCAGTATCATCCTCCGTGCATGACTTAAGACATAGGTGTTACTGGAGAGTGGAATTAACCTCACACTTGTAACAGGACAGACACTTGTATATACCCCTGTCCGCCTCAGACATGTACAGAACATATTAACCCATCTGCTCCCCTTCCCCAGCTTTCTATCATATGCAATAAAACATAATAAATTCTATGGATCTTCTGAGTATTTAAACACTCAAATTCAATTTTTTTTCTTTGCAATTAAGAATGGAAGACATTGGCTATTTAAGAATATAATTTTCTACTAAAAAAAAATCAATTACTGAACAGACAGAATAAGAGAAAACACCAGAAATTGCAACAGTAATGATAAAATACACCTTGAAGACATCCTATGATCTTTTCTGAGTCTCCTAGAGACCCCCAAATGCACTTCCTGTACTATTAGCAAGTACTAGTGAGGGCCCTCAACCTGTTGCTCTGAGACATGCTGGCTACACCACAGCACACTTGAATTCTTACAGAGATGAGTCAGAGGATGTAATAGGAGCAAACAGGGAAACACCAGGGAAATACCTCAAAGGAACTGGAACGAGTCCAGAGGAGGCCACGAAGATGATGAGGCAGCTGAAGCACCCCTCCTATGAGG
>VZSF01005237.1:369553-388144 GCA_013398295.1 Chionis minor | reverse complement strand
CTTTAAATTATTTTTCCCATATCATCGGAGATCGTATTTCTTCTTTTATGTTTCCAAGCTGAAGTTTATTATAGTTTATTACAGTCGTCTGCATTGCTGATCATTTGTAACCCTTTCTATTATTGTCCTGTCCTTGCTACTATTTCAAACGCTTCTTACTTGGGTCCTCTTTTCAGATTTTATTACTGTGCTGCTCACCCCATTTTTCCACCAAGCCCATTCCGTCTCGCTTTTATTCTCGCCAAACTCGAGGCTGCTGCTGCTCCTTCTCCTCTGCTGTACGGCACCACCCGATTAAATTTTTTTTTTTTTCCAGCCTTTTCCGTACACGCTCCGCCTCTCTCTTGATGAAGAGACCCTCACCGGCTTTCACCAGGGCCGGCCCCGTTGTCCTTGCCATTAGTGTTACATTTCTAGTTATTCTTGCTTCTTCCCGAAGCCTTTGAAGTCGTGTAGAGACAATTTGATTCATTAGTACACCCCGTCTTGCCGTAACTCTAGCTTCTGCTGTAGTTTCTCTATTAGAAGCACATGTTGGGTCTATAAGTTAGGGGAAAGCTCCACCGTCTGACTTCCCCGCACAGTTCAAATTCCGCTTTAAAAAGCTTTGCCCTGGCTGAACTGGAGTGGCTGGTGGTTTTCTGCCCTGGGTTTCCATACCTGGGAATGCCACCTCCTTTTCCCTCCCTCCCTCCCTCCTGGGACGATAAACCCCTGCGAGCAACGCGCTTTCTCTTTCTGTGCGGCTCCGGACCGGCAGGTTTTATGACAGTTGCATGTGTCTGCAGTTCTCTTCATGCTTTTCCAGAAAAGCTGCAGTTATCTCAAATACTTCCTTATCGAGATGTCCCTTAGCTTCATGTAGGCTGAGCTCCACTGGCAGCACTCTCCACTAGACATCCTTCCGGCACCTTCGTTGGCCTTGTTGGGCCAGGAGGCAGCCCAACCGCCTCATTTCTTCTTCTGGCCATCAGGATGTTGGGCCAGGCTCCTCCATGAGGGATCACCTGAAAGGACCTCTTGCCTTCTTGACGCAGGAGGCTCCTCCCAGAGCTGTACGCCATGAACTGTTCTCAAAAAGCGAGTGCGTGGCCATCAAAGATGGCAGGTGTGGGTCTTCACCTCCTTTGACCACTCCTTCTTCATTGCCTGGGGGGGTTTGTGTGTTCCTCCAGACACAGGACGAGCCCATTGCAAACAGCCGCCAACTCTCAGAGGAACGTTACCTCATGAGCGCACTAAAAACCACAGCGTTTCGAGTAAGAGAAACCCCATGGTGGGACCACTTGTTGCTCCGGGCGTGTAGTTTATTCCATTCCCTCTTTCCACTTTTCCAGCGCTTTTCCTAACGCTCTTCTTACCTGCCTGCCTCTTAATATAGATCTTGTTTAGGAAGCCAAGCCTGCCTGCCTCATGTTTTCCCTTGGATCCGTTCCCTGCTCCTAGCCAAGGTTGCCTACGGATCCTGCTTTGAAGTTCTTCTGTGACACATTGGCTGCACCCGGTGACTCTTCCCTTGGCTGACGTCACCTCGAGGGGTCCCTCTCCAGCAGGCGGAGAGTCACATCGCCTCCACTTGCTTTGATCAAAATGAAATCCATTTACAAGCGCCCGACGAGCCGGCACAAACAGACCCGCAGGTTTCTAGCCAAAACCAGCCGACATAAAAATATCCCCGCTCTAACTTCGGTCGAGACCTGAAACTAGCTAAGATGAGGCAAAGCCCAGAAGGAAAAACATTTCATTTTGCTTTACAAGCAGTTTCTGTTTGTTTAGCTCAAACGAATCCCTCATCATCAATTAAGCAAAATCAATGTAAGATCGGTTTAAATCGAAGTAAGTGTCCATACAGGGTTTTCCCTCTGTCTTTTAAAAAGTTAATTTAAGATTGCACTTCAAATTGCTTTCCTGCTTGGAAAAAGGCCTCTTTCTAGAGGAGTAGGGCCCCGACTACGAGCGATGCTCAGCTCCAGCAGGTTGGGGTGAAGATGGTAGAAGTCGACGGGTCTCAGCGATGCCGGAAATCCCAGTGAATCCCAGCACCTACGGCGATTCAGCCTGCCCATCCTTCAAACCCCGATCAAACCTGGGCTTCAATCGCCGTTCTGATGAGCTGAAGCAGGCCATCTCCGCGTTAGAAAAGTTCATTTTTCTTCCTGAATATATTGTGAGGTTCTGCTCGCGTCTGCTAAGTTGTTTTCCTCAACTCAATAAGCACAGCAGTTGTCTAGGAGGGAAAACAAGGGGTTTCAGCCCAAAAGATTACCATCCACTTTACCAGGTTTTCTCCTTTCAAGTACTTACAACTATTGAGGGCTACATTTTGGCAAATCAGGAAGGAAGGAAGGAAGGAGGGAAGGAAGGAAGGAAGGGGGAAGGGGGGAAGGAAGGAGGGAAGGAAGCGGGGAAGGAGGGAAGGAAGGGAGGAAGGGAGGAAGGAAAGGAGGGAGGGAGGAAGAAGGAAGGGAGGAGGAGGGTGTTTGCAGCTGGGCGACTTTGTAGAATGCATCTTTTCTTTAAAAATTCAAGCCTCGCCACGAGGAGGACAGGTCCGACCTCAGCCAAGTTGTAAAAAAACCACAGTTTGAAACAAAACACGGTGGAAGCATCCGGGAAGCACCTTCCCCACGTGCTCAGTGCTCCACTTCCCAAACAGTTTGCGCCAGCATCCCGAATCCACGCCTATGCCAGCTGTGCCCTGGCACGCACCCTCTGTCCCCCAACGCAAAGCCACCCATCGCCCCGCTGGCTTCTCACCCTCATGAGGAGGGAGAGCTGGAATTTGGGTTGAGGTTTTCTTCTTTCCATCGGTTTTCTTCTTTGCTCTGGAGCCTGTAATTCAGTTTTGCTGACGCGCACGGTTAACCCCGTAGTGGGAAGCTACGGAAGAGTCCTGGAAGGTACGTGGTTGTATCACCGCAGCCTCCGATCTCGATGCCTAGGGGGTTTTTTTGTGCCCCCTGCCTTCCCCCAAGACCACCAGAAATGATAGGCTATCAAATACCTCTGGGATTACTGGCAGAACTTTGCTGAAAAGAGGGCGCAGGCTTTCTCGAGGAGAAGAAAGATCCGGAATAGAGAGAATTTGAGCTCAGGCACCACGAGGCATCAGCTAACCGACCTGGTCCTTTCACTTTCGCACCGCTGGGATCTTACTCCCAGGCTGGTTTTACGTCGGCACAGGGACACAAAGGCAGAATTTACGTCCACCAGCGTGCGGTAACTCCCATCCTGACCAGTCCTAATTACCGCTAATTATGTGGGACAGTGTTAATTCTTTTAGCAGCGTTACCGCTGGCCTTACGCTTCTGAAAGTGCCTTTGGGTGAGGTAGCTTACTTTGAAAAGATATTTATGTGGGGAATAAATACAGAGTAGCTAATACACCGTAAATTTACACCGCCGGATGGCGGGCTTTAAAGGCTCTCAAACACAGAGGTCTCCGGGCACGAAGACAGACAAACCCCGGAGTAAGAACGACTCAATAGAAAGGGTGGCAGGATCACCCTGCGTGATCTCGGGAAAGTAATTTTGATCTGGCATTTCTCTTCTGTAAAATTGGAAAAATAACACGTCCCTAACCCTCTCCGGGGTATAATATTTATTTTCTTTGCCTTGCCAATCATTCACTTTGCTTTTAAAAAAATATTCTCCAAACCCTAATTGTTTTTATGTGTTTGCAGTATAAGACATAAAAGACATAAAACCATCATATTTTTCTATACTGTATTTTCCCCATTGTGCTGTACGGTTACCACGAGCACTTTGCTGCGCACAGGCTCGGCGATTTGCTGAGAGGATGAATTAAGACATCTAAAGTGCTTCAGCATCTTGGCTGAGTGGCACCGTGGAGCTGGAAGGTATCATTAGGCCAAATGGCTCTTTTCTGCGGAAGCGAGAAGCCCAGGTTTTTCGACGGATTAAGGAAAACTGGTTCACGTTCCTCTCTGCCCCCCCATCCTGCAAATACAGGGCAGGAGGCCGTGGCTTCGAATCACCCAGTTCTCTTCACTCCCTTCGGTCTGGGTGTTTCTCTCCGCACTTGGATGTCAGGGTCCAGCCTGGGAAGACAGGAGATGTCGGATGATCCCGGTCCACGCTGGCACCAGCTTGGTGTTTCTCCTTCAGGAGTCTGTGCCGTCGCCGTTAGGGCTCAGCAGCATTGTCCTGAATGGTTTTGTTGACATTGCCGTCTCCTCCAGCAAGAACGCTGGAAGTTGGGAGGTTTTAGATCCACTAATGTCCAGTCCCTTTGACCACTGGTGCCCAGCAGTCTTTGTCAGATCCATGGGGAAGGACCAAAAAAAAATTAAGCAGAAGAGCAGGCTCGTTCATCCATTAAACACTGCAGTGGATCCGCCAGGATTCCCAGCCCTCGGAGGTTTTTCTTAGTGGCAGGACATGGTGTGCCGGTGTCAGGGGTGTGCTAGTGCCGACAGATGAACGACGTTCCGAAATCTGCCGGCAAAAAGGCTGACCTGGTACCCTGCCAGGCTGCACGGAGCTGCCGCTCCACCACACTACGGGTGTATGCGCCGAGCCAGGCTGTCTCCACCTCCAAGGGTTTCCCATCATCTTCGGATGGGACTTCTGTCCACAAGTCCCTCCTGGGCTCTCACCAGCCGCCGGTGACGCTCTGTCTGCTTCTCCCGTCACTGGCATTTCGTTACTGCTGGCTTTTCCCTGATTACTGGGTGGATGCTCCTGCAGCGTGGGCGCACTGGGGATCCCCGGGGCTTCCAAACCCACCCCAGAGATGATCTCCGCGTCCATAGTTCCTAAAGACACCCCAAAGAAATGCTTTCCTCCTTCCCCTCCAGAAGCAGTAGGCTGGGATGCCCTTTCCTTGGCATCCCTCACTGCACTGGAAAGGCTTATTTCAGTCTTTCCCGCTGCTCTCGCAGCAATGCCCATGTCAGGCTCGGGAGTCTCCAACCTCAGGCAGGCTGCCTCTTCCCTGGGCTCCTTTCTCCAGGGCCTGTGTACTCTATTTCGGTTAGTTTTCACCCTTTTTCTGACCATTTGGCTATTTAGAAGCATTTTTCTGAGCATTTCTCTCAACAATATGTCCAGTAAGCTGGAATCAGATGTACCACAGTGGCTTTTAAACTATGTCATCTTTTATATTTGCAGGTGGATGCCAAGGTTCTCGATTCTAAAGCAATAAAGCAATTACTCATTTGCTTTTTGGTTTTTTAGGTGAAAGAACAGGAGCCCTGCTTGTCCGACGACAGTACACAAGCACGCACCAGTACTTTCAGTGGCCTGGACATGTTTGGCTGTCTCCTCTGCTGCCCTCCCCTCCTACTTGTACAAATAAGAGGCAACATTTGGCTGTTGCATTCAAATTGAACTTTTGTATTCACTTCTTCTTATCATTGAATGGTTTGGGTTGGAAGGAACCTTCAAAGATCACTCATTCCCACCCCCGTGCCCTGGGCAGGGACACCTCCCACTAGACCAGGTTGCTCCAAGCCCCGTCCAACCTGGCCTTGAACCTCCAGGGATGGGGCAGCCACAGCTTCTCGGGGCAACCCCGGCCAGGGGCTCATCACCCTCACAGGCAGCAATTTCTTCCCAATAGCTCATCTAAATCTCCACTCCTTCAGTTTTCACTCCCCATCACCCTGTGGCTCCACTCCCTGGATCCAGAATCCCTCCCCAGCTTTCCTGGAGCCCCTTTCAGATACTGGAAGGGGCTCTAAGGTCTCCCCGGAGCCTTCTCTTCTCCAGGCTGAACCCTCCCAGCTCTCCCAGCCTGTCCTCCCAGCAGAGGGGCTCCAGCCCTCCCAGCATCTCCAGGGCCTCCTCCGGTCCCGCTCCACCCGCTCCGTGTCCTCCTGCTGTTGGGACCTCCGGAGCTGGAGGCAGTATTCCAGATGAGGTCTCCCCCGAGTGGAGCAGAGGGGCAGAATCACCTCCCCTGACCTACTGGCCACTTCTCCCTCAGTTCCTAAAATGTTAGGCTTAATAAAAAAAAACCCCAAACCCCCAAAACCGGGAGGATGGCTGCATTTTTATCAAGTTATTTCCCTCTTCCACTTTTCCCTACCTGGCTGTGATGCTTTCTCCCATGGGCTCCCTGCAAACCAGCACCTGCAAAGGCTCAAGTGAGGGGAACGGGACATCTTATTCTCTCGCTCCCCCCCTTTTTTTAATTCATTGATTGAACCGACTTCAGCGGAGCCGCTCAGATTTATAGGGCTGTAAGCGGTGGGACCGCTGTCTTTCCTTTCCTACTCCCTGCCGGAGAGTCGGGAAGAGCTGAGCAGCTTCCCAGAGGCTTGTTAGTTGGTGTTCATTAACAGCAGCTGTCCGGCAGCTCTCGCCGAAGCACCACATCCTTTCAAAACCATCACGGCTCTCTATTTTGCATAGGAATATGCAGCAGTTTTGTTTGCACAAAGCCTACGTGAATAAAAATTTAACCTAAGGCTAGCACCGCTTCAACAGCAATAATTTCTCTTAAAGGCTGAACACAAAGAATACTAAATACTACCTATAAATAAGACTGTATTTAATAGAGGAGTGAAGTGATTTGATAAGCTTACAGGGTAAAATCTTCCCTGCCACTTTCAACGCCAAATATAGATCTTTTTTTCCTGAGCAAAACTGGTTTGCCACGAGGAGAACTCGGGCCTCGGTAAACTGTGATTTTTTTAAGGTGAAGTCATTCAACTCAAGCTTTCCTGTCCAAAAGGAAGAGGAAAAATACCTACTTAAAGGAAATATTAGTTAATCAGAGGACATCCCGTTCATAATAGAAGCTACTGGGGGATTTAAAAGCACATTCTAATTATAATAGTTCCCTAATTATCTGCCTAACATCTCATTTTTCTGTCTAATCCTACTTTTAATTATATAGTACCTTTTTTTGCCCATCACGCAACCGAAGTACTCTATTTCACTGAAAATAAATCCTTTTAACTGGCGATGTCAGAGAAGAAATATTGTCGCTGCCCCCCGGAACGTGCGCGCTGCCTGGTGGGGAAATGCCTTGCCAGTGGTTTCGGATACAGGGCGTGGACGTGCCCTTTCCAAACCATCTCATTTAAATCCTTGCAGGTTTTCTCAGGCAAGAGAAATTGCCCCAAACCCCACAGCCCTCTGCAAACGCGCCCTGGCTGCTGAAGTTTTCCAGTATTTAGCTTTGTTTTTCCAACTTTTGTGGCTCGGTCCCCCTTCCACCGATGTTCAATGGGATCCCCGCCACCAGCTGACGGCAGAATCGGATTTGGCCTTTGAACCAAAGCAGCATGCAATTTGCAGAACGGAAGCAATATTTGAGCTATGTTATCTACAAGCATCTGGTCATCAAGATCTCGCATAGCGATTAGGGAGCCGATAGGAAACCCTTCAGAGGGGGGAGAGGAAATCCCGCACGCGGGGTTCCCATTTCCAGCCCCGCCACCAGGTTTCCTGCCCTATCCTCCAGCAAATCCCAGCTCTCCGCTTCCCCAGAATAATAAAAAAAAAATAATAATTATCCTTCAGGGATGTTGTCAGCCTTAATGGATGTTTATAAATCGCTCGAACAAAAGGTGCTATGTCAGTGAAAAGTACTCTTCCCATTGATTATTCAAATGCTCATTAAAATGCATTTTGTTCCATCCTTTCCCTTGGCTTGTGTGGGAGGTGACTGAAAGATTTAGTCTTTGTGGGAAAGCGGGAGAGCGCGAGCGCTTCCCTTCGGGTGTGGGAGCGGTGAGTGTAGAGAGTGAAGGACCTCTGGCACACAGGTAGGGTTTTGGCCAAGGCTTTTCGGCTCCCAGCCAGGCTGCAAGCTCCGACAGACCTGGGGCTGGCGAGTTCCCTCCGGGAAGACAAGCCAGGGATTAATGGTACCAACCTCTGCTCAGATTTGCGTGTATCATTTCCTTAGCTTCGCTCCTGATGGAATTAGGGATCATCCTTTGGTGAAAATTATTCTTAATGTGTATTTAAGCATTAAAAATGAATATGCGTGTGCGATAAAGCTTAGGGAATAATTTATAAACAGCTGACGTCACGGGAGATACGGCGTACTTGGCCACCCGGCAAACCTGCCCAAATGTCTGTATAATGTTAGGATGCTCATTCCTTCACGGATGTTTCAATATATCACGGCGGCTCGGCCTGCCAGGGGCTGCCGTGGCATTTCCAGGCATTAGAAGATGGAGAAGACGGGATATCGCTTCATACATTTCGCTGTGTCGGATGGCAGCTCGGCATCTGAGCTGGCAGTCCAGGAGCAACATCTTTCACCCTTCGCAGCTACCTAAAGCCTCAGGTAGCCTCAGACGGTATCCACGATGAGCAATAACGTTTTTTTCCTGCCAGCTTCCCAATCGGCAGTGTTAGCTGTGGATGTGAAAAAGACGGATTTCCCGGTAAGGAGTTTCAGTCCAAAATGCAAAGAATTTTACGCTTTTGGGGCAAAAAGCCGCCGACAAGGGATAATTATTATTGTTTACACTTAAAGGGTGCTGATTTGCTGTTGAGAGTCAGGCTCCATGAATTTTTCTCCTCTGTGCAAGCCCTGCCTGATCCTAACCATACCCCAGCCTTCACTCTATGCCCATCGGCAGGCGAGGACCAGGCCTGGTATCCCCTTGTGCTCTACGCTCAGCCAACAAACTGCCACGTTTCAGGTCTTCCTCTGCGTTTGGGTTGGGGGTTTTTTTTGACTTTTGCAGCCGGTGCCTTTTTCCCTCTGGTGTCTCTGTGCCTTCCTTGTGTTGCAGGTTTATGTGATGACCGATCTGTGTTCCTGTGGGTCTTGAGGTGGCCTTCGGTGCCTACTCCTCTCTCATCCGGGACTTGGATGTGACAGACACCAAGGAGCTGGAAGAAGGGGCAGCACTATGTCCACCGGAGCCTTTCTTCCTCTTCTTCCTCCCGACTTGTCTTCATCTACTGACCACTGTGGCGTGGACCGACTCTACCTTCTCCCAGCATGTCGAAAGGGATGCTTTCATTCAAATATCGCCTGGCCCGTTCTTCAAACATGTTGTTTGGTTTCATTTTTCATCACTTAATTTGTTCGCTAATTCAAACAGCCTCTGCTGGGTATATCAGTGGTGAGACCGGCTGCTCTTTTAACGTATTTAGTTGATTTAGACAATTACAGACTCACAGAGCCATAGAATTGTCTAGGTTGGAAGAAACCTCTAAGATAATGATCTTAGCCATTAATGATCTGAGTCCAACCATCAACCTAACACTGCCCAACCCAGCACTAACCCATGTCCCTCAGCACCGCGTCTGCCTGGCTGGTAAATACCTCCAGGGATGGCGACTCCACCACTGCCCTGGGCAGCCTGTTCCAACGCTTGACAACCCCTTCCATGAAGAAATTTTTCCTAATATCCACTCTAAACCACCTCTGGCACAACTTGAGGCCGTTTCCTCTTGTCCTGTCGCTTGTTACTTGGCGTGGAGCCTGACCTCTCAATGCTTCTTAGCCTCAGGACAGGGGCACCATGACCTGACGGGGCTGGTGGACCACCAATAACAGCCTCTGGGGACAAATCCAGTCCCACAAGCATCCCTAGGCTGTGCAGCCCTATGTCTCTAACCACGGACAGACTGAGTTTGCTTAGGAAAGGCCTAAAGCCCCTACACCCTCTAGCAATTCTGCCCCTGGTGTGACACTCTGGCTAAATCCTGCACGTGCCAATGCACATCCTTCCCTGTCAAGTAATTAAAATGCAGTGGACAAATGATGGTGGAGCAGGAAGGTGGTGACGCTGAGCATGCAGAGCAGGAGACGGAAATTTGGTCTTCCCATCCCCTCCACAGACGCATGGTAGAAACGCAATGGCCACTTACAGCAAAACTCTCCTGTAGGGCCTCAGCACTGACCAAAATTTCAACTTGGGTGTTGACTCGGCACACGCAACGCTTTGGTAATCCAGCTGCGCTTCAAATCCCACTTCTGAGGCCTGAAAACCTGGTCCACAGCTCTTTGCATGCCTCACCTCACCCCTCTGCAAGAAGGAGCTGTAGGACGCCATGCCTTGGCCACCAGCCTCCCCGACCCTCAAGCCTGACAACTTTCAGTGAAAGATGCTGTCTTTGCACAGTATTTGCGTTAACAAAATTAGTCTGGTCAGTCCATAAAATGAATGGTGAGTTCAACTTTGGAAGGACGCAGGCACGTAGGTGATATTACCCATAATCATAGAATCATAGAATCATAGAATCACTTGGGTTGGAAGAGACCTTCAAGATCATCGAGTCCAACCATAAACCTATGCCAAAAAAACACCCCTAACCCATGTCCCTCAGCACCACGTCTACCCATCTTTTAAATACCTCCAGGGACGGCGATTCCACCACCTCCCTGGGCAGCCTGTTCCAATGCTTGACAACCCTTTCCGTAACGAAGTTTTTCCTAATATCCAACCTAAACCTCCTCTGGCACAACTTGAGGCCATTTCCTCTTGTCCTGTTGCTTGTTACTTGGGAGAAGAGACTGACCCCCACCTCGCTACAACCTCCTTTCAGGGAGTTGTAGAGAGTGAGAAGGTCTCCCCTCAACCTTCTCTTCTCCAGGCTAAACAATCCCAACTCTCTCAGCTGCTCCTCATAAGACCTGTTCTCCAGACCCCTCACCAGCTTCGTTGCCCTTCGTTGCCTAATGAAGCAAGAGAAACAATGGATTTTCCTCCTCATCCTACCTTGCTATGGCCAGCGAGGATGTGGTAAGAATGGATGCAGGCTCATCTGCTGCTTCATGCCCAACTGCAGAAGCACAAGAGCCTCACCTGGGCCAGTATCTTCTGCTTCATGGCCGAATATACACCCGGCTCTGCCGGGGTGTGATGGGGACACAGAGGCTCGTACTGCAGACCCTGCAGCAGTAGATGCAACAGAATCACCAGGGGCATGAGCTGAAAGTGCAAACCATTGTGGGTTTTTTTGTTTTCTTTTTACACTGAAACTGCCCCTTTCACCCCCACAGCTTTCATCCCAAAACGACTGTGGAGGAGGGAGCCCCTGCTCCTGCTCAAGGATTCCTTTTCGCCTGCATCCCCTCGACCCTTTTCTGCCAAGTCTCTTGAGGCGGTTTGAGGTCATTTCCCCATCTGAAAAATTACTGTTAGAGACCAACCCCTCCAGGACTTGAGGGGTGAGACGCATTTCTTCCTTGCCAAAAAGATATTCAGGCAGAAACTCTCTTGGCAGAAACGTATGTGTTTTCTGGCCCTATCACTGCATTTGGATACATTTTGTTACACAGGATGATGCAATCTCTCTATATCTCAACAGAAGCACGTATTAAGATATTCCTCATTTTTTCTGATGGCCAGACATGCTTTTCTGTAACACTGCAACTCACTCTACATGTTTGTTGTTATTACTACTTACGTTCTCTTAGAACAAAACCCAAAGAATCTATTAATAAGGAGAAATAAATGCCATTATTAATGCTCTTTAACTAGTAAATGTCATTGATTCCTCTTCTTATCAGTCCTAGTTCTCCAGCTTGGGTGCTGCTGAAGTCCTGTTTCTTGCAGAAATCACGGTGAGATGCACCGTCAGCAAATCCCCTAAACTAATCACCTCTAGAATCATCTGGAAATTTCACAGCAGGAACCAGACCCACACTAATTTCTCCACGAGGTTCGACGGTTTGCCAAATGGAGGGCTCACACTTGGACCCGTCGGTCCTTCTGCAGCTCTTGGAGCAAGCCTTTTCCCTGCAAAATCTCAAGTTTGGCCCCTTGGAGACGGAAATGATGGATGGCGTGGCTGCCCAAGGACAGGGAGTAACGCTGCTACACACAGTTCTTTCTGCTTTGCTAAGTTATTTGGAAGCCGCGCTTCACATCAGCACATGCTTTTTGCAAATACCTCAAGGTTAAAGTTGGTAGCGCTTTGCAGACGGTCTCCAAAGCTAATTGCACAGTAGAAGGCAATGATCTGATTCTCAAAGCCTTCATACTTTGCACAGAAAACCCTGTCTCGACCCCTGCTCAGTACAAATCACTAGTCTTGTTTATCCTGGGCTTCCTCAGGAGCTCATGACAAACTCCTGCTGCTTTTACAGAGCGCAGGATCAGGCCCTCTGTCTCTGCCCGGACGGACTTTGTACACAGGAGCATGTATATATATATATATATATATATATATTTTGCAAGAAGGTGCAATATAATTTTCCACCACCCCAGAAATTCTCCTCACTTCGTTAAAACTGACATTTTTTCTTACAACCAAAGCAAACCAGCCCCTCTTCTCAAGACTGCATTTCAAAGGGAGGGACTTTCACATTGAATACAGACTTGAGGAAAAACCTGTCCCTCATTACCTGGTGATGGACAGACAGCCAGGATTTCCTTGATGACCTTTTTCCAAGGGTGGGAGCACTCGGAGATGCTCTAGAGGCAACTCTCCAAAGCCCAACCTCCTCAATGGACATTTTCACCAAAAAACGCCCAACTCAACCAACCCTCCCAGCGAAAAACCATACAAGTTTCAGATGTTGCCGTAAAGTGCACCCGAAGAAATATTTTAGAACGAGTCACGGCTAACTTGTTAATCGTTGCTATTAATAATTAATTTGTCCTTCTTCAGCCCTTTTAACCCAAGGTTATACCAAAGGGACTTCCCAAATGTCAGCTAAGCAT
This sequence comes from Chionis minor, assembly GCA_013398295.1. Classification (NCBI taxonomy): domain Eukaryota; kingdom Metazoa; phylum Chordata; class Aves; order Charadriiformes; family Chionidae; genus Chionis; species Chionis minor. Next base: position 375,534 of record VZSF01005237.1, on the reverse strand, counting down.
CACCGCGTCTCTCCTACCGGAGGTAACCGGCAGGGCTGGAGCAGTTTGACAGGTCTGGAACTTGGCACCCGGGATAAGGTAGTGACTTGCCGGAGATATTCAACCCCGCAATCGGTGCCAGGAGCAAGAGCCAAACAAAGCCTGCACTGGAATCAATTTGCAGGCTTTTTTGGGATGGTTCGGTTGCGCTGATTTTTTTTTGAAATAAGTACGTGTTTGAGGAGCTGTGCTGATTATGGGGGGTTACTCACAGGAGGCAAAGCTCTGCCCGTGGGTCTCCCGTAGGAGCAGCTGGAACAAGGTCTTTTTCTGCCGTCCTGTTTGTTTTTTGAGAAATGCTCCCGATGGAGCTGGAACACGCTCTCCCATCACCCCAAAGGCCAAAAGTCCCTCCTTTTTCCCACTGGCCCCTGTTACAGTTCCTCCCTCCCCCCAGTAACTCGGCTAACGCACCTATTTTTCATACTACCTCCAGCTGCCTTACAAAAAAGCCAATGAATTATTCTTGGTTTTAGTGCAGCCGCGGAAGATATTTCAAAGTGAAAAGGAATTGACCCAACCTACTGTGCACATTATTTATTCAGAGGTAGTACAAAAACGAGTCCCTGATGTTACTAAAACAAATCCTAATAAGTACAGAGAGCATCAATTACAGGCTTCCCTTTACAGTCCTATATATCTCTTTCCCTTTCTGGAGATAGTATCACATGCAAGGGGGCACTGTGTTGGCTTTCAAATCTATTGAGCTTTCATAATTATAACCTCCGTTTTAACCTCTTTTATAGGACACACTATACCCTTTCACGTTATGTTCCTTGAATCCCAACCAACCTTACGAGAGTGCGTCTTTAAAGCTCGCTTCTCATAAGATGTGCATAAAATAGGAAATATTAAGCATTCATAACCTCGTGCATACATTAGAGCAGGGCGCCGAGCGAAAGGAAGAGCGGAGCAAAATATATCTTGCGAACCTCGCTCGGACTCTTGCTTTAAGCTCGGTAAATATTCAGCATGCGCATATCCCGACATAACGCAACCAGGGAAATATTAATTACAGTGAAATAGCAGGATTTTTTTTTTTCTTTTTGTTCCAGTCTGTATGGAATGTCCTTGTATTTAATCAAAAAGCTTGGAATGATTCCTAATCTATCATAAAATTTTTTAAAGACATGATTAATTCCATTGTTTAAATTCTGTTTTATTGCCATAAGAAACTCTCATAAATGATCCCGCACCTTTCTGTGTGATCATTTCCTTCTAAAGTAATATACTAATTAATTTCAATTAAATATATGTAAAAGAAGATATATTTTGAAAAATGCTTCTCCCTTGCCATTTGTTAATATATTGAAAAAGTGTAAACCTTGGAACATTTAGCATAGAAAATATTCATTTTTGGTAATTTCTCAAGGGGGCAATTTATTAAATGAAAGGCTTTTAACATTAGCTAAAAGCAGCCCTGTAAATCATGGGTGTCATCAAACTGCTTCATCACTTCATTAATTTAAAAGATTATTATATGCGTAACTGACATAATTTTGAACAATGTTACATGGTTAATTTATTAATGTAGAAAAGCAGAAATGACATGCTGAATTGATTTATTATTATAATTGTATAATTTTAGGACTTTTCTCTGTGACTTTCACCAACAGAGCAAACGCGTTCAGGGTGAAATTGTGCCATTGACTTTTTTCTTTTTTCCTTCTTTTTTTTAAGGCAGGACTACTCATTGATGTCTGCAAGGACTTAAGAAGAGATGGTCCAGCGTGGACCATCCTCTGTCTTTCCGTAGGAGCTGCTGAAAGACCTCCTTCGCAACTCATAGTCACCTTGCGTTTTTATCAATTTTAAAGCGCTTTTCCCCCCCTTTCCGTAGTCAAAAAAGATTTAAAAGTTACTAGAGTTGTGTTAAAACCCTGATTCTGAGCAAGAGTGTTTAAACGCGCTCTTTACGTGCACAGAAAGAGGTTTTTGGGTGGTGGAGCTCGCCCAGCTCCACCGAAGAACCCAGAACGTCCTGCAGACTCACCCCCAGTATTTTCGGTCATAATTATATTAGTGAGCAGTTAGCGCTGGCTTTGCGCCCGAGCAGAAAATATAATGCAGCATCATTTCTTTTCTAGGCGCTGCGTGGAAAGCACAGTTTGACTCGTCTTCAATAATAGAACGCCACGTTTGGGATTTATTTATAGATTGAAACTATGCGTGACTCCGAAACCCTGCAAAGCTGGTGGAACATTCCTCGTTCCAGCCCAAAGGCGCGTGGTGCGGGGGTGGGCGGACCCTGCTAAACCAACCTTGCCTCAAAAACCTGCCAGGCAATCAGGTTAAATCAGGATTTAACCAAACAGGGCCCCAATTCTGCGGAACACTTGGGCACACGCTCGCTTTCAGGGATGTGGTAACACGTTTCCCTTTAGCAGAGCCCAGAAGAGCCCAGGAATGCTCCCCGGCATCCCAGAGCTCGGCGTCCCACTCCGCAGCCTGGCTTCTGCAAGTGGAACTGTCACCAAAACTGCTCAGTTTTTTGTCCTCTTTTTGGCTGCGTTTCCCAGCCCTGGACTCCAGTCGTGCTTGGAACGGGGTTGTGTGGACGCATGGGTGATTGTGTAATGCTCTTGCAGCACGTTTACGCCATATGAAGAAACAAATGCCCTCAACAACACCACTGGCTGTCCTCAGAAACGATCCTGGTGATCCTACAATGCTAACCGAAGCTCCGGTTCCAGAAACACCTCGTTTTCTAACAGGAGCCTTGATACAGGAAAGCTTTTAAAGGATAACTCCAGGTACATCCTACTCGGAACAGCATTTATGTGGTAGGAGGAGCCATTGGAAGGTACAAAACACAGTGGCAAGAGTCAGGTGGTCAGTCCAGCCTGAGGCACCGGTGATGCCCTGGTTGGACCTCCAGTGCCCATTCCTGCAGGGCACAGATCACTGCAGGTCCAGTGCCGTATGACCGCTAGCATGGTATGGATGTCCCCAAAACCTTGGGTCACCTCCAGCCTCACTCCATCAATACGGATGTCCTCAAAACCTTGGGTCACCCTCAGCCTCACTCAATGTTAACATCGGCATGGATGTCCCCAAAACCTTGAGTCACCTTCAGCCTCACTTAATGCTAAGACTGGTATGGATGTCCTCAAAACCTTGGGTTACCTCCAGCCGTACTCCATCAGTATGGATGTCACTGAAATCTTAGGTCACCTCCAGCCTCTCTTAATCCTAACATCGGTACAGATGTCACTGAAACCTTGGGTCACCTCCCGCCTCACTCCATCAGTATGGATATCCCCAAAACCTTGGATCACCTCCAGCCTCACTTAATCCTAACATCAGTACGGATGTCCTCAAAACCTTGTGTCACCTTCAGCCTCACGCAATATTAACATCAGTATGGATGTCCCCAAAACCTTGGGTCACCTCCAGCCTCACTTGACATTAATTTTAAGCAGTCAAACTGAGCTTTAGTTCTTTGACTACAACCTGAGAGGAACCGGACCGGAATGGATATGCCTAAAGTCCAGGAGCCAAATTTGTTTTGTTAAAACACAGCTCATTGGCCGCAACAACCTCACTGTACCTGTGAGTGCTCAAACTGTTGTCACCCGTGCCAGGAGATGTCACGTGGGGTGTGAAGGCCTGGGCATGTCCCCAAACTCCTCTTTTTTTATACACTTTGTTTATTTAGAGCTGTCTTTAGATGACCAGGCACACAGCCCTGTGCCTTCTAGAAGGCACATCTGGGACACCGATAATCAGGATACCAAAAATCAAAGAATTTCACAGCGGATAAAATTTAAAACGCAAATTAAAAACTAGACCATTTCAGAGCCGTGGTTAAGGATCCTGCATCATCAAATGGTGTCACAAGAGCATTCTGGGCAATTACTGACAATTTTTAAGAGAGTATTTTTCTTTCCCTGTAATCTTACATAATGCTTTTCACATGTAATACCTCGAGCATACGCAATATGCAAAACACTCTAGCGACCGTACGCAGGCAGAAATCATCTCGCCGTTAAAAGCAGCCACGGCCAGGGTGCAGAATGGTGACCAGATGGTCCGAGCGCAGCGCGCACGCTGCAAGACGAAAGAGCCGGGGAAAAATTTCAGCCGAGACCGCTGGGGCAAACCCAGGCTCTTATGAAAAGCGCCATGTGGTTTTTAATGTGCACAGAGTGAAGACAGGACCTCTGATTTTAAGATACTACCCCCCAAGATGTAAATTATCCAGAAAGGCATCCTTCATGCCATGCAGTTTCAGGCCATCGCTCACGTATATTATTTCAATGCTCACAAGTTAGGTAGGGCGCATTATAAATCTCCGATTATCTCTGGCATGTGCGCAGTTGACTTTTGGTGTTGATGACGGTAATTTTTTTTTTTTTATTTTTTTTTTTTATTTTTTTCCTAAGGGTGTCACTGAGGACATGGGGAAACAATTTAGGAGATTAAAAAAAAAAAAAAAAGGAAAAAAAAAGAGGAAAGCTTCGAGCCAAATGCTTTCTTACAGGAAACATTTATTTGCACTCGAGTGTCTCATCTAACAAAGTTCCGCCATATTTTCCCACAGCAGACAGGAACTTGTCTGCATTAGCATTTTAAGAACCGAAGGCTAAAGACCAGCAAGTGTCAATACACTGTCACAAGCAGGATTGATGGCTCTTAACAGAGCTCTTCTCACATGAGTGCAAATGACTCTCTTTCAGTTCATCACAGGCATTTTGGTCAACGCAAACTTTCCTTATTTTCACATGGCCTTTAAAAATCCTTTCCGAAAGCAAAACAGAGGGGCTGATCCTGTCCTACCGCAAGCAGCGGCAGAAACTCCTCTTTGCCTGATGGAAAGCAAACGGACAACCCGACCAGGAGCAAATGGAATATTATAATTTTCTGCAACCCGATCTTGCAGGTCACATCACAGCTCTAGACCCTAAAAGGTGCGAGAGAGACAATTTATAGAAAATAACTAGCTTTTAAAAAAACAACCCCACACGTTCTCTGTGATCTGGAGTGGATATGTCCTGGCAAAAAGAGCCGGTTTTGATCTGACTTTTGTTTTATATTTAGTGCTGCAAACATCTGCTAGCCTTATTACAAATTGCACTTTGGTAGTCATAATTAGTAACCCACATGATGCTGTTCTACATGTGACATTCACAAAATCAGAAAAATATGGGACAGTGGAAGTACTCCATTAATGCAGTTTCTGGATGTTATATACAACCACCGTGTGACTCTCTCAGCTTCTCCAGCCTCTCCTGATGCACAGGGATCCCTTCTATTTATTTATTTTTTTTTTAAAGAAAGATATTTTATCTGAAGTGACAGCTCAGTTACAAACTTCCTCTTGGTGAAGATTGTCACCGTTGATGTCTACCAGCTTGGAAATGAGGAGCTGCCTCATGATGACTGAAGGAAACCTGAAAGCCTTGTCCACTCCTAAGCTTAGGTGGACAAAGCTGGACAAGCAGCAAAGACGACAACAACAACAACGAAGTCCAGCTAAAATGAAAAGTAAAGCTGCAAGCTTCTTCAGTGTAATGCTGGCTACGCTCGACCATGGAACAGAAGTCTCCAGGACGATAGTCGCAGGCAGTAACTTAATTCAGATAATTAAACATCCATAAACCTCCCAGCAAGAATGACTGCAAAGTCAATGGTAGGCTTTGGGGGTACTGGAGCCTGACAGAAATGGGTGAGAACAGGAAGGTAAAAAAAAAAGGCATGACGTGGGACCTACATCCCTCTGCAGCATCCCTTGTAGCAAACCCCAATCATGAAAAAGAGTTTATCATCTAACAGAAATCTTCTGGTTTCAAATATGTTCCTGTCAGGACAGGGTCAAACCGAGAATGCCAGACATCATTTGCAAAACAAAAGTAGTAACAACCCAGACCCATTAAAACTGTCTCCCCCAGCTTCCCCCCCCCCCCCCCCCCCAAAAAACAACCACTTTCCCCCCAAAAAAA
>VZSF01005237.1:336056-360447 GCA_013398295.1 Chionis minor | reverse complement strand
AACTGCGTAAACAGATCCTAAAAGAGACGTAAGGAAAGCGCCAAGCAGAGGAGCCTGTGAAATTCTGCTCTTGGTTATACTTGCTTAACGCAGGAGTAAATTCCATTTGCTTCAGCTGAGTTACTCCAGCTGTGAGTAGGTGTAAGTGAGATCAGAACCAGGTCCTCAGAGACCCATCTGCCTTCTGTGATGCTGCTTCTTAAAATGCAGCACTGATAAGCCCCCAGTGGTAAAAAAAAAAAAAAAATTATTATTTAAAATATCTTCAGAGCTATCTGTTGCCCAAAATGGCTTTTAACTGTTGAAAGAACATCAAACATTTAAAAATGCATAATCCGCTCTCAGCACCGGCGCGCGCTGCCAGGAATATTCGGCAGCCTTATGTTTTTGGATCGTATGTCACGTCGGATTATCTGACACTCCGTGAACATTGACTGTTTCCTCTGGTTGCAGCTACAGAACTTGTTCTCAGGGATGTCACTGGATGCTCCGAGCACCGTTAAGTGGACCCTGCCTTCCCAGTAGGGGTATTGTATCGCCCCAGCCTACCAGCACAACTACCCCTTCTATCCCGATAACGCCTTTCCCCTTTGAACAGCAAGAGCCAAAAGCAACTCCGATGAGTTTTCCTTAGCGACGAACATTCGGATAACTCGTTAAAATACGCCAGGGCTCCAGATGCTCTTTATCCGGCGGTGTGAGCTGAGAGCTGTAAGCCCCACACCTAAAGAAAGGCTTTATTGCCTGGGGTGAGTGGGTGGGAAAGTCTTTAGGCTCAAACGGGGGCAGGGAAGCTCCAGGCGAGCGCCCCAGCTGACTCCCAACACAATGGGGGAAGGGCACCATAAAAAAAAGGATGCAGGGAAATCAAAGGAAGAATTGAATTTATTTGCAGGCTGGTGTTGTCTCGCTAAACGGGGACAAGAAAGGGCAGTCCAGGATCCTCCCTCGCAAAACATTTCAGCTAGCCAGAAACACTTTAATTCACACAAAAAAAGTCCTTTTTACTTTTACTCTCCCCCCTCCTGATGCCAAGGTTAGGCCTTTTAAAATACTCCTTTGGTTTCTACCTTCTTTCCTTGTAACTGTGCCTCACGCGCTTGTCTGGGACAAGTGGGAATCATGTCGAAGAGACAAGAGGAGGAAAACTTCTCTGCCACACAGCCTCTTGCACTCCTCCTCCTCTCTTTCCGGTCTTTCCTGCCCATCACTCTGCCCGCTCTGGAGCTCCGGAGGCATGGGAAACTCATGTATCCCCATATAACCTTTCAGATCACCCCCCCGCTTCTCTGATGCCCACCTGCAACTCCCGCACCCGCGCTGCACTCCCTGCCAACGCATTGGGCAGCCCGGATGCAGCAGTTTTAAATCTCCTCCCTTTCTTCCCACCCCTTTTCCCGCAGAGGGAGTTTGCAGGCCAAAGTCTGCCCCTAAACGCCACCCGTTCCCCGTGTTTACGTCCTCTCCCAGCTGCGGGCTTTCAAAGATGACGCCACGCAACGCCACACCACACCATCGTAGCCCATCATCCAGCAGCTCAAGGAAAACTCTCAGAAAGATGTTTGTGGACCAAGGAGAGCATGGAAAGTGCTACCGCAGAATTCAAACCTTCTGACCCTGTGAAGTGCCAAGGCCGCGTCACCATCAAGAAGAGACAAAGGGAATGGCGGCTCCTTCAATGGCTCACAGTCAGCGAAGCCTAGTTGTTCTTTTGGGTCCTCTGCTCAACTGCAGACCAGGGTGGCCCAGAGACACCAGTACGGGCACTCCCAGTCACCACATGCGCTCACCACAGCAGGTTTGGCTCTCCCAGGAGCTCCTGGGCAAGCCCAGCCCCGGCTCAGACACAGGTTTCACAAGAGCTTAAGAGCCAAGCCCTTGGCCAACCCTACATTGCTGCGCAGCAGCGAGGACCTGCAAGACCCTGTATATCTACTTTTTCAGGCTGGAGGGATAAACTCTTAATCTTTTTTCCCTTAAACTACATTTTGTCGACCACCACAGAGTCCAGTGCTCGACTTCTATGAGGCTGGATCACCACAGGCCACTGGTCATTAGCAGGCCCAGAGGCACCAGCTTGTCAAGACTCTGGAAATGCAACTCATTTGCACTTTTTCAGTGAAATGCGTTAATTAAAAAATAAAAAACAATTCAGAAACAACCACCAATGTATTTTAAGGCAAACATTTGACTTCTTTTTCCCCCCTCAAGAGAAAAAAAACCACACTCCCCCAAACTTATTTAATAACAAGTTTCAAGTTTCAACATGGGGGGGGGAGGGGGGGAACTTCACCAAAAATTAATTGGCAGTTTTTCCTGCTGCTTTACCACATTTTCTCTGTAATATCCAAATAGCCCGACCATCCAGCGCAATTTCTAATGGAAGGGAAATCCACACGTGCCGGTCAGAGACATGTTTTTCTCGGCTCCAGGCTCCAGCACTGATGAATTCCTGGGAGGATGGAGGCGGCCTCAGGCTGCCAATTCTCCTGCCTCCCACCGCCAACCCCCTCCCGGGCCAAATTGCCATCCCACTCTTAACCTTGCCCCCCTCCACATTTCTGGGTGGGTCCTAAAAAACACACACATACTTCTTCGCCACTCCTCGTCGCAGCTGAAACCTGTTCCCGTCTACCATTACCTCACCCCGACACGCAGGTGCACCTCGGGGCTTTTCGGGAAAAAGCTGTATTTCTCACAAAACAGGTGTCTGCGTGTGCAGAACAGTAAGTGGAAATGCACCACGGAGTGATCTGGGTTTTCCAGGTCCGGCACCATTAGCTTAACTTTCTTCGTTTGTTCTCCATGTTTTCACTAGTTGACACCCTGGATGGCATCTTTGCAGTGAACAGGACGGTTCGGTAACTGCTTTCAGGTTGTGAGAAGGAGATTCCTCTCCCAATCCCAAGCCACTTAGCCTGCCCCATGCTGAAAATGAATGCCATGGACACGTCGTACTCCCAGGCACGTAATGATGGCCCTGAGTTCAATTTGCCTTTCACCAGCAGATCTGTGAGGCTGCTCCGAAGCAGGAGAGGAGCTCGGAGACCTACACCCTGGTGGCGTTGCCCGCTCCTGGTGCTTTATCACAAACCTCCAGATATTCAATGTTTTCATTAGGATGTCAGGCTTGACTTCATCCCACTCCTCATCCCCCAAACGTTTCAATGTCTCTCCTCCCTTCCTCCACGTTTCCCCCCCACCCCGTTATTTCAGCTGACAGATACCCAAACCGAAACACCAGCACAAGCCTCTCTCTTCCCAGAAACAATTATCTCTGGAGAGCAAAGCAGCGTCTTGGAGGTCACATTTGGCGATGCCTTGAGGTGCAAGAAGTCACCAAATACCAGTGCTCTCTTGGTTCGGGGCATGTCCTGGTTTGAGTGACACAGAACTAATTTCTCTCCTAACGCTTGGGAAAACTGCACTTTTAGGAGACTCTAGTGTCTGAAGTTGTGAAAATATTTGCTTTGTAGACAGCGAGGGGCTGTGGGTTTCAAGGTCTCCGTGTTTCGAGCTGGCCAAGTGCAGGGATGAGGAGGAGCGAGACCCGGGCACTTACCCCAAGCTGCCAACAGGACTATTTCATACCATGAACGGCACATTCAATAGAAATTACAAAGCTTGGTGAGGAGTTCTCTCTCTCCCTTGACAGCGGCAACCCTGAGAACTTCTTGCCCCCATGCCGGAGCCCCGAGCCCTTCCCTTCCTCCCAAAGCCTCAGCACTCCCAGTGTCCCACATTTGCTGTCCCCTGCTGGGAATGCGCGGCTGCCTATGGATAGAATGGGCTGAGTGTAACCCTTGGGTAGTTTATATTGGTATTGGGATCACTATTGGTTCTTTAGTGTAATCAGTGTTAATTATCTAGTCTTATTCTATTAAATCTGTTTTATATTTCATCCCCCGGGTTTCCTGGTTTTTCTCCCAGTTCCCCTTCCCGGGTGGGGAGGGTTCATCGGTTGAGAGAAAAACTGTCTAAACAACAATAAATTGTTGTGGGTTTCTCAAAGCGTAACAGGGCATAACCCTCTATGGCTGTATTTGTCTTCCCCTACAGTAAAACACTCGCCGGCAGGAGCGAGCGCCTACGTTTGCGGGGAAGGCAGACGGATACGCCCCACAGAAGGGTGGGCATTTTTCTCCCCCCTCCGCTCCTCCTTTATGAATTGCTATCTTTGATCCATTTTTCATATGTTTCCCCGTGCAAGCGCACAAAGACAAATATTCATTGTAATATTTATGAATGCAGCCTGATAGTTACTATGGTTTCAAAGAAAACAGGAAAACTGGACGCAAAACTGGATGCGCTTCACGTTAGGCGGCTATAGGTACGGCACATGGTCTAAATTCTGTTCAAACTGACTCACTTCTTTCGATGAGGTAAGTGTTGACATTAGACAATTTGGTGGGGAGCATTTATTTCTGCATTTATTAAAATGTCAGTAACAGCAGGAGTAACACCTCCTAAAAGGCTTGCAGGTGCTTGTCTTCAAAACTCCAACATTTGAAGAGGATAAAAAGGCACAAACTGCATTTAAAATGATTCACCGGTGGCTGGAAGAGAAGAATAGATACATTCAGGCATTTAATTAATGCGTGTAATGCATAATTGACACTGCTCGAATCCAAGGGACTGCCCAAACTGCTAAATTTTAGCGTGTTTGCAAACGCTCTGCAGAATCAAAGCGGAGAAGGAGGATTTGGGAAGATTTCGACGCGTTGCCAAAACAACGCGCTGAATTTATTCGAGGGCCGTGCTTGAGACATACCCACGTACAGGTGAGCACTACCTCCAAATTGTAAAGCACTCCAGTGAAAAGGAAGGGGATGAAAAAAATATATTGGTCAAAACGCATTTTATATGTGAAAATAGCTCTGCGGAGGTCAGGGCGCTAAGCGGTGGAGGCAATGCCTAATGACTACAAACGAAGCATGGGGCTGGTACGATAGCACAAAGATTTTTTTTCATTCTCTCTCTCTCTGAAAACCTTTCAGGAGGCTTCTTATGTCCTCCCCTCCCTCCCCCCCGCAGTTTGCTCAGCTTTCCAAAGAAATTGGTAAGGCTGGAATAAGACGTTGGCTTGTTCACATCATATGGAAATAGAAACCGAGGTCAAGAAAACCGCAACATCTGGAACGTGAGAAAAGGATTTACTGTTAAGGGCTTAATGAACTCTGAAAATAAAGTTCTCAACTTTGCTAATTTGTTTGGGCTTCAAAGAGGGCTAAAATGCGAAGCTGGAAGAAGGTTTTACGGCTCTCCTGAAGAAATAAGAGCTTCGTCCGAGCTAAAATTCACAAAGCTCGACGACAGTAGGGAGCGCGTCGCTGTTATTTAGCCAACGCTAGGAGAAAATGCTAAACTGAAACTGCTAGCGATTTAAGCGCAAGTTATTGTGGGAAAAGAGGAATGATGGACTCTCTGGCTTTGCAGCTTGTCCCTGAACTGATGGGGGCTGGATGGGGATAGGCAGGTTCTGGCAGGCAGTGAGGATCTGCCCGATGCCACTCACCCAGGATCGGCCGGGTGCAAGGATGCGTGGGCAGCAGGTCAAGGGGGAGCTCGGGGGAGACCCCACCTGGAATACTGCCTCCAGCTCCAGGGGTCCCAACAGCAGGAGGACACGGAGCTGGCAGAGCGGGGCCGGAGGAGGCCCTGGAGATGCTGGGAGGGCTGGAGCCCCTCTGCTGGGAGGACAGGCTGGGAGAGCTGGGGGGGTTCAGCCTGGAGAAGAGAAGGAGAAGGTCTCCAGCGAGACCTTCCAGCATCTGAAAGGGGCTCCAGGAAAGCTGGGGAGGGATTCTGGATCAGGGAGTGGAGCCATAGGATGAGGGGGAACGGTTTTAAACTGGAAGAGGGGAGATATTGGGAAGAAATTAGATGAGCTTTTGGGAAGAAATTGCTGCCTGTGAGGGTGGTGAGCCCCTGGCTGGGGTTGCCCAGAGAAGCTGTGGCTGCCCCATCCCTGGAGGTTCAAGGCCAGGTTGGACGGGGCTTGGAGCAACCTGGTGTAGTGGGAGGTGTCCCTGCCCAGGGCAGGGGGGTGGCACTGGGCGGTCTTTAAGCTCCCTTCCAACCCAAACCATGCTGTGATTCTATACCTCTGTCCCATCATTGCTGCCCGAATAAGAAAGCCATATGGCTACAGCCCTTTGGTTCACACCATGAGCTGCTGTTGTAGTGTGCAAAGCGGAGATCACTCAGGTGAAACGAAAGCTGAGAGATACACACTGAATGTGCTCCAGGCACTACATCGGGGACGTGCTCCATGGGATGAAAGCTAACCTGCGGAAACCCTGCCACACTGCATGCACAGGGTGGGTGGCAGCTCCTCAGCACCGATTGTTTTGCTCCACGGATCCACTCTGGCTTTGCTGCCCTGAAGTAAACCACAGCAAAGCTTCGCCATCTGCGAACCTGACTGCATATATGTCTTTGGCTATTTCTGCGCAGCATCTCATACCTGCAGGCAGCAGTTTTTTCCTTCTTCGCTCCCCGTAAAGAACAGCATTTAGTCCCCCATTAAGCTGGGGACAAGAAGCCAGGTGAGGACACAGGTACAAACTGTTCCCAGGGTGGCTTTACTGCAGCCATGTGCCTGACAGACAAGTAAAAAAAATAAAATAAAAAATCAATTTGAGATTTTACAGGCCACTCCCACAGAGTGGTGAACACGCTGGCCTTGCTACCGTCAACTGGGAGAGCAAACCCTTCTCTTGCAAAGATGCCACTTGGCTTGATCCCAAGTCTCCTTGCAGCGCAAATCAGACCCAGTTCCACTTAAATCCAGGGAGTTTTGACTGTAAAGGGACCGGAAATGAGAAGACAATCAGGTGCCTGGGATCAGGAACTTGTTAGGATTGACACCCGCTCCCCTGCTTTCAAGCAAGGGGCCATCTATTGCCTGCTAATTGAAGCTCTAATAATTTCAATGGTCCAGGGCCAGGAAGTTAGTGGAAAGAGAGCACACGGAGCAGCAGCCGGGTGATTTCCCCAGCACAACACTTTGACAAGATTTTGGTTGCATTTATGTCCCTCTTTTACCCTCAGCCATCAACATGGCCAAGGTTCCTTCACTGCACAGAGCTGCAGGATGCTAATTGTCTTCTTCGGATGTCAAATACGTAACGCAACACAGTTCTCATCCTGCTCCTACTTGGGAGATCCTGGTCTTCCTCTCAGTAGCAAAAGCCTTTGGGCTTGGGCTACTTTGGGTCAAGCTGCAGGAGACAGGCTGGAGCGAGGAGAGAAGCAGCAGCTGCTCTCCACAGCTGGAGGCTTTTCACCCAAATCCCAGTTCTGCAGACTGGGGTTAGCAACGGTGGGAAGGATGAGAGCGCTTGGAGTGGTTTTCTTCGGAAAACACACAGCTTATCACTGCCCCTACACACCTCTGCATCACCAATGTCAGTTCGCTTTCCACTGGCTCGGCCGGCAAAGAGCGATATATTTCATAGAATCATAGAATCACTTGGTTGGAAGAGACCTTCAAGATCATCGAGTCCAACCATAAACCTATGCCAAAACCACCCCTAACCCATGTCCCTCAGCACCACGTCTGCCCATCTTTTAAATACCTCCAGGGATGGCAATTCCACCACCTCCCTGGGCAGCCTGTTCCAGTGCTTGAGAACCCTTTCCATAAAGAAGTTTTTCCTAATATCCAACCTAAACCTCCCCTGGAACAACTTGAGGCCATGTTTCTATAGAAGCACCTTCCCCGGCGCACATAAACAAGGGTGCTCAGCTTCCAAATATGCCGCAGGACAGAGCGCTCTGTTCTCCTTCTGAAAAACCTCAGCGGGTACCAGCTTTGTGAGGCGGCACCAGAGAAGATCCATTTCCCCACACCCTCAATGGCTTCTGTCCTTCAAGCGCGGGACACTGAGCAACAGCCACCTACAAAAACCCCAGCACTGCTTTTTGGTCCTTTTCGACATGAGGAAAACAAACAGTTCCTGGTACGGCCATTTTATTTTGGGCTTCCTTGCTGCACACAAAATGCATAACACTTAAAAAAAAAAAAAAATTATTACAGCTTTGCAGTCTTTGTGATGTGCGTCGGAGGTATCGGTTTGGGGTGCAGGTGTCCACACTATCACTTTACCACCATAGATGGCAGTAAATGCCCTTCATCTCCACGCTCCTGCCTGAGAGGTACAATCTCAACAGTATCTTTATTTTCTCTTTTCCGAATCCCAAACCCAGTTACAGAGCGCCCTCCCTGTGAGGATCTCTAAGGAATGTCCAATATTTACAACTTAAGGCTCTGGGCACCTCCAGGCAAGAGTGTTATTTCTACTTTTTCAAGGACAAAACCCCTCAGTAACCTCACGTGCCCGGGACAGTCACCAGAAACCTTACAGAAGAGCTGAGAAAAGAATGTGAAACTCCAAGGCACCCAAATCGGTCACGACTATCGTCCCCAAATGCAAGCTGGTGCTAACCAAGGACTTCACATCATGAGCTCAACCAGCCACCAGACGGCCAACCTGTCCATAGGCTGCCCGGGTGTATCGTGCCATCACCGGACCCACAAAGCAATAATTTCACCTCACAGAGAAATACGCGGTTTTGGGTTTCACTTATGTCCTTCCTCGAGGCTCCCCCTGTGGAAAGGGCCCAGGGAAGAGCCGCCGGTGGCACTGCTGTGGCTGGTAGGTGGCATGTGGGATGGGGACCGTGGGGGCAGCTGCGTGGCCAGGCAGGGACAAGGCAGCCCTGACTGCAACAAGAAGCATCAAAGGCAAATTTCACTCAGAATGATCCAGGGGCTTCCTCAATCACTGCGCATACAGCCGGGCCTCCTTTGTAAAATAATGATCTGCCCAAGAAAGAACTTTAACTCTTCAAGTTAACGCTATACTCAGGCCTATTTGCAGTAAATATTTCAAAGTGACTTTGGGGAGGAAGGACAAAACCCACTGCCCAACTTTACGTGAGTTTAATACAACTATTCCCAAGCATACTCTCTCTATCATACTTAATAAAACATTATTTGGGGAAGATTAATTGAAGCGCTGATGAAAATGTAGTATTTGTTGGGTTGGGGCTTGGAGCAACCTGGTCTAGTGGGAGGTGTCCCTGCCCAGGGCAGGGGGCTGGAACCAGATGGTCTTTGAGGTCCCTTCCAATCCAACCCATTATATGGTTCTATGCCAAGAAGGTTCTCAGAGCACTGGAAATGGACATAATTTGCTTTTGTTCCTGCACCGATGGGGCATTTGGCTGAACAGGAGCAGAGTCCCCACCCTTCCCTTTCCTCCAGCTTAGAAAAAATGGCAAAAATTGACCCATTAGCTGGGGATTAGCTCATACATTAAATAACGTTGTAAAATATTTTTATGGCACTACTCCTAGCGGTTTTAAAGATTACTGTTCAGGACATCTAAGGCTCAGGGTAAAAGATATATATGCACCTATTTTTTTTTTTTTTTTGAAATGGGAATGTTATCTTTAAACACCGAAGATTACCACTGATTGCAAGCCTGCAAAGTGTCCACATTTACAGTGAAATCGTTCTTCTCCGCTAAATAAAAAATATCTTGAGTATAATTACCTCATAATAATTACCTAATCCTTATTATTTTGCTTTTAGAATATTTATTTAGGCTTGGGTTACTAAAATTTCAAATATTACGGGGCCTGCTGTCATGGCTGTTTATCCAAATGACTCGTAGTCTCTTGTAAACAGTTCTGTGATCTGATTTCCATTGGGACGGGAGTTGTAAAAGGCCAGGGATTTGTGATGGATTTACACGTATACTGTTTCAGTTAAGTTACCAAGGTCGACTTAACGGCCCTTTTCCTCAGAGTCTTAAATACATTTGCCACCCAGTCTCTTTATTTCGCGTTCAAGGAAAGGGGTGATGTGATTGTAAAGGATGCTTGAACTTCACTGGAAACCCCCATTTACATTCTTTCAACCAGCAGTGGGATATTTTATCTTATTTTTTTAAACAAGCTTTGTGGAGTTGCTAGAAAACCAATTCTTGCTAATACGCACACGAGACACGGGTTTCTTTGAGTTTTGAAAAGGTCATTTGGACCTCGGGAAACAACAGAGAATAACACTCACAACTCAATTGTGTTGCAGGTATTGGCCCTCTGAAGTCCAAGTTTTGTTCTCAGGAAAAACGTATCAGACTACTGAGGCAGGAAAACAGCTCTTTTTATAAAAGCAAAGCTGCTCCAGACTAAATATCAAACAAACAAACAAACATTAACACCCTTTAACGGCTCCCTAACCTTCTCAGTGAAGTTGAAATAGTTTGACTTGTGGCAATTGTGCAGAAATGTACACATAAATAATAAAGGTAAACGAAATTCATGGTTAATTCTCAGGTCTGAAGGACTGCTCTGATGGTCTCGTTCACTTGACAAACAATTTCTTCTCTAAAGGTTACTGCAGCCACAGATACAGTTTCTCTAAACGCTGCAGAAAGAATCGGATTAAAGTACGATACGGAAGCAGCACTTACCTTGGACTGATTAATATGCTTAAGCCGTTAGCGTGCCACCACGCTTAAAAGCATAAAGATAGGCTTTTCTACACTAGTCTATATATATTGATACCTCCCGTGTGCCAGGAAAACCTCTTTGATTAGTCACACTAAACCACTGCTTAAGTGGTCTGAATTCCTCAGCCCCGCACTTCCCTTAATCAAGTAATAAATTCTGGGACTAATCATAAGCCGTGCTGCCTCTCCTAGGTGATGTGCGAGGAGACTCGGCAAGAGCTTCTTTAACCAAAGGAAAACTAAACCACCGTCGGTAATTAAAAACCCATCCTACAACTCGGAGCAAAGCTCACTTCACAAGTCCTAACGTAGACTGAGAGCTACGCAACGCTTTGCACCAGGCACTTGGCTCCGTGTTTTGGGAGGGATTTCTGCCTGAGCGTGAACTTCCGCTTAGTCTGACTTGGATCGGCCTGGAAAAAATCCCTGGGTCAGCAGGTAAAACGGCAGCGCTACTGGAATACAGATAGTCGGGGTTTTCTTCTTCTTTCCCAGGCTGATGGTGAGCGTCTGAGGAGGTGCCTACGTGGTGGTCTTCTCCAACCCTGAAGCTTTCCTCGACCTGCGTGCCATCTCTTGGAGCTGTAACAACCCATCTTGGGCAACGCGGACATCCCGGTCGGGTTTTTGAACCCGAATATGTGAAATATATGAAATATATGAAACCCTAAGACCTACAAAGAACTCTTGAGCGCTCGGCTGCCCTAAATGACAACATTCTTTAAAATCGTGCACGAAATTTAATCTAATTCTTTTGTACTTGTGTTACCATACGCTTGGCTTAACCGTTGCGTTTTTAAGCCAAAATGCAAAGTTAATCTATCATAATGCCCCTCCAGGTGAGATTTATTATAGATCCCTTTCTAAAACCCGCGTGGTTCTGTGTGCATGTGCATACCATATTCATCTTACTATTATCCAGTCGAAAAATTCCCAGTGTGCGCAACGCCTCAGATATAATAGCAGGCATGCCAACAGAATATGACACTTATGCTAATCTGCACCCCGCTGTGGAAAAACATACACAAGGATTCCATTACCACATTCATTAGGCTGCAGTGCACTTCATCTTGAATAGGGATTATGAACTATAATAGAGCGAAACCAGTCGGTTGAATCCACTTAGCCAAATCTCTATGACATTAGCCAAATATTTGGGCGCGAGGAAGAGGAGGAGTTGAACCTTCTCCTGGCGGGACGGGCCGCCTTCGCCCCGTCTCTCCCTGGCGCTTCCGTCGGGATGGGGAGAGTCTGGAGAAAGCCAAGGGCACGATGAAGCTTTGCACCGAGATGGTGTTTTAAATATTCAAAGCGCTGCCCAAGAATTAGTCCAGAGCAACGCGACGTCAATGCTGTTGGGACCGACGGGGACCTCCCAGACTGGCGCACCCTTACTGGTTTTGCACCGGTTCCTCAAAGCATGTTAGCAAATTCTTCACGCACCTGTTATGTACTTTTTTGGCCCCGACAGAGATTTCCGAGCAGCAAAACCTCCCAGTGACGACATTAGGCTGCTTGAACGGTGATCACGTTAAAAAAAAAAAAGAAGTTATCCAATTCTGTATTCAAGTTTCCCAACTATGCTTTGAGCGTATACTCAATTTTTGGTTCCGCACAATACAGTTGCTGCCCAACAGCCTGCATTTCTTGGCAGAAAATTTGCTGCCCGACAGCCTGCATTTCTTGGCAGAAAATTTAACTCCTAACTATTTAAAATATTGTCAGAAATAATAAAGACCGGAATACGAGTTACCACTCGAGAAATGTTTTGGAATTTAGTTGTGCCCATGAAAGAAAAAAAAAAAAAAAAAAAAAAAAAAAAAAAAAAAAAAAAAAAGGAAAAGGAAAGAAAAAGAAGGGATGAAGCCTTCCCCATGTACAAGACTCAAAAGATGATGTACTTAGTATTAAGTAATTTCTGGGACTCTCTTATTTATATATGTCCTTTTAGTGCAGCAACTAAACAGGAAGTTCCTGTTAGCAGCAGCGCAATATAACTGAAAGGAGAATCCCTGAAACCCATGACAGAAACTCCGCCGCATTCTTTTCTTTCAGTTAAAAAGCAAAAGAAAAGGAAAAGAATAGAAAAACACAGAAAGCATCATCAAGCAACCAAATATATTCAGTATGTCTAAACTTTGCTTTCCTTCCATGCACCTGACCCACCTTATGCAGGACTTTCTGGGGGGGATTTGCTGAGTTCAGTGATCCCCCAAGTGGTTCCCACTCCTGCTGCCCCAGAGGCTCTTTTTCCACCCAAATTTTGGCAAAGCTGGGGGCAGCTCCAGTGGGGATAGACGAATGCAGCATCAGCCAACCCCAGCCTGGAGAGCGGACATTCCCCCACTGCCTACCAACCTCGTGGGGAGAAGCCGGCATGGGTCACACCAAGGATGACTCCTGAGCCCTTCCATCCTAAAAAAGCAGGGATGGGGAACTGGAGGGTGAAGAGTACTTGCAGGTGCTCCCCTCTGCACCTTCTCCTGACTGATGGTGGTGAAGAAGCCAAGGAGGAACATAAATAAAATTATGAGTGTGAAAATGAGAGATGGACAGAGTTGATGGGAAGGGTTGAGCAAAAGTAGGATTTGGCAGCAGAATTCACGTGAAGAGAAAGGTGACGGAGATTAGATGGGACTTGGGAAGGCTGGGAGCGACCAAATCGGTGGTGACGTGGGACAAGAGACTGAACTGATTTAGAGTTTGGGGAGAAAGACCGAATTTCTGGTCAAAAAGCAGCTTAATCAACATGGATGGGAGACCAGGCAACAAACCGTCACCCAGGTGTCGGGCACGGGACGCGGTGGCTCAACAACAAAACCAGGTATCACAAGCAGGGCTTATCTCTGACGTTATTCCATTATTGTTTTTCAAAAAATATCTCAGGTATGGAATTTCTGTGCCTGCAGAGTTAGCAATACTGTCAATGGAAACGGCACAGGCGTCCAGCCAGCTTCAATAAATCCCCTGTTGGATTCTGGATTTGGCAATAATGCGTGCCGGTGAAATCTGTTGTGCTGGCAGGCCTTAGCCAGTTTTCAAAGTCTCGCCTAAAAATAAAGAATTGGGTTTCTGCTTACAAGCAAGTATTTAACTCGGGAGGATGCTGAGTGCTATCTGAAAGGGTGATTCCAGCAGAAGCTAAGGGAGGTTGGTATTTTATCGCGTCAGGTCTTTTGACTATAGCCCCGGGTCTTCGTGGAGAAAGTTTTATTGCCAACTTCAGAGGGAACAGCCCTGCGGCCTGTATAGTATACCCAGGAGAAGAATGAGCAATCTGTAAACTCCTAAAGGCAACGCGACTCCCAGGAATGGCATGAGAAAAATAGAAATTTTACTAAATATATAAACCACTTAATTTACCGGAGAGAAGGAACACGCTCTGGGGATTTTTTTTTTTTCCTTTTCTCTCTTTTTTTTTTTTTCTTTTCTTTTCTTTAGTTGAGGTCCAGCTTCTATTTTTCAACTTTGAAAGGTAAGTGGAAGCATCAAACAGGTTGAACGAGGCCCTGTTTTCTTGCTAGAGGAACATGGCCCTTTGCACCGAGATTGTAATACAATCCATCCTCTCTGGGACTGCAAACGCTACAGTGCAAAACTGTGTTTGAAAACCTCTTTTATCATTCATCGTCTCCAGACTGAAATCATTTTTGACAACCTCTGCAGAAAACAAGCAGCTTTCTGGCTACTGGCGAGCCGATTAAAGGGAGGAAACACATGTTCACTGTCAGACAGAGCCCCTGGAGAAAGCATTGACAACCTTTTAACCTCCTTTCCCAGTGAAAGTGCCCAAATGTTTCTCTGGAACAAAACCCCAGCATTGTTTTAAGCATCTTTTCATTTAATGCACTATATTTTTCAAGATACGTTAAGAGTCGGAGGAATTCCGTTTTAACGGGGAGGTTTCACAATCAGCTCAATTCCCATGCAGACAGCCATATAAATAATTAGCGGGGAATATTTTTATGAACTAACTTTTTTCTTCTCTTTCTTCTTCTTTTTTTCTGCTCTGTCCCCCCCCCCTTTTTTTTTATTTTCTTTTTATATTTTTTTTTTTCACTGTCTGACCACAGTTTAAATACCAACACATTGAAAAGTTCTCTAACCTCTACAGTGATTTCTCAAAACAAGCCAAAAAGCCACAGGAGTGAAATTTTCTGAACAGTAGGAAGGCTGACTAGCAGACATTATTAGCACTTTGAGCATTCAAATCTGGCCATGGAAACTTTTGTGAGTTACAAGATGCTGAGGCAGGAAGCACCACACATTACTGATGCATTTGTTATCAAGGGAACCAGTTTCCACTGTATTTAATCATCAGCAATAGGGGAAAATAAATTTTCTTTCGAGAAGGAAAACAATAATTTTTTTATTATTATTCCTTTTTTTTTTTTTTAAAGAAAGTGCTTTCAGAGCAATTGGTCTGGCTTGCTTTGTAGTTATAAATGTCCACTCAGAGGTTGTTTAACATTTAACCTTGCTATTTTTACCTTAATATCAGCAGCTGGAATAGTTCTGTCTGTTTTGATAAAAAACGAGACTTTTTTCCGTGTTGCATATTTGCTTTTACAGCTGAAAGGAACTGTTCCAGCTGAAGTAGGTAACTATAAAACTGCAGTGGTCTAAGCCGCCTGGGAGAGGAGTAGATTATTTGATTAAATGTTCCTGTAAGAAACTGCACAAGGCACTGTCCAATAACGCACAATATTTGCTAATGAAAGGTAAAAGGCCGCCAGCTCGGCAGGTACCAAGTCCCACGGGGATTGGCCGTTCCTTCTCCAAAGACCTTGCTCTAGCCGTGCTCAAGAGCTCTGCGACCGTTTAACTCCTCTCTGTTTCCGCACGGATTATGACTTGGCTAATGATAGTCGTGGCGGGGGAAGAAAAAAAAAAATTAAAAAATAAAAGGGAAAGCCAGACCTTGGCTTCTCCAATGTCAGCCCAAAAAGACTTACTCCGTTTGGGCTTTTTTTTTTTAAATTTCGTTTTGCTTTCTTCAAAAACAGCCTCGCTCCAGCAACAGAGTTCAAAAGGCAGCTGGCGACGTTTAGGTGGCACTTCGTCCGCTTTCACGCACCGGTCAGGTTTTTGGGTCGCTCTTCATCACATGGCCAGCGTTTTAAGTCAACTGGCTGGGACAAGCAGCCTCGAAGATGGTCCTTCCAGATGGTATCTCTCCTGGGTCCCCAGCTGGCTAAACCCACCTTAGGGTAATTTTATATATTTTAGGGTTGGACCAAATGATCTCTAGAGGTCCCTTCCAACCCTTAACATTCTGTGATTCTGTAAATCGGGAGGAAGCAGGACGCCAAGCCAGCTCCGTGGCTGTGTTTTGCACCAGACTGGAAGTTGGTGGGACTTGTGGCTTCTGAGGCCTTTAAATGCCTTTGGAAAAAGGCCACCCATGGAGGGAATGTAGGCTTCAGCCGAGCACCTTGAGTCAGGCGGGAAGCCAAACAATCACCGCTTTCTTCTGACTCGCTCCTGTCCTGTCCCGGCAGACATTCCTATCTAATGCATCTCCCACAGCTACAGGAAGCAAGCTTGTTCTTATTTTAAGTAACACAACGGCTTTAAAGGAGGAAATTTCCCTGAGAACGGAGTTATAAAAGCAAAAGCAGCGATTCCTCAATGTTTCTCCTTTCCAGGAGATGCCCGTTGCACAACTCTGACTGTCCTCCCGTGGCCAAGAGTTTCACAGCAGGACCTGACCGTTACAAAAGTCGCATTTTTCACCTTCTTCTCAGATCCAAAAGGGGGCCCTCCCCTCTTTTGAACTAGAGAATAAGAAAAATCAGCTCCCGTCCACAAACTTGTGAAATCTTTCAGAACAGAAGCCAGGAGCGTTTGCAGAAGTGCCAAGAAATAACTCTGAGCAAACTCGGTCAAAAACACAACACAACAATAAATAGTAATAGCCCTTGAAATTTTTAGCTGGAGATCATGACATGCTTCCTAAACGAGGTAAATATGGTTATGCCAATTTTATAAGTGGGAAAAGCAGAGACTCGACAGCTGAAGAATAGCCTGAAGACAGGCAGTTGGTGGCAGGGCTGGAAATGGATCCCAGACCCTCCTCGTCTCCGTCCCACGCTCCACACCTCCCACAACACACACCGCTCGCATGCAACAGCTCCGTGCCATTTCAGTGCAGAGGAAACGCGACTTTATCCAGGCTGAACTGTTTATTGCCGGCCATGAAATGCCAGGGATGAAGTTACCCTTGTAGTAAACTCAGCTAATTGCGTTCAGCCAAAAGCACACGCACGGCTACAGATAAACGCCGCAAACCTCTCGTTTTAGCCTAATTTAGGCATACGTAGCTGACCCTTTTCCATGCGGAAAACTCCAGGCAGGTGAGTTTAGTGTCTTTTTATTTACCCACTGTTCAAAACTTATTTTCTATGAATCAGCCTTCAGTCTTTATCTGAAGAAACCAAAAACCACCTCTCGGACTGGCGGTTTGTTTGAGCAGTCATTTACTCCAGGAGTGCTTACATTCCCAATTTACTTTTGCCTCATTTCAGCTTCCTGACAGCAGTTTTGTTTTGCCTCATTTATCCATCAAATTAAACGGTTTTGTATTGCTCGGTACTTCCTTCCCCTGAGAGCTTCTTCAAGTCAAGCCCCCTCCCAATCTTCCCCTCCTGCAAAGCCGAGCAGAGGAGGTTCTTCATCACCATCCGGGGTTTCCTACAGCTACCTGCCGGACTCTCACACCTCATCGCCCTTCTCCAAAGTGGAAACCCAAATGGCATGTCCTGGTATGAGTGCCAGCAACACAAAGTATCCATAAACGCGTGTCCTGTCTTTCACTTCCATGTATACATGCAAGCACGGTGGCAGCGACTGCTGCTACGCCAACGCGCTGGGGCTTTGCTTCAACTTTATAACCTCTAAAAGTGTTTTGGGGTCTAAAACCTCCCCAGGGCAGCTGCGTTCTTTTGGCTATTGGAAACCAATTTGCAAACATCTTTTCAGCGGTGTAGGCTGGCAAGAGACTGAGCCCACTCCCAGCGATTTCTCTTCCTCATCATTATTTACTGGTGCAAATATAGAAATAATTCATTGTTATTACCTCATCATTATTTACCAACATAAGTGTATAAATAATTCAGTGATATTCGTGTTATTATTATTATGTATAATACCATGAATTACAGGAATAAAAAAAAATATCACAGCGGTTACCATTAAAAAGTCAATATTAATCAACGTTTGCCTCAAAGTTCGGTAGTAGATAGCACAGGCTGCTCTGCCCTCAGAATAGGAAATAAGTGTGGTACCTCAGCTACCACAGTATGGTAACAGTTGGCAGATGTTGCTTCTAAAATGGTAATCACTGCCACTAGAAATTTAATCAGAAAACGCATCGTACCGGTTTTTGTTTAGTAAAATGGAAAACCACAGTTATTTATAGCACTCACCTAAACTAGCAACCGCAATGCCTTCAAACAAATCCGTGCAGAGAGACTGCTCAAAGAGCGACCAAATATTCCCCAAAACTTTCTGCGGCGCTGATTGAAAAGCTTCTGCCAAACCCTTCTGTTTAGATGACAAATGGCTTCTGGGGAGGGAGCAGAGCAACCGTTTTTTCTTTTTTGAAATGTTAGACTTTTTATTAAATACTTCTAGTTTCAAAGGCAGAGCTATTTAAAAAAAAAAAAAAAAAAAGCAAGGAAGAAGGCCTGTTTTTCTTTATGTTAATTTTACATTAATTTGGTAAAGATGAATCATTTTGCAAATAGCTGTCATGTCCTGTCCCACAGCATTTAGGCTGCTATTTTATTACCGCGATTCTCAGACAGCAAAGGTAAAACATCCCACTTCTCCACTGTCCGGTACTTGACTGAGAAACCCTCTCATCTTGCGTGAGAGATCAAGACAATGTCCCACAAGGCTGCTTTAAATTCGAGTCTAGCACTTTGGTCATGGGACGGGACGCTGAACTTCAATGACTAATTCTTCTCTTTTCAACACTGTGTCTAGATTTTAAAAGGAGCATTTCCACCAGTTGTTAACGGTCAGGCCACTTTGTCTCTCCTGAATTTCTTGTGGAGCATCTTCCAAACTCCAACTACATTGGAGGTAACTTGTATTTGACACAGACTGTGGTCACTCCCAACAAAACTGTATGACTGAAAGTCCATCGGTACAGATTTTACTGCCATCACACCAGAAACTCAGGATTACACGCACGCGCTTACGTGACCTCTTTACACAGCACTTGGGCAGAACTAGGAGAAAGACAAGATGTCCAAATGTCACAGAGACACTAACAGTTAATGGACGACTAACAACTTATCAAGCTCACAATCTTTTTCTCCTTCCAAGCTGTATTTTGATTGAAAATTCCAACTCTGTCAACAGGAAAAATCACCTTCCATATCAGTTGGTCATATCTAGCATAAACGGATTCAGACAATTACAAGTTACAGTTCCCCAAATATTGCAAGCTTCACCAAATCCCTCAAACTCGTTTGCCTATCACTTTATAGTAAGGACAGGGAGAGAAGAGTGTAGATCTGCAGAACCCCAAGATGACTTTGATTAAAAAGGGGAAAGTTGTTCAGCAGCAAATCAGCTAGGGATTCTCACACTGTACATTGAAGTTCCCGTTAAGGAGGGAGGGGAGGAAAAAAAAAGAAATCAGTATCCATCTTTTCTTCCTGGAAAAAACCCCCATCAGATGCTGTCAATGGATAAAGGAGATGTTTCCACCAAGAGTGAAGACACTGAGTAAATTAAGAGACAATTGAAAAAACTGGTTTCATAAGACGTAGAAATGCCTAAAACTTTTTTTCTACCAAGTTCTAGTGTAAGAAGAAAAACTAGGAAAACCCCCTTATATTAAACTAATGGAATATTCTATTCCCCAGGACAAAAAAAGAGGCACTATCCCTCAGTTCCACTACTCCTCTCCCGGAGTTTCTCTCTGCTTTTGTCACCAGGGAGTACCTGCACACCAACCCCCTTACAACTCTCAAGGTTGGTGCAAAACAATTCTCGTTCCCACAGACCATCCATCGTCTGGGGGGATCAAGACACCAGGAGACCAGGGGATCAAGAACTCCTCCACTTCACGAAGGCTTCCTAAATTGCTAAGAGCTTACAAAACCTTCCATCAATATTCCACGCGCATCCAGCCAAATGCCTATTTTTTTAAATTTTTTTTTCCCCTCCTCTGAAGCTAAAAGCGCTGCAGCAAAAAGGGCTTTTTGCTGCTTGAAAATGTCTGTGTGGGTCATGCAACGGGTATTGAAACTGGGAATTCTCACTTTCTTTGATGCCCTTCATGAGAGAAGACGCAACAGCTCCATACGGCACACCGGTATTTGTGAGATGCATCAACTCCGCGTCCATAGGCAAATCTGACGCTCGCAGCTGTTAGAGAGACGGCTCTTGGGTACAAAGAGCACAGCTCCAGGCGGGAACGACCTCACATATCCAAGAGCTGATGCAAAATTCAGGCAGTTGCCTTTATTTCACCAGGTTGGGATCCAGGCTGGTGGAAACGGCGCATGTGTACGTGTGTTTGTACCGATTTCACGCAATGTAACTCTGGCGTTCTTTTTTTTTTTTTGAAACGCTAAACCCAAAGTCAAGAGAGGAAAAGACAACCTGCTGAGATGGACGCTGAAGGAGTTCCATGGACTTCACGGCGGTAGCAAGCCACCTTGCAACTTTCCTCTGCATATAAATGAAAACAAGGGAGCAGTCCGATACCTAAAAACGCAAACTTAATTCCTTTGGGGTTGTTTCTCACTTACGTGCAGCCTACTTGTTCCTCCCTAACTTCAAACTTGCGGAACAAGATACAGAGTGTGAATTATTCCTCAGGCTCTCACTCAGCCTCGATACCAGTCGTCCCTCCCACACCCCGCTAAAACGTGTTTTTTGAAATATCAAGTTACATACAAATATGCATCCTAAAAAGAAACCAAACGCCGAGCGAAGTTTGCTTGATGGAACTGGCTATCAAAAGTCTCACTAACGTTAACCACAGCGAGTATTTCTTCTGCTGCATTTTCAGCTTGATTCTACCGACCTATTTAGGAAAACGAGAAGGAAAGAAGAAAACGCAGCAAGATCCATCTTAAAGCTCAGAGAAACCTTTCAGCAGCTCGGAAAAAATTCAGGTAACGTCTCTATTTATGCAGATGCCCAATTCCTGGCTTTCACTTTCTTCTCTTGCTTGGGTATCCGTACGACGTGTCCCCTGCTGGTGTCTAACTCACAAACAAGTGAGCTCTTGGGTTCCTCTCCCCAGCATGACTGGGCGCAGGAAGCACCAAAACCCACTCGTCAAAGCCCTGTCCATGAGATTTCCAGGCTTGTGCTGTGGGCACGAGAAATTCTGAGAGTTGGGGGAAGCCCCAGAAATTAAACTACTGAACTTTTGGAGGTTTGCCCTTCTGTAAACAAACAAACAAGACCGAACCCAACACGCAGCTTTGTCATTAAGCCTCAGAGTACGTTCTTCCCAGTCTTGCCTCAAATTCAAGATGCACGGTAACTCGTTAAAATGGAAAGGCTCCCTGTTGGCTTCAAGGGCAACTGGATCTGATTATATGTGCTGCCATACCTCGGCACAATCGGATGAGTGAAATACGGACTGTTGGCCCCGGGTCTGAATTCACTTTCTTACAGCACGAGCCTTGCCTGAAATGTGGCACTTCATGTGTTGATAACGTATTTGTTACGGCTATCCTGTGGAATGCTTAATTAAAGTGATATTTTGTTTCAGTTGAATAATCTGTGGCTGGTTTATTGTCATTTGACATTAAATTGCAATTTGCTGTGCCACATACGTTTCTGCACACATTGTCAATAGGACCATAAAGGCGACGTTATTGACCAAGAACATAATACGTACTGAGTGCCCTTGAGAAAACACTCAGATTTTTAAAGTTCTACTTTCTCCTACTTTCTGTCCTTTTCTTTTTTTTTTTTTTTTAGGTTGTTGTTAAACCTCGGTTGCTTTGGTTTCTTGAAAGCTCGTTGCTGCTCAATAACTCCAAGTGCTAACAGAATTTAATATTCAGTTGTCATGCACGCCTCAGCTCTCACCACAGTGCTCTGTGAAGTGTGTTCAGACTCAGGTCAGCTTTTCCCTTCCGTATATACGTATATAAAAAAATAATATATATATCATACTTCAGGTCACCACGTGCATGCAGGACATCAGAAGCAGCCGCTATCCCCCTCCATACCTTCTCCAACCCTTCGGCAAGAGCCAGCAGGGGAAGAACCTGGGATGGGGGCACCCACCAGCATCGACCCCCCCGCTCTCCTCTTGGGTCTCACGTGTTGAATTTAGGCTCCCTCCTTGGGGCTACATGAATCATTTCTGCCCTGAACTCGTGACCCTGGCTCTGTAACGCGGCGCGTTACTCTACCAGGACCATACAGCAGATAACGCGCAGCTACTTTGGTCTGTACGAGACCTGACGTTCGAAAAGCTGCACTGAATTAAGGCAAGACAGTGCATATCGCAGCGGAGCCCAGGGTGCGCCGGGAATAAAACGCTTGGCTAGTATTTCTTAAATTCGGAGGAAAAAGCTAAACCCATGCCCTCTCCAATTTCACTCTGATTGAAGAGGTAAATAAAATAAAATAGGCTTACATGAAAACGTTGTCTGTGTTAGTGCCATGTTATTTCTGCTTTACTGGCAAGCTGAAAAAAAGTTGTCGCATATTTTCTTTGTATTTCCTGCCTTGGTCTTGGGTATCTGGAATCGAGCTGCTGTGTTTTCCTTAACAAGAGTTGCGGAGCACAATGATCAGCTTAGGTTAAGTTCGATACCAGCGATATTTTTCCAATTTTACCAATTTTAAATACAGCACTGCATAAGAAGGGTTCCCTGAAACAGTCTGGAAAAAAAAAAAAATCTTCCTAATTCGGAGTTATCGTGTTACCATCTTCCAATCTCAAACCCAACCGCGACGGCAAATACAAACCTCCCAACGATGTACAGGAAAACACAAGCAGCACACACGGTCTGGTCTAGCAGTTACAGTAAGGTCATCTTTAGTTACCCTTTTACTGGCTCATTTGATTAAATACTGAGCTATTATCTCGCAATTTTGTGTATCGAGTGGAATAAATACTCAAGTTCAGTTAGGGCTGTACCTTTTACTGCAGTGGGTTTCATAAAGTTGCTGCACTGACACAAGTGACTACTAATGAGTTGAGGGTTTTTTTTGTTGTTTTTTTGACAATAGCAAAATAAGTATTCTCATCGGAGTGGCTGGCGTGTGTAATTTGATGAGCTCACTTAAATAGCCCGACTCTGGATCAAAAAAGCAAATTATACTCACTTGAATAGTCCGACTGTGGATCAAAAAAGTAAATTATATAAGTGGATACTGCAAGGCAGAAACATGTGGACACAGCTGTAGTGTCATGTGTCACAGCTCCGCTCCGTGCCAGCTGGCACCGGCACAAAGGCGGGCCAAGCCAAACAATTCCTGTTATTCATAACAGCAAATGCGCATTCAAAACACACAGTGCAGGCTTTATAAAATAACCCGGTATTCCAATGGATCCACACTGCCGAATTGTTTTTTAATCACGCGCCGCTCTGCGCCAGGCCGATGCGCCAAACCGGCCGAGCGCTCCAGAAGTTCTTGTCTTTACCCAAAAGAGTGTAAATGCAGGTTTTGGCCCGGCATATCTATGGGCTATTTGTGCTTGCGGGTTCGCAGCCTTCCCCGTGCGCTCGCTAAAGAGATGCACGCCCTCTGCGCATTAAATATTCAGCCTTTCAATTAACAAGGGTGCACAACATGCACATTTACGCCGATATTCTAATCAGAACTTCCCTAGCATAGCAAATCACATCATTAAGAGGTCTAGTGAGCGAGTCAGCGAGCAGTTAGGATAGTTTCGCAAACTCCTTCTAGACTGTGTTTATATTTAGAACTTAAATGTGAAATGCCAGAGGTATTCACTGTACTCCTCTATAAGGGGACCTCTTCCAAGTATGCAAATCGGCTCAGCGTATCTAACCTCAATGGGGACTTCATGAAATATGCCCCTACCGATGGAGAAGGAAAAAAGGGGAAACAAAAAAAGAAAAAAGAAAGGGATAGGGGAGCTCAATTCAGCTTTTTTCGCTGCTATTGAGGCAACTCTTACTCGAAAACTCTCCCCTGCCTCCCCCAGCCACCAGCCTCCTTCCCGGCGATCCAAATGAGCGTTTTATCATGGCAGGATCCAGCCTGCCTTTAGCAGATCCGAAGCGTGGTCATACAGGGCGAGTGAATACTGACCGCTTAAGAGTATGGCTGAAGTCACGCAAAAATGGGACTTTTTAACAACATAAAGCCCAGCTCCTCAGAAGGTGTACGTCAACATCGCCCCTCTGAAGCCCCTGGCAACCTGCTAACATACACCAGGTAACAATCTGGTAGGAATCTTGGAGCTTAAATATAGCCAAACCTTAAAAAAAAAATATTGTGTCCCTTCCAAATTTCCCCTTCTTTATTAAAAAAAAAATTAAAAAAAATTAAAAGACCCCGACCCCAGGTTTTCCTGCAGGGCAGGCCCCTCCGTTTCTTCCAGAAGAGCCATCAAGTGCTTCAAGCTTGGCGGTGCCAGAAGAGAGCGGGTGGGGGCCGGGAGCAAACATTTCCCTCAGAGGAAGCCAGGGAAGCTGCATTCCAAGGAAAAGGGAAAATTCGGATCCGACCGCAACGGCGCACAGCCTTCTGCTGATTAGGGCTCGCTGCTGGCCGCAGCAGCTTTGCGTGTGTGCGCTCACGGCCCATCTGTCCAAGTCTGATTATTTTAGCCAGAAAAGGAATAATGAGCTTTCCAAGTAAACAAAACAGCTGTAAAAGCCTCAGCAGCAACACCCCACCCC
>VZSF01005237.1:285729-335623 GCA_013398295.1 Chionis minor | reverse complement strand
CACTTCCCCCCCCTCCCCCCCCGTGCATCTTTTATAGCCCATGTTCTTGAAAAGTAGCCTTCTTCCCATCTTCTGAGCGTAATTGGTATATGGGTTAATAGATACCAGACATCTCCTATCAGGCAACATGGTTTAAATAGGCACATCATTAACATGGATTACTTAGGCCATGTCTCCTAGTGAATTAGCGGTCTGCAGGCCAGCTCCAGGGAAGGGTTTGGGGGCCTGTATGGCGGGTATTGAAACATCTAAACTTTGGCCCCAACCTCAAAAGAAAGTGTGAAACGCCTTGGAAAAAATCCCAGCTCTTCGGCTCGAGCTGACGTTAAAAGCAAAGCTCCTGCAGACATCCAGAGGACTATTCCGCCCCAAACCGTAACAGCAACAGGGGCAAACTCAAGTGGGAGGTTTTAAAAGGATGTTGGAACGCCAGTTTAACCCTTTCCCAGCTTTATTACCATCGGCTTCGGCAGGAGGCAAGAGAGGTAAGAATCTGCCCCCTTTGGAAAAAAATCTATTCCCCTTTGGAGAATGCAAGTCTTCTACGGGGCGCTTTGCAAAAATGGATCTGAAAGGTCTAGTGAAAGATTAGACCAGAGAGACAGACCGACCGGGTACGTCTACCAGATGTCTGCAGTTGGTCCCGGAGCTTTTAGCGGCACAAGCCCGGACGGTTGCGCAGGCAAAGCTGGATGCTTCCTTCTCCTCCTTCTGCAGGAGGAGGGAAAGGACACAGCACTAGCACGGAGAAGTGGTCAGCGGAAAAACAAAACAATCCTCCCTTTTCCAGAGTTAACGACGTCAGGTATTGTTAAAACAGGGAAGGGTACTCATTTATTGTTTTCTTTAATTACAGGTTTTTTTGCATAGCATCTCTCTTAAGCTTGTATTATGCTCAATAATAAAATCAATTGAGTTCCATGTAAACCAACAGATGTTCCAGCAGCAAGGGTTGGGGTTAGTTTTTGGGTTGGTTTTTTTTTGGTCAGCGTACAATTGCTCACAGATGTTACCTGCCACGTCCAGGCCATGCTGTTGAACTTGCTCTTGCGTACGTAAAGTTAGTGACGAGCCAGTTAAAAAGCAGATTAAGTTAAAAACGTAAAGCAAGGGAACACATAGTTCCTATCGGCTGATCTCTCGGAGCCACGAAAGCTGGGACCGTCGTCCCACGTAAGGAAAGCAGAATTAGACATCTCAAGCATGTTACCGCACATTAAGCCCCGGTTCAAACTCCTGCTGAGCCTGTTTATGACAGCATAATCCTCTCCAAAAACAGCTAATATAAAATGCTATTTATTTTTTTTTTATATATTTGGCCACGATGTAGTTATCCGATAGCAAAATTGGACTGACTGCGCTGATAGCGATACCCACTTAACAGGGACGCACATAACAAAAAAAAAGACAATAAAATCCTGCAAATGCCCTACAATTCCTTTTTTCCTCCACATCCAACTGTAATAGCTTTACTGAACTGTGAAAAAAAAAACATCTCTGGAATAAAGACATATTGTCACAGCCTCTGAACTGGCAAACAAATGCTTATGGAGCGCGCGTAACATGATGTAAAGAGTTGGCAGGGCTGGAGCCACACTCCTGAACTGGATCCGTGCCGTTACCGGGCTTGCTCAGCATCCCAGCCTATGGATCAGGCTGCACCAAGCACAAGCCGACTGTCCTGCCACGCTCCCCAAACCCCCTTGTGGATCCACCTCCTGTCACAGGGCACAGGAAACACTGAGAAAGGGGAGACAAGAGCAGAAGCAGCTTCGATTCCTTCCCTCCCCTGTTAGAGAACGAAGGTGCACAGGGGACACTCCGCCCCCTTGTCACCTACGCAAACGAGAAGATGACTTGGGTGGAAGAGGTCCCTGGTCTCCTCTGGGAGAGTGTAGACCAGCACCCATCATGACATCCAGCTCTGCGCCTCCTCTAAGAAGTGGAGGTGTTTTATTTCTGATTAAAAAAAAATAAAAATTGTGAAGTTTTCTGATTATTTCCGGTTGCTTTTTCTTTTTCTGATTATGTTAACAACAGTCTATTCTTAAAATGCCCCTGGATAAAACAGGCTCACCATCAAAGGTCTGAGTTACACAGTCAGGCATAGCAGGAAGCCAGGCAAGGTACATTTTGGTGGCCTCAAGTGGCTGCAGCGATATAAAGTGCCCAAATTTGGCTGACCTCCTGTCCCAAAGGATGCTGTATGCGGTTTGGATTTAGACCTTGTAGCCCTACTTATTTAGGGGGCTAAGCTAGGAAAGGCCTGAAGGAAGGCAATTGGTTTTAATTGCTTAATATTCTAGAGGCTTTTGAAACAACGGTGAGTTTTTTTGGATGGGTTTCAGTGGAAATGGTGCGCAGCCAGCACGGAGCATTTCTGAGCAACACAGAAGATGTGGCCGGCCTGGGGACCCAGCTGTGATGACCACAAAAGAAGGCAAGACAATCCAAGTACCTACTAGCAATGTTTGGTCATCTATTTTCTTTAGTTTTAGGGCATTCACCCTTCAGATTACTTGCCCAGCTTTGAAGAGGCCGGCCTGGGGCTGCAGCTATTGGGAATAGCTGCGGGAGTGATGGAGAAGGATGGGAACTCAGCAGTCCCCTCACTGTAGGTGTTCCCCTACCAAGCAACTTGATGGCTCCGACTAAAACTAGCACCTTACTGACCCAAATCCCCCATCCCTTCTCGCACCATCCCCTGCCTCCCCGTCTAGCTCGCATAACCCCAGAGGAAGAGTCTAAAGAGCATCGGCAAAACATGAAAAAAAAAAT
Source organism: Chionis minor (assembly GCA_013398295.1). Lineage (NCBI taxonomy): Eukaryota > Metazoa > Chordata > Aves > Charadriiformes > Chionidae > Chionis > Chionis minor. The sequence goes on along the minus strand of VZSF01005237.1, from coordinate 332,845 downwards.
CCTCAATTAGTACAATTAACTTCATGCTTGCAGCCACAGTCTTGGTATACTGAGCTCTTTCTCCTGTTAGTCTTACCAGTTTTGATTGAAAACTGGAGGTGGTCTATGAGTCTATACTTGCACAGAGCTTCAGATCACGCTAATTTGTCCGTAGGTGTCTGCTAAGCAGTAATAGGATACAAGGTAAATCCATACACATACCCATACACATATCCATACAAAGCTGGCTCTTGTTGCAGTTTGTTCTGTTTTCCTTAGTTGCAAAATACTCTTTCTTCTGCTCAAAATTCTTCTAGGAGGAGGCCGAGTTTTTTCTCGTAACTCAAAAATGTGTTTTAATAATACTAAAAAAAAAAAAAAATATTAAAAATTGGCCAGCAACTTCTGCAGCAGCTAATGATTTAAAGCGTCCAAGACTACATAATGCGTTGATTTTAAAGCAGACTGATGTCCTGGCTTTTTAGGAAAAATTTCGCCAGAAGCTGACCACCTAAAATCATTAGCCTAGCCAACATTCAGCAGTGAGAACAGGACTTTGTTGCATGAAGACAGACTTCATGAAAACACCTATTACTCAAGTGCCCCGAGAAGCTGTGGCTGCCCCCTCCCTGGAGGTTCAAGGCCAGGTTGGATGGGGCTTGGAGCAACCTGGTCTAGTGGGAGGTGTCCCTGCCCAGGGCAGGGGGGTGGGACTGGGTGGTCCTTAAGGTCCCTTCCAACCCAAACCATTCTGTGATTCTATGACTTTATGACTGTTGGCAGGAGAGTTGGAACTAGATGATCTTCAAGGTCCCTTCCAACTCTAACCATTCTATGATTCTAAGTTGAGATTGAGGTGGAAGAGTCATCGGTGGGAATCCCTCAAGCAAGTAAACTTGCACATTTAACTTGGAACCAGGACAACAAAAGCTCTCGAAACCCTTTGCTGCCGGGTCTGATACACACCCAACCCAACGGCTCTTACTTGTACAGATATTACAGGTTCTCTCTCTGTTACCTGGGGTATGGAAGTGGTGCCGAGCGGGCATCCCATCCCATGCCATCCCATCCCATCCCACGCGCTCCTTCCCCAGGAGCAACTCGAGGTCTGACAGCCAGTGAGGTCACCCCCAGTCCCGCCAAAGCCTGTATGCCATTACAATGAAGTAATAATGTATTTATAACACACCTAACCACTGATGGCTTCTATTCCTGTTGAGGCTTTTTCCCTGCCCCCCCCACCCCCTTCCTTCCATTTGCACAAATGTTTTTTGAGAACTGGTCTCCAGAAAGAGCCTTGCAGAAAACAAGCTATGTCTGTTGATTCTGGCTGGCTTTTATAACGATAGTTGTTAGCACGCAGGATTTATGTTTCAAATATCATTTTAATTTCTTGGGCTGCGTTTTTAACCACAAAATGTTAATTCAATGGTGTACTATAAATGCTGCAGCTCCTTTATAAAAATGTAGGACAAGCTGTTTCTAAGGAAATATTCCGACAGTCTGATTCATAGAAATACAACTCACATACATTTTCCATGGAATTTGCTCTGAAATATGTGTGGAATACATTCTACAATAAATTATGTACTTTTGTGATTCATTAGATCCTCTCCCTGCTCACAAGTAGCAAGCTCTTCATTATACACAAAAAAGTGCAATCAGCCAAAACCAGTGACATTCTCTTTCTTATATTTGGTGGATGATCTCATTTTTGATCTTAAAAAAAAAAAAAAAAAATTTAAAAAAATCTATGAAAGCATTTTGGGAAAGACAGGCATAAGTTAAGCTGGCCTCCAGCTTTAATTTACATGAAGGCAAATTAAGGATATCTATACCCGTAATTACTTCCGTGTTCAATGGAAGGAGTTAGGGCTCAGAACGACTCTCATAAAAATCACAGTGATTATTAGGAATGGATGACTACCGGAAAAGATATTTCTAGGAATATCCACCCTCATGTCATTTTTCTTTTTATCGCTCTGTACCAGCAACGCTAACACTCCTTTTGTGCTTCCTACCAGCACACGTTTACCTGGGATGTGGTTTCCCCAGCGTTCGTCTTCACGAAAACAAAGTTTTGAAGTGTCACCTGTGATATTATTGCTGTGCCATTTCGACTCCACTTCCCCGACAGCCAATTAGGCAGCAGGAAAAAAAAAATAATAATAAAATAACGTCATGCGGCTTATTTGGCTGATGACATTTAAACAACTTTAACTAAGGGGCTTGGCTAGCAAAAAGCCACAGACCAACCCAAGTTCAACGGGATAAATGATGCCCTGTGCCCTTGCTAGGCTTACAGATATGTTGAAAATGGGAATTTCTGCACTCACACGGACCTCAGCTGCCACCTGTCCTGCACCGCTTGCCTCAATAAAACAATTTCTCGTGAACGCCGTTAGCACCAGAGTTTAGTTGGACCAATTTTTCCTCTGGCTGGGAAGTGACACCTCTGAGACACCCCTTCGTCTGCCTTTCTACACCCCGCTGCTGCTCGTCTCCGCCGACACAGAAGGCGGCAGCCCTACGGCAGCGTGGAAATGGGGAGGCACCTGGCAGCGCTGCCCGCCAGCTCCGGCCGGGAAAGCGCAGGATCCGGCCCTCGGACTCTGCCCTGCGTTTCGCACACAGGCTGCAGCCCTGAAATAAAAGGGAAAGAGGGACAAACGGACGGTGTGGCTTCTATTTTGAAGGCGAGTCCCAGACTGGAAGTACCCTACAACCACACTCGGGGTACTGAGAGCCAAGACGCATTCCCTCTGCACAAAGGAAAAGAAGAAATATAATTTCACCATTCTTTTTAAATGTCATGTCCCAGCATATCAGACTCATTTCATCTTCAGATCATCCCACCATGCTCCATTAGCTACCAGAAGACGCGAGCCAGCGTTACCACCACAACAAACTCCCAGTACAACCATATCATTTCAATTCTTCACACATTTTCTTCCTGTGCACACAATGCCTTTGGTAGCCCAGTAAAAGTCTCCTCTCTCCAGTTCACTGCCACGGGCTACCAGGCTGAAACAAAGCTGGGTTTCAAAGCTGAAGCATAATGACAAAGCGGGAGGGAAAGCATAAAAGAAATAATCAGGGATAGCTGTGCCTGTGTCTCCAGAGGTTCTCCTGGCTGAGGACTCGACCCAGGGTGGGCCATCGGCTCTGCTGCCGCCTTCCCCGTCCTTCTGGGACACACGGCATTGAAATGCCACCTCTTGAAGAGCCGCATGGTGAAGCGGGGCAGGCTGCCAGCCCGAAAAGCAGCAACATGGGAAAACCTCAAGGCCCCCACGGCAGAGTTTTCTTTTGTCCCGTTTTCGCCTCTGCTAACGCAGGTTGGGAAGTGGGCTGGCGGCGAGGAAGATATTCGGGGCAGGAATCAGCTTTTTTTGCCATTTCAGACTGCACCTGAGGCGTCAGGGTCACGATGCCCAAGGTAGGAGCCTGTCCTGGTTTGAGCAACACAGAGTCCACTTCTCAGTAATTTTACTTTTCCATAAGGTCTCTTCTAACGCTTGGGAAAACTGCACTTTTAGAAGACTCCGGTAACTGAAGTTGTGAAAATATTTGCTTTGTAGCCAGCGAGGGGCTGTGGGTTTCAAGGTCTCCATGTTTTCAAGCTCACTAGGTGCAGAGATGAGAAGCGAGAGCTGGGCACTTGCCCCAAGCTGCCAACAAGATTATTCTGTACCATCCACAGCACATTCAATAGAAATTACAAAGCTTGCTGAGGAGTTCTCTCTCCCTGATGGCTGCAATCCTGAGAACTCCTTCCTCCACTGCCGGAGCTCCGAGCCCTTCCCTTCCTCCCTAAGCTGTAGAACTCCCAGTGTCCCACATTTGCTGTCCCCTGCTGGGAATGCACAGCTTCCCATGGATAGAAAGGGCTGAGTGTAACCCTTGGGTAGTTTATATTGGTATTGGGATCAATATTGGTTCTTTAGTGTAATTAATGTTAATTATCTAGTCTTATTCTATTAAATCTGTTTATATTTCAACCCTACAGGTTTCCTGGGTTTTTTCCCAGTTCCCCTTCCCAGGTGGGGAGGGCTCATCGGGTGAGAGAATAATTGCCTAAACGACAATAAATTGTTGTAGGTTCCTCAAACCACAGCAGAGCCTTTGCCGCAAAATAAACAGTAGCCATAAAAAAGAGCATGCAGCACAAACCACGAAGTTTCTGACAGGGGAAGAAGGAAGGGGCTAGCACTATCCCTGCCAAATAACCCGTATCAGGCAAAAAAAGTATCCCTGGGTTGGATGGGCTGGAAAACCAAAGGCTGGAGGAAGAAGTGGTTCAGAAGTCAGCTTGTCAATGTACCTGTAAAGGGCACTCTAACAGAAAGAAACACGCCAAAGGGGGAAGAGGGCAGCAAGAGGAAGAGAGAAGGACTATTCTTCCCCTCCAGAGATTATTTCAGTCCAAGCGGTGTTTCAACCAGTTCCCCTTTCCCTGGTGGATCTGGACCTGACTTTTCACTTTCTGCACCTTGCCTAGTCACTTGCCATCATACAAAGCCCAGCCAAAAATAAATAAAAATGCTCACAAATTTGGCAGCATTTTACACCTCTTTGGTTAATGCAAACCAGAGGTGCAAGGTTGGCCATGTTCTTTTCCCCTGCTTCTTGTGAGAAAAACACATATATCTTACCAGCGTAACCATCTGTTGGCTATCACACTGGGAAAGAAACGATGGCTACTGAGGAATGTCACTATTCTGAAATACCAGTTAAAGGGGGAAAAATGGTCTTAAAGAACATGGGTGGAGACAAGAGGGTGCCAGCAGTGTGGCAGAAGCATCTGTAGGATTTCTTCACTTCTTCCACAACACTATTCTGGGAGGTGAGACCTTGAGGAGCATCGCCAACAGCCCACCGTAAGCGCTATTGCTTCGAGACACGGAGGCGTTCGCTGTGCCCTGGTGGAATGCCTCAGGGTGGTGGCTGGGTTGGGGTTTGTTTCCCCCCCAATCTTTTCCTTGATGAGGGAGGTATTGAACACTGCTTGTCTGCTACACATTGACCTGTTTGGAGAAAGCCCAAGATGTGTCCCAGGCATCTGCAGCGCTGACGCCCATCAGTAGCTCTGGGAGGTCACAGCAACAAAGCAACGATTTCTGCTTTCACTGTCCAAAAACCTCCCCACCAATTTAGGTTGACCAAAGCAAGCAGGTTCTGGGCATTAGTCTAGCGTCTACTTACACAGTGCAGGGTCTGTGTGAGAAGACAGAGCTTCCTGCTCCCTCAGGACTGCGGCATCTGTTAAATGGGTTTTATAATTTAAAAAAAAAAAAAAAAAAAGAAAGAGTGGGATAACCTTCTTTTGAAAAGCACCTGAAAATATTTTGGGCTGTGAACCTTCATTTCTGTGTTCATCTTTGAGCGGTGGATGCAAACAAGGCCACACTCCCCCCTCTTTTCCCTGTCTCCTTTATCCCTCTCAGAATTCCGCACAATAAAATAAATTATACAACTGAAATGTAACAAAGCTAAAACTTTCTTTTTTTTTTTTTTGCTTTTCACTGCTAAATTGAACAGCCTGGTTTGAGTTTTTACATTTCCTGAGCACTTAGAGGCACCTGCAGAGGAGCAGAAGGACAGGCAGAACATGGAACACGCTATCTTGAAGTAAACGCATCGCAATAAACCATATTTTGATATTGCAGCTTTCAAAAGTAACATCACAAAGTGCTTTACAAGAAGAAGTAGAAGTTTAAGGGCAAAGAAGGTTTGAGGGCGAAGTTTCAAGAGAATGAGAGACTCGATAGCATACTCCTGAAAAATGAGAACTGGAGGGGGGGGTGGAATTCTCTATCAACCTGACCTAGATTTAAGTGTTTATTTCTTGCAAAACCAAACCAAACTCTCACAAATTTATTTAGCTTGAAAATGAAATGTTCCATTAGACCTGAAACAAAACATTTTGTTACAGCACTCATAAGAAAAAGCAAATGACCTAGAGGGCTGGATTTTTCACACCGCTGCTGCCGGTTTATTCTGTAGTTCAATGAGTGATGATGCGTAACCTTTCTGTGATCCAAGGTCCAAGTAACCTTTCATATAAAACCAAGTAAAAGTAAAGAGAAATTTTCTCCCCCTCGGATTTTTTTTTTCCATTTGCCATTTCTTTGCAGATTTAGATGTGCACGAATGCACACACGTGGCTTTTAAAAACACATTTACAAGGGTTTTGTGGAGCATAGCAGGTTTCCTACGGTCTCCAAATCCTCAGTTGAAGAGCAGTGCTTTGAAGAGCTCACTGAGATCTCAGAGACTTTCCTGCAAGACACCTCTGAAGAGCAGCACAGAGCATTCACTTACAGCTGGGGAATTTTTTTTTTAATTTTCTTTTTTAAAGAAGCGGGACACGTCCACAGAAGGGATCAATGCTGGCTTCTCTTTCAAAATGAAACAGTCTGGGGATTTAAGCCACTCGCTCAGGACCAAACCACACATTCAAACCACGCCATGACGCCGCTAGAGCAGGATTTTGGTCCCACATCCTTGCAAAAATATCTTAACCCACCAAGCTTTAGGCAGCGTTGCCATAAATTTCTTTTGCCGGGGTTGTCCCTTTGTCACCTATAATTACGCATTCATGAAGAAAGGGAGAGACATGTTTATGGGTGAGGTCATTTATGTGTATTCAGTTCCCTTCAACAAGTCTGAGGCAAGTGTTGTAAGCAGCAGCCAACCCTTCATTCTCTGGCAATTTTATGAAAAATATCTATCCCCAGTTTTGTTTGTTTCCCAGCCAGTTTGGAATGAAATTTGTAAGTATTTTCAGAGCAACAGAAATGTCACTAATTAGCCTTCAATGTTGAAAAGCTAATTCAGTTAAGTCTGTTTGGTAATAAAGAGAAATTCAACTGGACCATTAGGACAAGCCAGCAGCTCAAGACATCCTTACTGGCCCGGGCCAAACTGAAGGAGTGTGAAGAGAAGAAGGAAAAAGAAAAAAAAAAGAGGAAGAAGTAAGTTTTGTGTGAATATGAGTTAGAAAGGCAAGACGATGAAGTGGAGAGGTCTGCAGCAAGTCAGCTGCTGAGTTGGATGGAAAAGCCAGGGAAAGCAGGGCAAGAATCTGCACGGAGCCGTTGCAAAGCCAGGGAACCCCCAGCAAAGCCAAACTCTGAACATGCGAGTAATTGGTGGACTCAATTGGATTTCCACAGGGGCTGCTGTTGCTCTAATGCGGAAAAGCAGGAGCAAACCTGCGATTTTTCTCCTGCTAGGTACCTCACTCCATAAAGCAGCAAAAGCTCCAAGACATTTCGGAGAAGGGGCAAGACTCCCCCAGGCCCGTGGCTTGGAGAGGTAGAACCATCTCTGAAGACCATGTGCCTAATGACCCCCCTCTATCACCCATGGGGAACTCCTCAAGCTTTCCTAAAGTAACACAACTTCACGACACCCTTTGGCCACGAGCCACGTAGGAGGTTTCTGTGACAACAGGAGAAGTCACGGTCCCACAGCATTTGGAAGGACGAGGCCACGGCCCCATCAGCTCTGCCACGAATCCATCCCCGGGCAGAAGCGACAAGGGCTGAGCGCGACATAAGAATTCCATTTGCTGGATGTACCGGTAAGTGTACTTTATTGCGTCGACAGGATGCTTCGGCAGAGCTGCTTTTTCCTCTTCTTGATGAAAGGTTCTGCCTAAAGTCTGGAAATTCCCTTAAAAAAACCCCACACAGAGAGAGGCAAAATATCCACAGGAAAGCTGTGGTAGGTGGCAGAACCAAGTTTTAGGCAAGACGAGTGATGAAACAGCAAGCACAGAGCAATACCGCAGCCTATAAAGGGCCACAGGTCCTTTCCACAGGCATAAACTTCACAAAACCCAACTATAAAGGGCTGGAATTGTATTTAAAAAAAAAAAATACAGACGAGAGACAGACTCCTCTGCCTTATGCTGCCAAGCACGAGACAGGAACGTCCAAGGCACTTGGATTTCTAGCCAACAGATAACCTCATGAAGGCAGCCAAATGATAGATTACCACAAGACACCAACACAACCCAAAACCTATTGCTAGTCAAATAAATTTAAAAATAAAAACTGTTCTGCATAGAGAAAGAAAGGAAAGGAAACAGCTATTCTGCAAGACATAATGAGAAATCATTTTGGCTTCACCAAGCATTTTAATCTCCTGACACAAACAGGGAATTGAGTTGTTCTGTGCTGATCTGGTGGATGTACGATATGTCCAACATCCCTGGAAGGAGAATTTTCGTGTGTGCTGTCGAGCTGGGCTTTGGTGAACATGCGTTTAGCGGGAAAAGGATGTTGTACTATCAAAGGATTTCACAGTCCAGACCTTCCTGGGTAATTAACTGAGCAGCTCAGCTTCATATGCTTTTGCTTGAATATTATCCTTCCCAATTCTATAATTTTTCCTTGTTTTAGATGAATTCCACCCCCCAGTACTGAAGGCTTAAAAGCAACCAAATAATTGTAGATGAGTAAAAGGGTACTTTCTGCTGAATCGCAACATCAAGATTGCGACACCATCTCTTGTGTTATCTAGAGGAGAAAAGACTGATGCCCTGTGCATGATAATAAGTAAATACCAGTTTCTTGCACAGCACCAAATACTGCACAGTTCTGAGACCTAGATGCAAACAAGAGCGGATCCTCCAGGTTGCATAGCTCTACTGCTCCTCTTCTAAGTTCACAATCAATAGCCATTGTTGCAAAAACCACCCTGCTTTATGTCATAAAGTTCTTCAGCAAAACCACAGGCTGCACATGCTATGAATTGCAGGGAATTAAATTTTAAGTGCTTGCCTTAATTTATGCAACTGCCCCTGATGCACGTACACGTACAAGTGATTTCACACAGTTGTGGCGTACAATGAGCCTTACTGTGACACAAAATATCCTTACAGTCAGGACAGCGGCTTTTAAATAAACCCAAAACATTAACACACATCTGCTTTTATCAGAAAACAGTTGTCCTCCTTAAAGAAACAGCCATTAGAGAAAAAAATACGTAGCAACAAAGAATCTAGATTAAACCCCTTTTTCAAAGTTGTTTCCAAAGAAGAACAAATCCCCTTATTACTGGTTTCCAGCCACCTCTGCCTGCTGCTACCTGTGCTGTCCCAGCAGCTTGCAATAAAAATGCAGCAGAGCTGAACGCTGAGACCTGGGGACAATCTCAGACTGGGGGAAAGCCCCTGAACCAGAGCACAGAGTACGTCTGCGGTCTGAGTACAGAGCATCACAGAATGGTTTGAGTTTGAAGGGACCTTAAAGAGCATTCAGTCCCACCCCCCTGCCCTGGGCAGGGACACCTCCCACTAGACCAGGCTGCTCCAAGCCCCGTCCAACCTGGCCTTGAACCTCCAGGGATGGGGCAGCCACAGCTTCTCTTGGGCAACCTGTTCCAGTGCCTCACCACCATCATAATAAAGAATTTCTCCCTGAGATCTCATCTAAATCTCCCCTCTTCCCCTTGGAAGCCATCACCACCTGAGCACTGTGGATCCACATTGCCTAAGAACAGAGCTGGGTGACACCAGCTATGCCAGACACCGAGACACACAGATGTATTGTGACTTCTTTGCCTTAATCCAAACCCCACTGAGAGACTGCAGGCATCAGTTGGTGTACACATGGGGGTGAAACCGGGTAAAGCTATACTTATCTCTGCCTCATGTCATGCTTCTCGAAAAGAGAGCCTGGTCTGAATCCCACAGAGAGATCCCCTTACTGCTGGCTGGTCTGCAATGGGATTGCAGATTTGAATCCCATCTTGACCCGTAGCAGGTGCCTAGACACGGCTCCTTTCCCACCATATATATAAAATCATCCTTAAGCTACTTCTAAAGGACATTCAGTGAAAGCACGACATACCCAAGCAAGGGAACCATAGAAGTCTGCTTGCAGATATTATTAAGATGCTTTAGTTTCCAAAGGACTTTTTTTTCATGACAGCATATACTTCCTGAATCTATCCAGATTTAGATGCAGTAGTTATCGCATTAGCAATAGCCCCAGCAATCACCTATAAAGTGAATTTGCAGCACGTGACTGCGGAGGACCGGGTTCCAACAATAAACATTTCAGTGCTGATTCTTCACCTGAAAGAAATCTGCAGGGTTTCCTGAAGCTGTACCGATTTCCTAGCAGGGGATCCGGCCCCTAGCTTCCAAAGCAAAAATTTTTTTTCAGGACTAATATTAAAGGAGAAAAATACGATCTGAAAAAAAATGATAGTCTTTGTGTTAGTTTTTGGAGTTTACCTTTAATGCACAATGCTCCCCGTCAGTATTTTTGAGCTTAAAGCAACTCAGTATTTAAACACGCTATGCTACTGGCCTTATTTGGGGTGAAAGATAACACAGCCTGCAGTTCAATACTTGTGGAATGTATTTTCTATATCTATAGGTTTTGCTTAAATACCATTACTTCTGTCTCAAGTAGTCATAAGTAACACTTATTAATTAATAGGATATTTGCTGAAGTTCGTTTCCTTTCTTCTCTTCATTTACTGAAAAAAAGGCACAGGAGGACAGGCAGAGAAGAGCCGGAGACATGCGTATTCCATTTGAAATCCATGATTAAAAAGCTTAAAAATTCAAATCAACGTAAAAAACTGTTTTATTTTAATACTGTGGAAGGTTTCAGTGAACTCCATTATTTTCACTCACTATTTGCTTGAATAATTTAGGCAAGAAAGCTAAATTATACATAAAGTGTACAGTTAGAAGAAAAAGTTCATGCACAGCCTCGGGCTATAGCCATCCCCTAATGATGTCTGTAGTCAGTGGAAAAGAACTCGTTAGACTGAGAGTAATTTCTCAGGGTTTAAATTTTTTTCTTAAAGCAATAATGTTCTTATAAAAATCTGACAAATAAGACACTAAACCAAAAGCCACAAAAGAAAGGCCGTTCCTAAAACCACAGCCCTAGAACTTTTCATTTCGTTTCACTGGAAAACCGGCTTGTCACATACGCCGTGTTCTCCTTGGCTGTCTTCGGTAATCCGATTAAATGGAGGAAAACGCATGTCTTGATATCATCCGCTTCCTACTTTGTTTAATCGGAGACCTAAAGTTTACAGGGAGTTAAAATAAATGCTGCACAGCTCTGAGCAAAACCAAAATCTGCTGGGAAAGGAGGTTACTTTTACACTCGGCGCAGTCATTTTGGCTACTGGCTGCAGCTTGCTCCCTCACTATTTTTAAGGAGCAACTCACACCATCAAACGTTTACAGCCCGATTTGCTAGAGTTTTACGTGCCCTTCAAACCGGACTAGAGAGGAAACACGCACGCCAAAACGGGCTGGGTTATCAATTCTCAACAAATGGCTTCACCTCTGACCTCACGCCTCTCCTCTCTCCGTACCTCAAGACCAGAAGCCGCGGAGAGTGGAGTTCCTGACTTCAGGGAACCCCGGGTTGAGCTACGCCACGAGCCAGGAGTAAGAACAACAAGTCATTGCATGGAAATTAGCTAATATTAAGTTTGTTGATCAGACTCATCATCTTTTGATCAAAGTGGCTCAACTAGATGAGAGAAAGAGACAAGGAATTTTATTCAAATTACTCCTTAGAATCCTTTGCATAAAATGAATAACTTTCTATAATATTAATGGTTTTACATCACTTTATACTTGTATTATTCTGTCACATTAGTTTAACATTACTACCATGTACAGTGGTTTAGCATTAATGTGATCAGAAGAGAAATTACACGTGCACTTTCATATTGTTATATTGAAATCAAGGTCTTCTATGACACTAATACGAAGCAAACCTCAATAAAATATAGACTTTCTAATATAGAGACATTTTTATATCATGTTGGAGCAAGAACACATATTATTTCTTCTCAAAATCACTTGCAGCACAGCACCCAAGCAAGGCGGCGGGGATAGTGCTGTATTGACCCCAGGTAGAAATGAGAGCGGCCCGTCACCATCAGTCAAGGGATGCCGCTCCGCAGGAGACCCACGCTGCCTCCCGGGCTCTGGGGGTCACGCATGCTCCCCCCAAAACCACGCTCAGCAGAGCAAAAGCGGAGAAGCCCAGTTCCCTTGAGGCAGATGAATTGCTGCTTCCCAAACTTCAGCAGTAGCGCGGACCATTGAATAGTCAACGGAGTTTCCAAGACTCTCCAACAATCCTCTCCCATTTGATAACAGGACCTGGACCAGGAGGACTGGAAGGTCCTCGAGGACCTGCCTCTCTCCTCTACGGCACATGGTACAGCCCCAGAAGCAGCAAGCCTGGACTAATGTGGAAGGGAAGGGCTTGTGGTCCTCTTGGGACATCTCCGCCAGCAAGCTCGGGACAGAAGAGCCAGGGCACTGGGGCCACAACAATACGACAGCAGAACCAAGGCAGTTGCCTTCCCTTCTGCTTTACGCGCTATATGAAGCATGGCTGGAGGACATGGACATATGTCTGGTTTAGGGAAAGATCATACAGATGGTTCAGGAAAGTTCAAAGCACAAAGTACTCAGCTAATGGGCGGGTGGAAGACAGGGACTAGGGCTTGCAGCCGTAGCTGGGACAGAGTCAAAAATAACAAAGGGTTTGTAGCCAGCTCTGAGACACCCCTGACCTCTCCTTCACCCAACAACAGCTAGATGCAGTAGAGAGCAGCGCCCAGCAATTCCCTGTTCCAGTTACGTTTTCTGGGATGTGGAAAACTTCACTGACTCAAAACAATCCTTTCGGCTTATTTCATTTACCTTTCTGGAGGATGAAGATATTACAGATGAATACACTACAGAGCAGATGAGTTCATGAAAAACAAACCAAGAAAAGCAAAGCAGATGACTTCCAAGTCCCAACCACTGCCCTTCCACCAGGCACAGAGGTATGTTCTCACTAGCTCTGCCCCAAACTCATGTGATGTCTCCAAAGTTGGAGACATCAAAACCTGCCTGGACACCATCTTGTGCAACCTGCAACCTCTGCAACCCCCACGTGTACACCAACTGATGTCTGCAGTCTCTCAGTGGGGTTCAGATTAAGGCAAAGAAGTCAAAATATGTCTGTGTGTCTCAGTGTCTGGCATAGCTGGTGTCACCCAGCTCTGTTCTTAGGCAATGTGGATCCACAGTGCTCAGGTGGTGATGGCTTCCAAGTGGAAGTCTCCTGGTGGACCTGCTCTAGCAGGGGGGTTGGACCAGGTGATCTCTAGAGGTCCCTTCCAACCCTTAACTTTCTGTGATTCTATGGTGGTAAAGAGCTCTCCAAACACATGCTGCCAAAAAGTTGCAGAACTCCATCAGTCATCAGGAAGAAATTTTTCCCTCTGAGGTTGGGGAGACCCTGGCCGGGATTGCCCAGAGAAGCTGTGGCTGCACCATCCCTGGAGGTTCAAGGCCAGGTTGGACGGGGCTTGGAGCAACCTGGTCTAGTGGGAGGTGTCCCTGTCCAGGGCATGGGGGTGGGACTGGATGCTCTTTAAGGTCCCTTCTGAGCCAAACCCTTCTGTGATTCTATGATCCATGCTGCAAAGACAGCTAACACACCCCAAAAACACCTGGTGACTCAGGCAGAGACTGCATCTAAAAAAGTGCCTCTGCACGAGGACAGTCAGCGCTGCATCTCCAGACCCACCATTTACCACGCTAACCACCTCCGCCTCCCCAAAAACTGCTGTAGGAGGCCAGCGCTGACCTCAGCTTCACCACACAGCTGAGACAAGCACCGCCGATCCCTCCTTCAGCCTCAGCCCCACAACACTATCCTAAAATCAAGATCGCACCGCTGTCCTTTTTCCTCTTTGTTAAAATGGAGAGGAAACCCTCGTTACAGTTATTACTAGATATATTCCCTATAATTACTCTATTGCCTCTTACACTAAAACATACTACCGCCTCTCCGCAGTTTCTCTGGCAGAAATCCTTGCAGAACTAAGGGCAACGGGACTGGGATCTCCTAGTCTGAAGTAAGAGAACGTTTTTAAACCTGGGAGCCAGCAATCGGCAGGTAACGTCCCTACAGAAAGCAACAGAAAACCACATTCACAGAATTAAAAAAAAAAAAAATTGGTTTACTCTTAAACAATAGCAGCCCTTTCTCCCCCCCAAATCCGGCTAATCCACGTCAAACTATTTCACCATTGCCATTAAAAACGTCCCTCTGCTCGCCCTCAAAGGCGCAGTCATCAGCTCGACACACTAATGGCTTTCCGCCCGCGCATCCCGTTCCCTTCTGAGAGTTCTCCTCCTGGCTCTTTGCCACGCTGCCGTCGGGAGATCCCAGCAGAGCAACGCTTGCTCAGGAGCTCCGAGCTCTGCACGTACCTCAGCGGCTGCAGTTTGCCAGGCAACGGCAGGGTAGGGAAACTTCTCTTTTTTTCAAGCATGAGGCCACGTTAACAGCTACCTTTTTTTTTTGGTAACCATTGAAAATCCCACAGACTGTCTCAGCCCGCTTGGCCGTAGAAGGTCATCCTGGCTGGGGCAGGCTGAGGAGATGCTGGGGTGGAAAGGCAACCGTCACCGTACGCTTCAACAGCCTCAGGCCCAATCTTGTAGTCCTTTTCCACATGCCGGTGGCTAAATAGCTTCTCCCTTTGGCATGAGGTGACGCTCTGCTTTTGCCTGCAGGTGCCTCCATCTCTAGGGGGGTTTCGGGCCAAGCTCTCCATCGGTGCTCCAGCAGGACTGCCGCAATGAACCATGCCTCCGGTCACGCGGTGACACCGCCACTGCCCGCGGAGCGGCAAAGGAGGCAGCATGGGGACTTGGCTGCCTAATCCCGCCTGCCCCATCGGGAGACATCACAGCAAGACAGAAAGAGCTACAAGGAGGACCCACATTTCAGCCCCACTTGAGCATGGAGATGCAGAGGCTGATCAGACTCCATTCCCTAACCATGCCCATGGCAATCATTTGCTGTCATCCAGGAGAGCTCCCCTTCCTTCTCCTCCTAGCTGTCCCTGGAGTAACACACTCTTTATCCAGAAGCACAAACACTTGCTCATCAAGCTGGATTTTTCTCCAACACCAGAATTTGTACAAATTAAAAGACACTGACTTAAGGAAGAGGGAGAAGTTGAGCTCTACGACGACGGTGCCAAGAGAACAGCCTTAACCAAAAGGCTTCAAAGTCTCCCAAAAATACCATCTCAGGATTCTGAGGACTTACTAAACACCCAATAGCAGTGCTGTCCACAAACACCTCGTCCTGGGCAACAGCTTGCTGCGAGCGAGTGCTTTGCTAGACCCAAAGGTGATACTCCAGCAACCAAACAGCTAGATGGTAATCAAGTTCGGCAGATCAAATCATCAACCGCTGAAAAGCTGGAAGATGCTTCTGGCATACGCAGAAGTATTCCTGCATCCCTTGAGCAGTGTTCCAACTTCTCCTGCCCTTGCACCCCTCACCACCTGCCCCCCAGAGCTGCAGAAAACAAATTTTTGCAAGCATGGTGTGCTCAACCCCTTCCTCCAAGCAGGATGAGCAGGGGAACAAGCAAAGCCTTTGATGTTCCAGGAGACACGTGCCACACCAAACCACTGCAGACCACCACCTCTGCTCTCTCTACTGAGACCATAGTGGTACAAGGAGCCAGAACCAACCAACCCCAGTCTGTCAGGGCTAAAAACATTAGCCTCAAAAGAGGGTATTTTTTTTTTCCTGGAAATGGTGTTTATTCCAAGCCGTGCTTCGAGGTCATGCATGGGAAGGGAATTTAATTCAAAATGAAACGTGAAGACCAGGTTGGACGGGGCTTGGAGCAACCTGGTCTAGTGGGAGGTGTCCCTGCCCAGGGCAGGGGGGTGGGACTGGATGATCCTTAAGGTCCCTTCCAACTCAAACCATTCTGTGATTTTATTACGTTTTCAAACCTCTAAGGTTCCATTTTGGTACTCAAAAAGTGCGACTATATATTCTGAGTGACGGGAACTCTTGCTGATGAGGATGCTTTGGAAATCCGACTGCTGCCATTTAAGAGCCTTTACAGTTTTCTCCCCAATTATGGCTGCCATACATTCAAGGGGGGGGAAGTCTTGAGAAGTTTTTAAAAATGTGCTCTTAATTACGTAAGTCTTCAAATTGCTCTTCTCTGTTATAAAATTAACAGCTCATCTTGAAAAGAGGAGAAAAAAAAAAAAAAGAGGTATTCATCTTAATTTAGACACTGACGCAAACGAGAGGCAGAATGCTAAGCACATTCAGGCTGGGCCTCAGTAAGGAAGCACCAGACCACAAAGCCACTGATGATGGAGCCATGAGGGACCAACATGCTCAGCTGGCGCAGGCCACAGTGCTTCCAGAGTCCATTACTGGGAAAGATATCCCAGAAAAACTTGACATCTCCTTTTGAACATTTTCCATGACGAAGAACGTGTTGCCTTCCTCTCTCAGGCCTTGGGAAGCTCATGGTCTTCATCCTGCTACATTTTGAGCCTGAACTCATCTAGCTCCACCAAACACAGGCTGGGCATGCAGGGAAAGAGTTGGCCTGCGGGAGTGCTGGAGGAGAGGCTGGGGAGTCTTTCAAAACTCCTACTGGGATCTGGCAGATCCAACATGACTCTTGTACTACCCCCACGTCTTCTCCCAGAAGGTGATCAAGTCTCCCATAACCTTCAAGCTAAGCAGACTGGGCCCCCTAAGCTTTTCACAGTAAATCAGGTTTTCCGGTCCTTTAAGTCATTCTTGTGGGTTCTCTGCTGCTCGCTCCTCGATGCTCTTGAAGCCCGTACACTGGAACTGCTGAAATCCTGACCATCGCTCATCCCAAGTCAAGGAGCTTTGGCATTTATTTGCTTACTCCGACACCCTTTCCATCAACCGTTATGACTTTTGGAGCCTCACGCACCAAACACTCCCCACTTAGAATGCAAGTCCAATAACCTTCCATACAGGTAACAAACTCCACCAGGGAGGTTTTCACCCAGGACCCTGTTTCTCAGTGATGCTGCAGGAGGATCGGAAGCGACCGTGCTCCAGCAGGGCACGGACTGGGAAGCAGGAGGCGGCTGACGCTGCAGGATCAACACCATAAACAACCTTATAGGTCCTGTGACACCTCAAAAGTCACAACCTCTCACTTAAAAAGTCAGAAAGGTGAACCGGTTTTTACTTTTACTTTTTAAATTCCAATTATTCCTGCGGGAAGGCTGCTCCAGTCCCAGCCTTCAGATGGTTAGGCACCTTTTTTTCTCATCTCCAGACTAAATGCCTTCACGGCCAGCGTACAGCAGCCATTTGTTCTCATTTCTAGCCATTTGTCCCTGTTCTGATGCAGCGTTACAGGGAAGCATTTGCCTACCACAAAGGACATCAAGGACATTGGGATTCTCACCACTGACTCCCAAGGCTCTGGAATAGGTCACTGCGGTAAGGGTTGGGGGGGAGAGAAGGGATAATTTTCATCTTGAATACAGAAATATGAAAATAATCATATTCAAGAAGCTACTTTAGTCTGATTTGTTTATACATTACCCGAGTATTTTATTTTATTATGCATTTTAATAATGCAAGGGCTTAAAAGCTGGAAATGAGTATATTCCATGAGCTCAATATATTTCAGTTTGTACATCATCAATTGTTTTTTCCTTGCGATTATGCAGTTTTACTTTATCATCCCTTTGATAACAATTTCTGCATAAAGTCTGACTTTATATTTCATTTTTCCCCGTCTGTTATCTTAGCAAAATACATCCAAAACACCCTTTGTACTGCTGTACTAATATAACAGATCAGGAGAAGCTGTGGCATAAGAAATCAAAACCATAATAATGTCTTTGGGTTTTGCATTTTAAATACTGCATTCATTGTTGCACTGAGGTTTGAGATCCCTTTTCAGACATTACCGAGATTACCTTTGGTAATGCCTATTTCATTGTACTTTGATATAAAATAATGTAGGTCATAAATCATCTAAGTGACTGTCATTAGAGTGAAAAGCACCTACTTATGATATGTAACAATTTGCTTTTCTAATTTGAAGAGGATTGAGGTATTTTAATTATATAAGGTCTTAAGCTCTTGTGGATGAAATTACAATTCAACGTAAAAACCACTTCCTGCACAGAGCTGTAAGTTAGGAAATGATAACAGCTGTACTCATCAATTTGTACTTTTGGGCTGGACTAAATACAGAAACAAATGGAAGCATTTTTAATGAGCAATCCATAATTTCCATAACCAAGAACCTAAGAAAAATCTTCTTGGTTTTAGCTTTAAAACAAACACACCCCTTTTTATTCTAGTAGGCAAAAATCACCTTTATGGATTACAAGTAGAAATTCTTTCAGCCTAAAGGCTGAAATTTGGGTTGTAGGAACTTTGTGGAAGTACAGGCAGGGTTGGACAGAGAACACTATTTAAAATTATTGGTGTGCTTCACATTTTCAAGATTGCTTCCATTTGGAAGTGAAATGGGGGTTTGGAGCCTTTTCTGTGCAGAACAATTTAAAATTATTGCAGCACTTCACTTTGAAGGTGATCAGGGCTCCGAACGTGTACATTGTAGAGAGATTTAAAATTATGAGAGCTCTTCAAGTTGTTTAAAACATTGATTTTTTTTTTTCCATAAAATTGATTTTTCAACGTTTTATTTCTTCAGTGGCTGTGTAATGACAATAGACCAGAAGCTGAGGTGCTTCTGTCTGAAACCAGGACTTGCCTTCAGCCTCCTTTCCTTCTCATCCTCTCTCTTTTCTCCCCCTCCCTTCTCCCTTAATAAGTTTTCTGGTTTCCCTCACCGCTGGGACGGACACACCAGGCTTTGTTCTTGCTCATAAATCTCTCCCTCTGACCAAGGAACCAGGAAGTTATTAGGGGTGAGGAGAAGGTCAGGTTGAAAATTCAAGTTTGATCAGACCTGTCCTGGCAAAACAGCACTATACCCACCTCAGAAAGCAAGGCCAAACGCAACTGGGATCGGCCTTTAATCAGCATTTCATCCAGAAGCACCCTCCAATAGGTCTCACAGTGGAGGTTACCAGCACGCCGAAGGACGAAGGAGTAACCACCAGTTGGGTTTCAGTTACATGCACTTACAGACACACAAGCACAGCTTTCCCCAAAACCCTTTTTTCCTCTTGCTAAACCCGAACAATACAGAAAACCCCGCTGACTCATTAAGCAGATTGAGGTGTGCGGTATTTAAGAGAGAAACATAGTTTTCTCCCAAGGATTTGGGCTCACTGGATGCAGGGAAGATGAATACATTATTTGCATTCTTTCTCATACTTACGGATTGAGCTTGTGGATTTGGGGGTATGTTTTTTTTGGGGGGAGGCTGTTATTTGGGGGTGGGTTTTTTGTTGGTGTGGTTTGTTTTTTTTTTTAATAACACTACAAGTACTAAACCTCCAGACTAAAGTGGGCTTCTAATGCAGACTAGATTTAGGATGCCATGGATGTGTTGGGACAGAACAGGCTTATATCAACTATTACTTAGCACGTGTAAAGTAGTAAATCTTAATATGGACCAGTGGAAATAGGTTTCACTCTGCTAAAGATCCCTCTATGCAGGGTTAGTTTAAGTCAAAGTATGACTGTTTGACTGGCAATAATGAATAACTACTCACACAAGTAATCCTAAGGAATCTATGTGACTTAAAACTCTGCCTTAGTGCTATCATCCTCAGGAAAAAAAAAAACCAAACAAAACCCAAAAAAACAACCCACTTCACTGATCCTCCAGACAGAGAAGGGATGAAGCATTAATTTGAAGGAATAATAAATACATAACCTTTTAGGGAACAATTTCATGGATATACTTATATATAAATACACACACAGGCGCACACATCTATAAGTTGATTGGTAATATCTCCTAGCCCAGAAGATCCTCCACATTTGCCTGTTTTTAAAATAAAACTATTTTGCTGAGGTTTGAAGCAGAGCTTTATGCATTTTGTACAAGGCCATATCAAAGTAAAATGAACATATTACTGAATTTTTGTCAGCTTGAAATAACACCTGCCACACACAAGGTCTTTAGCCTTTCATGCACATCATAACTTCGGTCTAAATTTAAAGGAACAGGGAAAGCAATAGAGCAAAGCTACCCAGATGTTGTACGGTCTGTGCAATTGTAAATTTAAAAGTACCAGCTTTCCATCCAGATTTTAATGCACCAGAAACAATATGAAAATTCCAAGCCACGCCGGATTATTGAAATGTCTGGCCATTTTGAAATGAATTTTGGAACAGATGTACAGAGGTAGGCAATAAAGCTGTGATAATAAGGAACATTTCTACATCATCTCACAAAACTACTAATCTATAAAGAGGACCAAAACTATTCATGAGAGAGGGTGGTTTTCATTATTTTTTTTTTTTTTCCTCCCCAGCTCCAGTTTGAGCATTCCGGTTCCTTGACTCGGTTGTTAGATTTTGTTATTGTTGTAAAGCATTTGGTAGCTATCTGACATTATCACTTCTAATCCGCAACACAGGCCAGCGAAAAAATAACTTCACTTCTTCTTCCTCTTCACTGAGGGCAAACAGCACAGGAGGAGAGCAGCTTAACTGATTTAGTGCGCTTTATTAGAATTAACCTCAAAATCCACACTTTTGGACAGCGGTTACTGACTTTAGACACTTCCTTTGGGGTACTCAAATTCAGACATCAGGAGAGGCTCCGATTTTAAGATAGCACAGAACATCTGTTCTTGAGGCCATTTCTTGAGGAAATGGCCTCAAGTCGTGCCAGGGGAGGTTTAGGTTGGATATTAGGAAAAACTTCTTTACTGAAAGGGTTATCAGGCATTGGAACAGGCTGCCCAGGGAGGTGGTGGAATCGCCGTCCCTGGAGGTATTTAAAAGACGGGTGGACGTGGTGTTGAGGGACATGGGTTAGGGGGGATTTTGGTAGTGTAGGTTATGACTAGACTCGATGATCTTGAAGGTCTCTTCCAACCCAAGTGATTCTATGATTCTATGGTCTGCGCCGCAGAACGAGTCACCTGCAAAGCAAAGCCGGGTACCCTGAAAGCCACCAAACCCCAGCTGTTCCAAAATCTTTGCCGTTAACTCAGGATACCGTCCCAAAAGAAAGAAATTATACTCTTGGGTGGATAAAACGGCTTCTAAACACCCGGTAGATGAGGCAGAGTAAATCGTTCCTTAGGGCAAGCAGAAATGATGGAGAGAGCAGGCAACCTTTGAGCTCCCAACTGCTTCTACAGGTTGGCCAAAAGCAAAGGTGATACCTTCTTTTAAGCTGTCAGGCAGCCTGCAGAAGGGCTTGGGCACCTGAAAGCTCACCTAACCTTACTAACAGATAGCCAGCTAAATTACTTTGCCTACGAAACAGATATCATCGCTTCCAACAAACCTCGTCATGCTGACATAAAGCAGATTAGTCAGGCAAGTTGGGTGCTGTGCCGGATTATGCATACCAAAGGCTTGAGTTTACACATATTACTCACTACATTTTTCAGCCTATCTGTTCAGTTCATCCTGTTCCCAAAAAAAAAAAAAAAAGGCACAGACACACATATTAATCTGGGTCACTTAATTTCAGTGTTGCTAGATTTAAGCCATGTGGGGTTTTGTTTTTTTTTTTTTTTTTTCCTTTTTCCCTCCTCCCATCAGGGACATGAAATTTGGGTCTGGATCCAAACTTCCCCAAGCTGTGCGGAGTCATCTCACTCTTCCATGTCACAAAGAAGGAGCAAGAGACAGGGAGGAGGGAAGAACGTCTCGTTCCAACAAAAGAGCAATGGAATCTTTATTTAGGCCAGTTCCCCCCTGGAGTTTGGCCAGGTCCCCAAAGCATTAACCTGAACGCAGGTGACTGGTGGCTCTGGCCTGACAGTCAACAGATACCCGTCTTTGAAATCTCTGCCAAAAAACTGGCAAATCAGGTAGCTAGAGAGCAACTACTGGGCTGCTTCGGGGAAAGCCACCGATTCCTGAATCACCATTTCCCACTCTTCTTCCCTTCTTCTTGGAAGTTTCCTATCCAAAAACCTGCTTAACGCTTATGAAACCGGACAGGAACACAACCCAAGATAATTTTGCGTCGGTATGCACCTGCTCGTTCACTCCAACCCCACCCAACAACTGCAGGGTTTTAGATGTTTTTCGGCTTTGTTTTCGCTTCAGGTACAAGTATAACACTCCCTGCGCCTCGCGCGGGTCACCGGAAGATGAGAGAATGTCACAGAACAAGTTTGCTGTTTTCCTAACCTGAAGAAAGGCCTTAATTCGCGCGCTCTTTCACACCCACCTATGTCTCCGAGACAGCACATATTTCTCCTTGAACAAGTTCTTATGGTTGAAAGTATGGGGGGGGGAAGGGGGCAAAAAAATAAATAAATTGCTGAGTAGAAATCTTCCACTGACCTGTGCAGTTTAATAGGCTGGGGGAAGTGAGAGTGGGGAAGGGCCAAGCAGCAAAGGAGGCGTCCAAAGATGTCAGAAGCGGTGCCGATATCGCAGCCACCTTGGCTGCGGCTCCTGCTTCCCACGATGGCACTTCCCTCCCGGCACAGCTGGCCTCCGCGCCTCAAGCCAAGGATGCCGAGTGATAACGGCGGCAGCGGTCACGCCAAGCGCCGCACCGACAAGTGTGAGATACATCACAAAGGTGCGGGGAGGCAGCAATGTGGCACTTCTCGACGCGACACCTAACAGCTCAGCCTGACGCGAGGCTGCTCCGTATCCGTTTGGCCACATCTCCCTACCTTTGGTGTGAAATCATCATTTTCTAGTTAGTCACACTAGCGTTCCAGCTCCGCGTTCCAGCAGAGGGAAGAAAGGTTTAATTTAACAGCAAAGTAGTTAAAGGTCTAAGTGCTACGATTATGTATAAGACAACTTGGAAAGTTAACAATTAGGGATCTGAGTGAGACATCACAAAGTTCAGGCTTGAATCCATGTTCTGCCACAGTTTTTCCTGTATTATTTTTGGACAGTCTCGTAGTTCTATGTGATTCACTTCCCCATCTGTAAAATAAATGCTTCTTTCCTCTCTTCGCATCTTGAATTACATTTATTTACTGTACCGAAATCCACGGAGCCCAGATCTTATCTGAGACTTTGAAGAGTTGTATAAAAGAAATCGCTACGATTACTTCGGCACACAGACGCGCGCGCACGCACAATGAACCATTCAAACTACTGCTCCAAACTCACTCTCCACTTCCAGAAGACAGAAGAAGGAATACTCTTCTATTCCTAAAGGCTGCCCCAAGCAGCAGGCTGCTTGTCCACACTCCAGACATAAAAGCCCACAAGAAGAAAACGCAGAGTATTTCAAAGGACAATGAAAGTTCGGGTGATTTACAAGTTTTTTAGATGCTTTAACCTGTTAAAACTGAGGAGTACAAATTAGCATTTACATTACGACAATTGTGAACAGTCCCCCAGCTTTCTCTTTCAAAACATGATGTTGCATTTCCCATGTGTGGGCTGACGGAGGGGATTCTAACTTTAGTGGTGCCTCACATCAGAGGCAAAAAAGCTACTTGAGGAGTCCTCCATCCCACCATACACAGCCTTTCGGTGCTATGCAGAGGCAGCAGCTGTAGAAGGGAAGCAGTAAGAGAACAAGAGGGTTTGATACAGCATGCCAGATGTGTTTAATGCAGCAAAGAGAGATGTTTGTAAACTGCCATATAGTTTTATTCCATAAATCAGAAAAATGAAAGATTACTGCAGACCCCACACAAACATTGAGCCCCTCAAACTCACGGAGCCATTGGCCAGAAGACACAGCCCGTGGCACACAGACACATCTCCAACTTCGTGACCCAAAGTGCAATTTTCATAGAACCACATGATGGTTTAGGTTGGGAGGGACCTTCAAAGACCACTCAGTCCCACCCCCCTGCCCTGGGCAGGGACACCTCCCACTACACCAGGTTGCTCCAAGCCCCGTCCAACCTGGCCTTGAACCTCCAGGGATGGGGCAGCCACAGCTGCTCTGGGCAACCCCGGCCAGGGGCTCACCACCCTCACAGACAGGAATTTCTTCCCAATCGCTCACCTAAATCTCCCCTCTTCCAGTTTAAAACCATTCGCCCTCATCCTATCCGAGGCTGGAGAATGTCTAAACCACACAGCACAACGAGCACTCAATTTGTGACTAGGGATGGATTCTTTGTCCATCCATCACAGAAAACCAGAATACTTTGCTCAAAAAATAGGAAAACAAAGCTTTTTGAGTGAAAGTTTACCAAGTTCAACATGAATTTGACAGGAAAAAAATATTGCCAAGTTCCAGTCCAAGATCCCCTTTGGAACTCAATAATATGGGGAACAAAGCTTCCTAGAAAACATTGCCGCATTTGGGCAGCAGATATCCATATGTGCACACCTGAGGTGCTCTCAGACTGTCCTGTTCCTGCCCCATCTACTCTCAGAAATAATACAACTGAAGTAACTGACTGCAAAGATTAAAACAGTAGCATAAATGTCTACGTGGGCAACTGCTGCCTCTGGATGTTATTTTGAGTTCTGTACTGACTGCTCTCAAATCACAAGACCATAAGAGACCTCAAGAGGTTCTCTAGTGCAGCCTTCCCCGGCCATCCCGCCAGACAGAGATGACTATATTCATTTAATTGCTGATAAACGTCTGTTTTGGGTTTTTTTTTTTACCTAACCTGTTCCTACTGACCGCCAGTAACAGAAGCTTCATGGCTTTCCCAGGCAATCTACTCTAATCCACCACTGCCATTATTCCTGGAGATGTTTTCCGAGCATCTAAATCTGAAACTTTCCTGCTGTGATTTTGGCCCCAACACAAACTTGTAAAACAGGTAATTTAATTTTTTCAAGAGCCTTTAATGTACTGGAAAATATCTTTGTCTAACTGCAGATAGCGTCTCTTCGCAGACAAGACAACCTTTTCCGCCCCCCCCCAATTCCTCCTCCTAAGCCATGCTTCCCAGCCCTTTGATAATTCTGTGTTATCCTCTGGACTCCTTCCAACTGACCCACATTCTTTGAAGAACAGGAGCAAAACTAGTGGAGACCTTATCAGTGCTGAGTAGTACGTATGCTGTCTTGAGAGGTAGATGCTGCATAAGTTCCTAGCACAGGTACTGCCTTTCTTTGCAATACTATGGCCTTTAAAATTTGCATTCAGCTTGTGGTCTGGCTGTAATTCACCAAAACTTCTCTGAAGCATTGTCACCTGCGCAATAGTTACGCAGCCCATGCTTACGCAGTTGGTAACTTCTAAGGTTAGCCCCCAGCTGAAGTCCTTTTTTTTTTTTAACTTTAATTTTTTTGTTTATTTTTGGACCAGTTCCTCAACTGGAATACACCTTTCTAAATTCCTAATCCCGTCCTCCAGTACATTTGCGGGCCCTTATAGCTTCATGTTGTCTGCAAATTTAATAAGCATAGTCTTTACTGCACTGTGCAAGTCATTAATGAGAACATTGACCAGAGCTGGAAGCAGGACAGATAGCTGTGGAATATTACACATCACATTCTTCCAATTGGATAGGGGAATGCTGATAACGATACTCTGGATACAATTAACCAACTAGTTCTGCACTCAGAGGACTCTCATCTGGTTTAATCTCTTTTCCTTTCTCCATTAAAGTACATGCATTCCATCTACCCTTTTCCAGTCCATTCTCAGCGGATTCTCAAAAAAACCCCTAATGGTTCAGGAACGGCTTCAAAAACTGCAATTCATCAGACCCTACACAAGAAGGGAACGTCTATTCCATCTAGGAACTTCTTCCTCCCCTGCTGTAGGCTGAGATCCAGCATCTTCACTGATGCTAGATCCAATTTATTAATTAATTAAGATCTTTGGACTTTGACTGCATGTGAATTTTTCAAAATGTCAAAGAACTTAGCTATGCATCCTGCACTTAAGCCCGGTAATTTAAAAAGAAATTCGAGACCTTCCCTACACCCTCATGGCTTGACTTGAAATTAGAGCCCCGACCGCTCAAGCACAAGGTCAGATGTACCCGAAACGCAAGTCCCGGCTGCGGTAACGACTTTGGAAGTTAATGGCACAGACTGAATGGGCGGCAAGTCTAGATTCGATCGTGCTCACAGGTTCTTTGTTCCCAATCCCAAAAGATGGGACGCTACAGAAGTACTGGTTCACGCGCAGCATCCTCCCAGCATTCGACAGCATTAGTTACCACGAGAGCTAAGCACTTCTGTCTCTCTGGAGCCAGCCAAGGAAAGTAATCCAAATTAATTTTAAAGCAGGATTAGTTAAGTCAGCTAATTAGCTAATTATATCCCAGCAAGGAAACACTTACAGAGACCTAGGGTGGACTAAATCCATTTTCAAAGCCAAGCCGACTTCAGGCAGCTTTCATTCTGCGCGAGGGCGTCCACACAGCTCATACACCGCAAATTCACACCTAATTCCAGTGACCTTCCTGAGCGTCCCTTTGGGGGCAAACTAACACAGAAAGGACCCAGCATCACGGATTTAAAAACACACACACACACAATCAAAAAAACCCAAAACAAAAAAAACACAAACCACACCACACCAACACACACCGCTTTTTTTTAAACGAATAGCTCGATGATTCAGACTTGGACCAAAATCTATTTCCTATGTGTTACTTAATCAGACAAGCAAGCGAGGAGCCAAAAATAGAGCTGTGTAGAAGTGCCCCAAGCAGCGCACAGAACAGAGCCCCGTCCCCTGTCCCCAGGCTGCCCTGGCGTCTCACGGATGGCTGGGGAGTCTCCCATGAGATCGACATGGTGCCAGGGCAGCGTGGTGCTAAGAGCAAACCCTGCCTAAAACCATGGGTTTGTATCGAAATCAGGTATCAAAAAATAAAATTTAAAAACAAAAAAAGGAGAGAAAGAAAGAAAATACACTCGTTTCATGGCATTTTCACAGCAGAGAGGAGGGAGAGTGGTTGGTTTTGAGTATGCCTGCTATGAGAGATGCAAAGGACAACTCGTTTCTGATTCCTCCTCACCCCCCCACAAAATGTTTTGTATAGTTGATGAAGCAGTGCTTCCCGCTGACCTTTTGGAAGCAGTTAAGAAGGTATTTTGGAACCTATACCTAAAAACAGATTCACTAAAACCAGGCAAAGATGGGACAGACTGACCCACCAGGCTAGACAGCGAGCTCTCTCGCAACCAAAAAAGGAGTTTTTGATGTTTTTATGGCTTTCAGTGCAACACAAAAGCTTGTACCAAATTCTCTGGCATCTAGTTGCACGTCAAGGAGAGGATAGTTTACAAGTGACACTGGAAAACTGCCATTTTATATAGGACACGTAGGGAGTGGAATGTCTGCATTTCCCTCTAGATCTTTCACACCATTTTTTGAGACAAACCCCACTTTCCTAGGAGAGCACTTAAGCAATCCCTGAGCAGAGCCAGACAACTTTCTGTCAGTCTTTCTGGACGACCAGAGGATCCCAATGTCTTCCACGGTAAGGCCAAACTCATGGCAGAGTTTTTCCCATTAGCCTGGTAGCGTGCTCTGGTTTCTCAGCACAAACCACGCAGTTGTTCCCAGAATGAGCCCACGTGGCCACAGCACGGCTCGCTCTTTAGGGGAGGCAAGGAAGCATTGTGCTCCAGAGAAAACCACAAGGGCTTCACGTCCCTTTGACCCTCCTCCACCTCCACCAGGATTTTAGCCCCGATGCAGGATGGTCCAAGGCTCCCTGCCAGACTCCTTTAGCGTCTCCTCGGCCTTATGCTGCTGAACCAGATCAACCCTTGCTCTGATTAGGTCTCTACTCTGTGAATTTCGGGAGGAACTAAGAGCATTGGAAAGATGCAACACCTTCCTTGTTTTAACACGGTGTGACTTCAAGCACATCTGGAGCCCCAAGTCAGCCAGAACTAAACCTGCTCCTTAAACAGCCACTAACGCATCGGCAACTCCAAAGGCAGTCATTAGCTCTATCACTAGATGCTATCGGAACGGAAACTGGAGTAATTGACTTTTAAAAATAGCTAAAAATCAGTGAGACAAGCAGAGAATAAAGGAGGGCTTTGTAAACTAATCATCCCATCCTAACAGAACAGGTCCTTTCCTGCAAGGTGGCTCTCAACCCAGCCAGCCTTCACTAGGTTCCTGAGCTGCAGCAAACTCCAGGGCATCAGGAAAAGTCTCCTTTCTCCCAAGCCCCAAGGCCAGGCTGCGCTCAGCTGCTGAATTCCCCCTCTCCCAGCCTCACATATTTTCCTCTGCCCACAGTGAGGATTGCTCTGGGCTGTCCCCTCGGATAAACACATTCAGTGCTCCACGGGAACAAGCAATATTCCTCTCCAGCCAAACCATTCCACGTGACCCAGGAAGGTAAGTGGACAGCTTTGCTCTCAACACTAGACATTAGTGTGGAGCAAACGCATAAATAGGGGCTGTTACAAAGCAACTTGAGCCTCACTTGACAAACGGACCCAGAAGTCGCTTCACAACCTTGCTGAGATTAAAGTCCATCTAACAATATCACCCGTCAAAGGAAAAACATTTTGTGAGGTCCCGAGTATCTCCATCACTCGCTGATCTCCCCGGAGTTTGAGGATGTGCAAGCAATTTCTGGCATTTTGGAGAATCAAGTACTGCTGGAACCTAAATTTAAAGCATCCCAATCAGACAGCAGATAAGGAAGCTGCTGAGCAGACAGGCTACTGGCGAAGCAGATTTGGAAAAAGAAGCCTCTTTAGCAGCTTGAAATGCCTGACCCTTCAGCATGGGGAATTTGGGGATCTGGCTTCATTTCTCCGTATTAGCCGTGAAAGTGATCTGCCAAGCACACAAAACATAATTTTTTTTATTTTATTTCTGCAATTCCTTAAATGAATGCACATGTCTTTCCTTAGAGTTTTTTCTCCCAGGCATTTAGAAAATACCTGTTCTCCTCTTCTTAGAAAGACAGAGTAAAACGGGAAGCACTACACGTGTAACACAAGGAGATGGTTACAGAGCTGGTCACCGGCTCTTTGCTCCGCCATCTGGGTATTTATCTTTTGATCAAACTACAGAGACATTAGTAATTGCACATTTATGACAAGGATGCGCTTCCGCCCTAGCAGCGAGGAGCGATTATCTTGTGACACAGTTCTATTACACAGTCCTCCCACCAAATCGGTTTTCTTAGTGTTACTGAAGCACTTAAAGGGTTTTGCTTTCTCGCACCTCAGCACAGCAAAGCGACAGCATGAATAACTTGAGAATGGAGAGTGCTGTTTATCCAAACGAGTCCTCTGGTGCCTTCTTGCACCTACCTTGCTGTATTATTTCATTTAGTTTGATTCATAAAAATACAAAGAAGCGAGAATTTATTCCTCTGCCAACAATTAAAGGAGCTAGTTACAAATAAAACACCTTCACTTGAGAGACCCTGTCATGCATAAACTCCTTAGAAGTGAATGTATTTGCAGAGCTCATGGGCAAATCCCTTTTTCCTTCCCACTGCGGACTCTCCCCAAACCCATCACGTGGGCGATCCCAGCCAAAAACGATACGGCAGGGACACAGGCGAGGTGCTTGCTTTACCTGAGGGCACGTCCCAAACCACCCTACGTGAAGCTGAAGGAACAAGAGGGCTGTGCCTTCCTGGGATCTGAGGCCCCTCCTGCAGAGATGATGGCACAATCCCGCATCTGCTACCGCGAGCGGTTCAGCATCCAGCCCCCAATACGACACGAGGAGCAGGTTATCACGTTCACCATCAGCTTCAATGGCCAGGCTGACTAAAGTCTCCCACTGCCATTATCTAATTTGAGGCGTCAGAGACAGAAATGACAAGAGCAAGTCACCACACACACACCACCCCCCTCAAAAAAATCCCTTCCAGAAGGTCAGCCGGCCAGGAACCGGGCAGAAGCCACCTGGAACGACGATGGCTTGGTGCTCAGCTGGGGTGCCACCAGCCCAAAGAGCAAGCGTGGCCCCACCGTAAAGTAGAACACCGCAGTCCTTGTCACCACCACCATCCTGAGCTGACCCCAGGGCTTTTTCGACATGGTTATTTAAGTCACTGAGCGCTATCGGGCACGGAGCCCTCGGTGCCAGCCAAGTGACGAAATCCAGTGGCTTGCGGAGGAATGCCGCGCACAGCCAGCTCCTGCCTCCGCTCTCTTCCAGCACACCGACGCCGCTGCCCCACTGCTCTCCAGGTTTTGGATCGGTGGCCAGGGCAGCGGAATCCTACATGCGGCACAAACCCACGCCGTGGCAATAACTGGTCACACAAAACCACTCCAGACCCTGCGGGAGAATCCTTTCTGCAGGTTTCCCTAGCAGATGTAAGGTCCTGCCTCCGATTACGGTGCGGGAAGGCGCTTTATTCATCAGCGACACTGATTGCTGTTAAAAGCATTAGAGACTTTTGCCAGCTGTCACCACTGCTTTTTGAGTGTTAAGCATAGGTAAAAGCTCCAGTTCTGGAATTAAACGCAGCTGCTCGGTGCACTTCAGATCACCGATGTACGGGATTCGCTTCCCTCACATCCCAACTCCGTGTTCCTCGCAGGAATCAGCCTCTACAAATGTCTTGGGAACAGGTTTGCAGCTCCGAAGCGTCTTAACACATTCCCAGAAAAAAAAAAAAACAAAACCAAAAAACACAAAACAGGAGAGCCCCAAATTCCTTTTACAGCACAAGCCCACTCATTTTACAAACTGAGGGAAAATTTTTTAAAAAAAAAAAAACCCAAACACAAACCAAAACCCACAAAACAAACCCCACAACAGGGAAAGTTTCACGGAATCTCAAACCTGTTCTTCGGCGTGAGGCTGGACGGACAGTTTTGCCGTCCATCCAGCTCACCAGATACAACGGGAAGCACCACCAGGTCGCCTAAATGTGGCAAAAACCAGCTGAAAATAATAATAATAAAAAAAGGCTAACAGAGGAATCTAACACCACGGAGCAGGCACAGCCACCCACCACTATCTGAATGTGTCAGAGCGCCTGCGGTTATTCTGTCCTCGACAATGTTCATTTATCCAGGACTAAATATGAGATTTCTAAGCTGGATTTGCGAATTCCTGCAGAGGCTTTGATTTCGTTCCTGACGTGCTGCAGGGAGGCATAACCGGAGTCAAGAGCTACACGCCATGCTCGCTTAATCGCCCCTGCAAAATGCTACAAAAGGGAAATTCCCTTAAAAAAGAAATACATGGGAAAAGGCAACAGCAACCCCGCTTTTTCACACGTGTGGGAGACTTGTCTGTGGAAGAGGGAGGGCTGGTGGGAGACGCTATTTATGCCACGCAGCTAATTACCTTGGGTCCTCTTATCAAACAAATGGACTGGGATGATACGCCAATAACAGGAGGAAGGATCTAATTGAGGGATACCAGGGGGTAACACAGATCTTCTTGTTAAACTAAATTTGTTAATCTAGTGTATATGAGAAAAGGGCAAATGGGAGGGAGAATTCCTCCTTGTTAAACATTTACCAAATGTTGGGTTATTTGAGCCCTGGGGAGAAGTAAATGTATTCACTACTTAAAGGCTGGAGCATTTGGTCTTCTCAGTTGGAATTTATCCCCGATTTGAAAGGAACATTTTTTTCCCCACTTGGAAAGGTTAGCAGCCTTTGTCTGTGCGAGTGATTTAATATAATGGACCATGATTATTGTTGGATTATTATAATGGCAGATTGGCACAGTTATAGTTAAAGTTTTGGCAGAGTTTGTCTCATAAACTGCTATTTTACAACTCGGCTGTAAAAGTTTACTTCGGTCTGAAACTTGAGATACAAGATCTCAGTCCAGGAGGAGTCTTTTTTGCCTTTTTAAGCCAAATTAAAAGAAAAAAAAGCTTAAAAATTCTCCTGGCTAATGTTTAAGTTATGCAAGTATTAAATACAAATTGAAATCTACTGGCTGAAGACACTTGACGGCATTTGCTTGCTCCTGAACGCCTTCGAGTTAAATAAAAATATTTTCAAGCCCTTTTATGTAGAAACATAGCTTTCCCGCTCTCAGTATTTTGAAGAAAAATGTGGAATAGTAAAACAGCTGGGGTATTAAACAGAAAAATGAAGAGAGTGTATGCCACAAGCACTTTCTTCAATACGATTACTTGCTTATATTTGTTATTAAGAATGCAATTGACTTTTTATTTTGCATATGTAAATACACAATCATTTGTTTTAAATCAACATTCTCAAAGTTGTTTTTTTTTTTTCACAATGTACTAGTATATTGAGGGAAAATACATCTTGTTTTAAAAGCCCCTCTGGCCATTATGGAGTAAGACTATAGGATGAACCAAGTCCAACACTTTATCATCTGCACAAAGCCACTGAGTTTTCTCCAAAATTCTTGATTCTTAAAGGCACAGTAGCCAAGCGACCGCACCAGTCCTCATTTCTCTTTCCCCAAAGAACCCTAAAGAAACCCAAATACCAGATTATGAAAATACCACTTACTGGCACTGTAGCTCTACCATTTATTTCCACCTGGTGCCAAAGACACTGCAGATGGCAAATACACCATCAGTCCTAGGGGAAAAAAAAAAAAAAAAAAGAAAAGGTTTGCAGAAATATAGGCCGGTAAGTAATTTCTGGATTAAAGCTGTAGAAACAATAATAAAGAATTCAAGATAAGGTTAAACATAAGCTGAGGAAAAGCCAATGTAACTTTCGTTGAGGGACGTCATGCCTCGCAATTCTGTTAGGGGTCGGTGTGAGTAAAGGCGTTACAAGCAATATTGTGTACTTGGATCTTCCCGATACTCTCAGTCCTTTTACAGAAGCGCAACGAGAAGTTTTAATAATTGCATAAAAGGCTAGAAACAAAACAGTAATAATCAGCCGTTTCTCACAGTGGGAGGAAGGTTTCAAGAGAGATCTCCAATAGTTACCACTGTTTCATATATTCACTAACGGCCTGCGAAAGGGGGTAAATAGTTTCACCACGGCAATACTTTGGTATCAGCAGCCAAACTAAAGGTAACCATGAAAAGCTGCAAAAGGACTCTCCGCACTCAGCGAGAAAGTGACAAACGAAATTCTGTGTCAACCAAGCACAAAGTAATGCACTCAGGGAAAATAACAGGAGTCATAAATACACAAGGAAAGGCTTAAAGTTTGCTATAACTATGCAGGAAAGAGGGCTGGGGGTCTAAGGAGGCAGTCCACGGAAAGAAGAGCTCAGCAGACTGTGAGAGGGAGAATGAGGATTAGGCATTTTGAGGAAAGGAATAGGGACCAAAAGAAAAATCTGATCATTACCTAAACGCGCAACCTGCCTCTTACGTAGGATACAGTCCTGCACGCTCAGGTACAATAAAAAAAAGGTATATACAAGAACACGGATATGTAATGAGGGCCAAGGAGGGTACGTGGAATGGCTTTCACAACAAGCCTATACAGGTAAGGATCCTTCAGCCTGGAGTAGGGAACACCGTGGGGACATTATCAGTGGAGGTCTGCAAATCTGCAAGCAGCATACGGCAAGGATGTAGAGTACGGCCATCCGGCGCCGCTTACTGTGCAAGAGTCAGGGGATGGTCACACCAAGGAGGGAGCCCCTCTGCTTCGGCATTGAACAGAACAGCACCCCAGGAGCCAGAAGCACAAAGAGATTCTAAAGGGAATTAGGAAGCTCTCAGAGGAGAGGCAGGACAGGTCTTCTCCCACTTCACCTCCACCTCCCAAGCAAGCCGAAGGGTGTCTGGCTCATCCACCCCCTCCCTCCGTCCGTCTGTCTGTCCGCCACTTGGTCCTGGCTTCCTTACCCAGGGCAGACCCAACCCTGCCTGCATCATTTCAGCGCCCTCTACTCGCCAGCACATCTGGGGGAGTACCCGTTCCGAAGGTATCGTGACCAAAATACTTTCCTAGAACACTCAAGGGATTTAGGACACGAGGAAGGGCCAAAGACACCTCCGATGCAAGGCCTGGCCAGTTCCAGGTGCCTTTAGCCTGCAAACTCCCAGCCCGAGGCAATACCACCGGAAAACGTTACTGTTCTGGCATGAAGGCAAGTTTCCAAACTCATAACACACAAGCTGTTTCTGCCCAATGCTTTGAGGTTAACCTCAGCGTGTTCTCTGAAGCCACTCTTTCAATATCAAGACATTTATAGGGCAGGGGGTCGACGCAAACAGCTCCGGCTCAGGACAGCCAGAATCAGGACTCTTTGGGCACTTTTGGGGAGCTGTGGGATTATTTCCCCTCTTAGCATACGGCAGGTCTCGGAAAACGCAGGCTGTTCACTGGTGGAAAGTTATCCATCCAGGTTTCTGGATAGCAGAATGTTTGCCCTAAAAAAAAAGTTTCTTTATGGAGAAACTCTATTTCTCCAACCTTTATTCCAACCCGGCTCGCTTGATTTGGGGGCTCCTCTACGCACCCACATACGCCAGGGCTAGTCTGAGAGTACTGCCAGTCAAGCCAAACTCAAAATTAGATTAATCTGCTATCTACTTAATGACAGTTCATGTTTTTCATGGGGTAAAAAGCATTAAAGGCAGCCGACAGCTTCTAATATTGAGTTAAATTAATTTTTTACTTTTTAATCCCGCTTGTAGCACCGTTTGTAACATTCCAAGTCATATTTATCTTTTGTGTATTAAAATACGACGCCCTGCTATAAATAGCTACAGGTTTCTTGGCAATGTTGGTGTGACAGCGGATTAATTAAACTGGAAAGCAGAGAGTGTGGGGACTAGATTTATATAATGAAAACAATATATCTGCTAGCACCAGAGAACTGCTGACACTGTAATAACGTCGATATTAATATTTGGTACAGAACACCTTAGAGTGCATTACTAAGAGGGTTAAATCTGGTGAGCTGAGAAGCGATCAGAACACAGAAATTACCAGAAGAAAATAAAACTGTTACTTGGCTATTCATACCACGAGTCTCACTCCCATTCAGGAAGAATCACTGGTATCTTATATTTTAATACCCAGCGCCTGCAAGGAGCAGCCCACTGGTCTCCCAGGTGAGCTCCACGGCATTTGCCAGAATATTTGGATGTTTGCTGTATTGTGTCCCTAGACAGCATCATAAACTGGAGTCAAATGGGGGCTAGATGAAACGGCAAGGAGAAAAAAAAATAAAAAAAAATAAAAATCTATCCCTTCTTTCAGTATACCAGCCAGCTAATA
The DNA here is from genome assembly GCA_013398295.1 of Chionis minor. NCBI lineage: Eukaryota > Metazoa > Chordata > Aves > Charadriiformes > Chionidae > Chionis > Chionis minor. The sequence goes on along the minus strand of VZSF01005237.1, from coordinate 297,872 downwards.
CAGCCAACCCGTTATATGGTTTTATGTTAATGTAGCCCTATTGACTTCCAAACAAACCCCATTACAGGGAGGAGAATGAACAGCCGAGCACCACATCGAAACAGCACGCTTGAATTTACAAACTTCTCCCAGGCTTTCATAGAAAGTCATCTTCAAAGTTTATACCAAGCAAAAGCAGGAAAAAGCAGAAAATACATAAAGAAGCTAATTTAAAAAAATTCCCCCATAGATACAAGATGTCCAGGGGCATTTAGGTATTTAAGAATACTACAACTCATTCAAACTTTTCTCCACTCTACTCAGTAAATGAAAGGCACCTACTAATTTCCGCTTGATACCTTCTGCATTCCAAGTTCCACCACATCTCACGGCATTGCGCATGATGGAAACAAATACTAAAACTCAGTTATTTATTAAAATTATAGTATAAAGAGTCAGAGCAAAGATATATAGGCATGTCGGTGGTCCAAATAAATTAGGGTCATTTTCATCAGTAGATGATGACAATTTTTACATTTATTATAATATTTTCCACATAACTACTCTATCTAGTGACATTTTTGCACATATATTAAATATATGTGACAGTATATAATATATAGCTAGATATTTGACCATTGCTAAATGCAGCAGTAGTTTGAATACATTTACAGACTGTCAAATATTTTAGACTTTCAAGTGATGCATTTTAAAACACACTAAAATGAAGATAATTTACAGGGGAAGATAAAGATTCTGCTCTCGGCTACTAATAAGTAACCTCAGCCTCCCGACAGGTCTGAGAGTACTGGACCACATCTTTATTACCTTTAAAGGCACAAGCCATGTTAGGATATAACAGAGGTGGGAAGATGCTTATGGGACCAGGCTATCCAAATAAATCAGTACAGAGCTATCAACAAAGTTATATTAATTCTCACTAGCGGAGAACCTGGTCAATTATCTTGAATTCCCGTTCCTGTAGAATACATCCTGACGCGAGAAGGAGAACACAGAATCACAGCACAGAACGGTTTAGGTTGGGAGGGACCTTAAAGACCATCCAGTCCCACCCCCCTGCCCTGGGCAGGGACACCTCCCACTACACCAGGTTGCTCCAAGCCCCGTCCAACCTGGCCTTGAACCTCCAGGGATGGGGCAGCCACAGCTTCTCAGGGCAACCCCGGCCAGGGGCTCACCACCCTCAAAGGCAGCAATTTCTTCCCAATATCTCACCTAAATCTTCCCTCTTCCAACCTGAAGCCATCACCCCTCATTCTATCGCTACATGCCTTTGTGGAAAGTCCCTGTCCAGCTTTCTCATAGACCCCCTTTGATACTGGAAGGGGCTCTAAGGTCTCCTTGGAGCCTTCTTTTCTCCAGGCTGCACATGACCATGAACATGAGCTGTTTGAATTTTCAGGGCAACCTTCATTCAGGCATTTTTATTAAACTGAACACATTTAACCTGGAATTAACACGGGTAAAGTTTATGGTGAGAGAATAACGGAAAGTAGACCCTGTCCAACTTCACCTATTTCAACCCAACCCTTGTCTCCAGCCTCCTCCCCAGCCAGCCCTCACCATGTCCCTTAATTCACAACAGTGGCCCTGCACCTCCAAGCTCCAGCCTCATCTTCTGATCTCGTTCCCTTATTCCCCATCTTTCTGGCCAGAGTCCGATGCCCTGGCCCCTTGCCACGTCTTCATCATCCCTCCACTCCACCTCTCCCACCTTCACTGTCCTTTGCCTTTCCAAGCAAGCTCCAGGCTTCTGGTCACACATTGCTTGCCCTCCTATTCTCCTCTGCATCCAAATTGGATAGTTTTGGGTTTTTTCCACCCCCTAGTAGCCTCGATGGCCAACGCAGAGGTGCAAGCTTCCTAGCACAAGTGTTCCCCATCCACCAAAATCCATGGAGAACACAGGCAGCACATGGAAAGCCCATCTTCACCTCCCACCCTGCAGCGCTCCCACTCCGAGGCCGACTCGGAGGCTCTGTGGCTTTTTGGGCAGAGCGCCTTATGCACTGCTACAATCCAACTCCTTGCTGCTGAATATGCATGAACTAAGTTTGTTAAAAGCCTGACAGCTTTGCCAAATTTGGGTGGATTTTGACAGAAACCGCAAAAGGCATATCCTTGAAACAAAAGCCCCATTCCCTGCCAGCTTTCATGCCTCTGCTCCAAAGCATGGGCGTTCCATGCGGTTTTAAAGAAAAGATCACCAGAATTGGGCTTTTTTTGCCTTTATTTTATTCCCCCCCCCTTCCCCCAATATTGCAAAATGCTCCAGCCTCCCCCCTGCCCTGCTCCACCCCCAGCCCTATTTTGGGGGATTGCTTCGGCTGAAATTTTGCAGTCTGGAGCAGACACCTGGAGTGGAAAGCACGTCAGCAAAGTGGTTAAACTTCGCAAAGACACCTGAAAAGAGGATGTCCTAAAAGTCCCTCGATTGCAAGGGGCTCTTCCAGCCCTGGATTCCCAAAGCTTAGTCCATACAGCGTACTCCGGTGTTTCCCACAGCCAGCTCCACACCCCGCTGCAAGGAGATCTCCAGCGACCACGGGATGGAGCGCTTTCAGGGAGGCACAGGTTTCCACTGCCATGGCAAGGTGCTTCACATTTTGTGGGCAAAAGGCTTTTAATTAAAAAAAATAAAATAAATAAAAATCAGTTGCAGGAAAAGGGATGAACCAAAACATGAAACCAGCGCATCTAGTATTTGTTAATGGCTTGTTTTAAAATTTTGTGAGGTGCTTGAAGTCCAGGATAGGTTCCAGACACGCTGAATAAATACAAATAAATACCGCGTTCCCCAACCCCTGCCCCAACTGGGATATGAGCAACAACCCACAAGCTGCCTACAGAGCCTAAGGAAGGAAACAGATGTAGAAACTTTTATAGGCAATTCCTCGGATTCACTAGGAACACTGGTTAAGCGTTAAAAAAAAAAAAGAAAGAGCCAAACACAAACAGCCATTTATGCATGTCTAAGACTTCTGTTTTGAGCCAAGAGCCCAGCCAGCCTCCAAGCTACCGGAGATACCATCCTGGTCCTCACCTTCTCCAGAGGAAGGCCGGCCAGGCGGCACCTGTCCGAGGGCTGTGCTACATCCCAAAAGGCAGCACAGAACACCACAGTCTCCACTTCTTATCTCTATCATAAGTGTCAGAAGCTCCAGCTTCTGTCATCTGTAGCCACTCATGGATTTGGCAAAACTTTGTTCTTCTGCCTCTTACAGCTGACCGGGAAGCCAGGAGCCGCCGAGCCACAGCCACCCTTTCCTTTCCCTTTCCTCCATGCCTTGCAAAGCGCAGTAGACCATCATCAAAAACCCAACTGGCTCTCATTTGCACTGCTGAATGTGCCCAGAGATGATCTAAAAAAAAAAAAAAAAAGCCAACACCCCAGTTTGGCTTTCTACTCCTGAACTGAGACTTCCAACTATCCCAGGTGGTCAGCACTTCTTCTCAGCCAATGCCATGATGCACTACGTGGCTCAGGAAGACACAAACCCAGTTCAGATGATGGGAAATGACGCAAACGGTTCCCGTAGTCGTATATCCCAGAAAGTTCTGCATGCAGATACTGTACATACAGCCAGGCTGGAAGCTTTATGGCCATGACTGACTAACTGGAGGACAACATACACAAGAGACCTGGAGTTCACCGAAACTCTCGGCTCCAGTTTTGGAAGTTCCTGGGCTCTACTCCCAATTCCCTGGGAAGCGCCTACCCCCACCGGTCTGAAACAAAACACTCATGCTCCTGAAAAGCCAGAGAAACGCTCCAGCACCCAGCCTCTGTACTGAGACAGGGGCCCGTTTAAATGAGGCTCGGGGGGCCGTGCTGAGATGCACATCTGTTCCAGCACCGCACCAAAATCATTCCCTGGAGAGTTAGTGCAGTCCCAGGCCAGGTACTTCCTCTGCCAGAACTTCCCTGCCACTTCTTTCCCTCTGTCCAAGCCCTTGCAGGGTACATGGATTAATTAAATTCCTTCTCCTGGGGAACGGTTTAGGTTAGGACATCCCAAATCAAAGCTTTTCCAACAGGCTCAGCCCTGCCAGATGTTAAACACCTCTTCCTCGCTTGGCGACTGGCAACCGATGGCCCCAAAAGCCAAAAATCCCGTTGCTACCTCGTGGTATGATGGAAATTCTCAGGAAGCTCAGATTCACCATCCCCGTTGGATACGCAAACCCTTACATGTCAATCTAGTTTCACCGGCAGGAAAAGCAGCCTCTCCCATCAATAGGGCACAACCCTGTGATTCAGGAATCAATAGATCAGCATCCCTTTCTTTTTAGGATACTGAGTGTTACTGAAGGAAAAGCTTCCTTTAAACTCCTCGACTTGAATCCCTCTGCTGACAAACATACACACGCACCCCCACCAATGAGAGGAATGGTAATTATTTCCCCAGAGAACAATAATTTTGCAGTAAGTTTCAGAAGCAGCATGATTTAACAAATTAAGCCGAGAGCCACGGATGCTAAACGCAGTTAGCTTCTTTGAAGCTAGCAGTATCAAAAATTACTTCCAATATCTCTTTAAATACTTTCACTTTGAAAAGATGAAGGCAGAGTTCTTGACAAAACTCCTGGCACGAGATTTTTTTTAAAAGGAGCAAGAATCTAAAACTGACTCCGGAGAAACATGTTCCCAACTGGGAAATCACTGGCACTTCTCAGAGTTTCCTACAGTTATTAATTGATAAGCCTATAATAGAAACACTATTAATAACAGTATCCCATTCAAAGTGGCAGCATTTTTACTTTCATTATGCAGACTTCTGGGTCGCCCCCTCCCCATATTAAAATAACATTTTTCACATCTTCCTATTACATAGCGCTTGGGGGTTCTTGCTACTTTATAATGACCTTACAAAAGACACCAAACTGCTAAAAAAACCAAACCATGACTTAAAGTACAGTTTTCCTTAGGAAAACAGCAGCATCATCCTGCCAACGTACAGCCTATCAGGGCATTACAACTGTTAGAGGATTCCTGTGTGGCTGGGGATTTTTGATTTCTCAAATGTAATTTTTTTTTTTCCTATGACACAGAGAGGAACACGTTAAACTCCTAAAAAGAACCCTCCGTAAATTGTTCCATCTCCCTTTGCTGTGATAAATGCCATCTCTGAGATGGTGACACACATAAACTATGAGGATTTATAGCGCATTTCTAACACTAATATTAAACATATCCTTTAAACTTTTTTTTTTGGAAAGCTTTCGATTTCTCCCTCCCCGCCTTCAGAATCGTTTAATAGCTGCTAAGTCACCTTCAAAGAATTTGCAAATCCTTTGAAGTGCAGTACAAAAAAATAGACTTCGACATCTTCTGAGCAGTTGCAGGTAACGAGTAATAATTTTTGAAAGGACGCAGAGAAATAGCTGTCTAATGCCAAGTTATTATCTCCCACCCCAAAAACATACTCGCCCAAGTCAATTTTACAAACACGCTTTGGTTAAGCTCCCTTACGCTACAGTGGCATCGGGTATGAATGACAAGGATTTTTTTTTTTTTCTTTTTTCCTTTTTGAATAACTTACATATGCTTTGTTTTTAATGAGCAGATTCTTCTACAATGCCTTTGCAGCAGGGCTTTGGTTTGCAACATCATCTCGCTTCCCCCTCCGTGAAGACATCGGGTATCCTCGCTGCCTAATTTCTTACTTACAGACCCGATGCTGCGGAGCTGCTGAACAGGAAGATTTCTGTCTCGCTGTCATAGATTTTCCCATTTTGTGACAACGTGGCCACGGATTGTCAATAATAAGCCTCTAGGAACAAAGCGTCCCTGAGCAGAGTATATCACTCCCTTTTAGCCAATTACTAAAAATCTTTAAAAACATCTCTTCAAACACTTCAAATTTTAACTCGCTCTAACTCCCTCAACACGCACATGGCAGAGCAACGCTCTTGCCCAACCACCTGAAAACAAAGATTTCTAGTGTATGTAAAAATAATTATCTGTCCTTTAAGAAGTTCAGAGTGCAGAAGTTTTGCACAATTAAAACATTTTCTGGATCTTGCTAGTGGCCCAAAGGTTAAATACTTTTCTTTGCTAGTATAGACCACATAATTGAGAGGAAGCAAGCGAGTTTATTCTTTGAGAGGCCATGAAAAAAAAAAACCCAGAAGTTTATTTGTGCTTGCAAATCCTTTCAGGTCTAAAGAACCAGCAAGACAATAAATTGTTTTTGCTGAAAACAGGAAGTTTGGCAGAGATGCAAAAGGACAGCTAAACTTTGGCTAGACATCCCAAAACACTGTGTTCTACTTTGAAAGTATTTCCAACGACGAAAGAAAAAATAAAATGAGGAAAAAAAAAAAAAAGAGTGAAGTGCCTCGAATCCATAGAAAGCTGAAGGAACAGCAAAGGCATCTGGCAGCAGTAATTTGTTGCCAAACCTGTGGTTGTGTTGTGCCGGCTTACAGGCTGGTTTGCCAGTTTTGCAGTAACTCGCATCAAGAGCCGCCGAAACCCACATTTACAAAGCCTCAAAGGGTGTCAAAGCTAGAGAAGTCTCAAGGAGTCTTTTTCTTTTCTTCTTTTCATCCCACCAAGACCAAAGGAATAAATAAATACGCACCGTTAACAATGTTCTGGTGCATTAAGGGAGGCGACACGATTTTGAGTCTGGGCTTAAGTCCCTCCCAGGTTTGATGGGGTGAAGACCCAACTACACCCACGTGGTACCCGATGGGGCAACGCAACGCCCCCGGCTCGTGCCGTCTCCTTGCCACTCCTGCCCCATCATCGGGACCTTCTGGCAGGAGAAGGCACCACTCAGCACGCGACACAAGTTGAACGCAACAGCTTATAGGACATCTGTGTAAAACCATGTTTCTTTGAAAAGAACATACGCCCACAATACATCCATCCTGGAAACTAAGACACACTCCAACCTTCCAGAGGGATTTCAAATGGGTTCCAGGACAGGACCACCTGCTGGAGCGAAGCCAGGTGGGGTCCAGCACCATCCCCCTTTTTGTTTTGGCACTTTCTGGCACGGTTTTGGCCTGGGTGACTTCGCTCCCACCTTACTGCCGGCCAAGCAGGGTTCAGGGCTCGCTCGTAGGTAGCTGTTCAAGCATCGCTGACTTCTTTGAGGAATGAAAGATTTTTAGACCACACGGATACAAGCTGTGCCATGACATTCGCCCAAAGGAACAGAGAACAAATCCCTAACCATTTCACTAACACAGATCCAGCAAATGACGCAAAGGGTCCCTTCCAGTACTATGCTCATTTCAATACATTTTTTAAGTAAGGAAATGTTAAATACAGGAGCTTTGCTTTTTGGGATAGAAGTGACCATGACGAATCTGAGAGCTTCCGCTCCCAAAATGCCGGGTTCAGTGTGTCCTGTTCCCCCCCCACTTCTTTTTTTCATTTTTCCTTTCCTCTCTCTCCATTCATATTTATGATGAAAACACAGCTCTTCAAAACATTTATCATGAAGGACCACTGGATCCTTTGGGCCAACAAAACAGAAATATTATCAATACCATAAATATTATTTTCCAAAACATGCAACACTGAAATGCAATGATCATAGGCTGATCTTTTTCATGAGACCCATTATTATCGTTACGCAAAGTCTTAAAGTCCAGTTTCCCCAACAGAGAGGATTTTGAGTGCAGCCGTTTCTTTTAATCCTCAAAAAAGGCCTCATCATAAAGTCATAAAATAGGGTGGGCGAGAAAGCGAGCTCAAATCTTTCTCATTTCACTTCCTCACTGCCATTATTCGCTGAATTCAACTGTGGGACCACTCATTTACAGCTGCAGGAGCACAGGCAAGATAAAGGAAACACACTGGTATACTGGGAGGATGGAACACGCAGAAAGTTGGAACGCAAAGGCCCTGAGAAGTTTTAACAATTAGCAAAGATACCAATAAGGAGAGGGGTGGGGGAAAAAAATCCCCACCTTTGTTTTACAGTGTTCACCCTGGGACACTTAAACATCAAGCTTTTAGAAGGACTTCAGCTAGAAGCTGGATATTCTCAGCCCCTCTGAAAACCTAGACCAGGAATTTTATATCTCAAATTATGCCCTCAGCATCGGCTCTTAAAGAGCAACAACGATGAGGAGGATAACAAGCCCCCCACCCACCTTACAACACAGCACTTTTCATCTGTCAAAAACAAAACACTTCACAAAACGGACGAAACATCATCATGCCTGGCTTAGAAACGGAGAAATTCAAGGATGAAGAAGTTAAATCACTCACCCAAGACCATTCAGCTGAAGCAGTAGCAGAGTCCAGAGAAGAAGCCAGAGTCCCCAGGCAGATCTCCAGCCTAAGACTTCCACACTCTGCGCCGCACCTCAGACTTCATCAGAGTGAGTAATATTCTGCCTGACTCTCTTCACGGACCAGGGTTGAGCCTCAGTTATAATCTGGAAGCGCTTCAAAAGCTGTGGATTAAAAAGCACTGTATAAATGCAAAGCGCGATTATTATTCGACAGATACCGGAAAAATTACTGCAGTGTGTATTTGTTTCTCTGCATTTGCGGGATTTATGTTGTCTCAACACTTGAGCAGCTTTTGATAATGACACCATCTGTTAATTCTCACCCCTCGCTAAATTAGAACAAGCGGTGGAATTGTTAGACTGCCGTTTTACAGATCCCAGCTTAGCAAACAAATCCGAACCCGGGGTCAGCGAGAGGCATGACTTACCAGCAGTGGGAGGCAGCAACCGGTCAGGCACAACTTCCAGCTCAAGCAGAAGAAAAAGATCAGCAGGAAGAAGGTTTGGAAGAGCAATTTGGGAGGGTATGCTCCTTTTCCTGACCCTACCAGGTGAACATCGTTAGCTCAGAGGCTGCCCGGATTGGCGGGGCGGCAGCACAAAGGGCGTTTCAGCTCGGATTTGGGCTGCCGGCGAGGTGGCATGGACACCTGGGGATACTTTAAAGGGTCTCCAATTGCAACAAGCGTCAGGTGGGTTCTGCCTGCACCAGCTGCCCCTCCAGCCACAGCCTTGTTAAACGGACATTGCCAGATTAGGCTCCAAGCTGGGGGAAATTACTCTCGTTTCATATGCAGAACGCGTGCGTTACCTGCAAAAATACCAACTGTGGAGCCAGAGGAGGACTGCGTTTACACTTTTAAGTAAAATTAAAGTTTCTAATCATCTTGCTGCTCCCCGGCATTTTCCTTAAATATTGCTATCCTCCTCTCTCTGCTGCAAGAGGTGCTTTTCCTGTGGCTTTGTACTGGTTGTATGAGAACTTATTTAACATACTTGCACCTGCCAAAGGGACAGATTATGTTATGTGCAGATTACACACTGAAAACACACAGCTCCTGGACTCTCGACTACTCTTTGCATACATTGTTAAACGTTTTTCTAAGAACCTCCTAACCTTCTCTTTCTGAATTCGCCTTGACAACTTCATTCTTTTCTTGGGTGCCAAACCAAACCCCAAAGAGTTGAAGCCTTCTGTTTCACCAAAACTTTTTATTAAAAAGGATGGACTTTGACCGCAAACGCAAGCTGTGATACATACACACATCACTATACGAGGCAAGAGGGAGTTGGCTCATGTTATTTATGAACGTGCAGAACATCTGTGAAAACCTCAGCCCTCCATATTCCCGGTTATGCAGGAGTCAGACACGGTACTGGAGCTACACTTGCCGAGCAGTACCCTTGGTGGAGCTCTTCAGGTGAAGTTTGTTTGGTATTCGTCATCACTCTAATGCCTAATTACCTCATGCCCAGGAATTAAATAGGTTCCCCACCTGCCATTAGCACAATTTCCCATCACCTTCAGTGGGCTTCAAAGAAGGTTGATGTAAAGCAGGGAATTAGGTTCCTCTTTGCTTTACAGACAGGGACCTGCACATATCCTGTTCAACGTATTCATCAATGACCTGCATGAAGGCACAGAGTGCACCCTCTGCAAGTTTGCTGGTGACACAGAACAGGGAGGGGTGGCTGACACCCTGGAAGGTCGAGCTGCCATCCGCTGTGATCTAGACAGGCTGGGGAGTTGGGAAGAGAGGAACCATATGAAATTCAACAGAAGCAAGTGTAGGGTCCTGCACCTGGGGAGGAATAACCCCATGCAGCAGAACCGGTTGGGGGTGACCTGCTGGAAAGCAGCTCTGTGGAAAGGGACCTGGGAGTCCTGGTGGACAACAGGACTCCCATGAGCCAGCAATGTGCCCTTGCGGCCAAGAAGGCCAACAGCATCCTGGGGGACATCAAGAAGAGTGTGGCCAGCAGGTGGAGGGAGGTCATCCTCCCCCTCTACTCTGCCCTGGGGAGGGGCATCTGGAGTCCTGTGTCCAGTGCTGGGCTCCCAGTTCCAGAAGCACAGGGAACTGCTGGGGAGGGACATCTGGAGTCCTGTGTCCAGTGCTGGGCTCCCAGTTCCAGAAGCACAGGGAACTGCTGGGGAGGGGACAGCAAAGGGCCACAGAGATGATCAGGGGACTGGAACATCTTTCTTATGAGGAAAGGCTGAGGGATTTGGGTCTTTTTAGTCTGGAGAAGAGAAGGCTGAGGGGGGATCTCATCAATGTCTACAAATCCTTAAGGGGAGGGTGCTGGGAGGAGAGAGCCAGGCTTGTTTCAGTGGTGCCCAGTGACAGGACAAGAGGGAACGGGCAAAAACTTGAAGACAGAAAGTTCTACCTGAAGATGAGGAGGAACTTCTTTCCTTTGAGGGTGTCCGAGCACTGGAAGAGGCTGCCCAGAGAGGTCTCCGACTATGGAGACATTCCCAACCCGCTTAGATGCCATCCTGTGCCACCTGCTCTGGGTGACCCTGCTCTGGCAGGGGGGTTGGACCAGATGATCTCCAGAGGGCCGTTCCAACCCCAGGGATTCTGTGATTCCGTATGTTGGTGGCCCAGTGGAATGATATCATGCTCTGAAAACCCTCCTTTTGGTAATGGCAAAAAAAATCACAGGCATTTTAGAACAACGCTTTGCCTGAGCTAACATATCGAGCATCTCAGGTTATATTTACATCAGGGATATCACATACTGCGGCACAGAGAAAATGTGTCTGTCCTAAAGTTCGTGGAAAACTGGTTGTACTGGGTGTCATCATGGTGTACCATGGCCATTTCCCACAGGCTCGTGTTTGAGAGGAGGCACAGAACTGGCTGTACACAGTGCCAGGAGTTACCCAGAGAGAATCAGTTGTGATCTAAGAACAAGGGAGCGAATTTCTCCACTGCCAAAATGCTATTTCCTCATTAACCACATGAGACCGCATTGGCAAACGAGCCTTCCGGCAGCCCCAGGAAAGGCAGGTAAAGAACTTCAGCCCAAAAGGAGGGTGGGTGCTGCCGTGATGGGGTGAGAAAGGTGTCCAACACGCAAAATCCACCTGAGAAAAACTCCTAGTCCATACTCCTCGGTCCCATCGACTGCGACTATTCGAAGCATGTTATAGTCAGCTCGCAGCGCACCCCAAGTGACCCAAAGTCACTTGTTGCTGTTATTAAGGGGCAATTATTCCTAAAAAGGAAGAAGAATGAGACATTTACTGGGCATTATAGGCACACGGTTGACATCACTATGAACCAATCAGGACCCCTGAATCCAGGCCAGCTTTCTAAAGCCCTTTATGTCATTGTTTTACCAAAGGTATTCGATACCATCGCTGCCTTCTCAGATGTGATCTCATCCTTGACCCTGAGTGGCACTTTTAGGAATAACTCCCTCAGGTTTACTTTTATCAGATCATAAAGTACTTCATATTCCCTTGCCTATGAGATGTGCTAAAACTGGTATCATTTCTAACTGGAAATCCCATAAAGCTGCCTGACAGTTTTTGTCCGCGAAAAATTGAAGTCAAAGTTGGAATGGCTGAGAAGGAAACTTCCAAGATTAAAAAAAAAAAGGGGTGTGTTTGGTGGGGGAAACGATAATCTGGAGTGCTTTTCCCTAAATACAGTAAGGACTAATTTTTTTTTTTTTTTTGGTAATAATAGCAGGGCTGTATCCCTTCTTGGAGTAATATACACATGGTCCCTGACGCACCTCACTAATATTACAAATATATGTTATATGCAATATGTAATATTTTCAGTTTTCCCCAGCTCTGCCCTAGGTGAACTCACTTTAAAACTATTGCTGTTAAACTGGTTAAAAAAAAAAAAAAAAAAAAAAAA
>VZSF01005237.1:213644-285639 GCA_013398295.1 Chionis minor | reverse complement strand
TAAAAAAAAAAAAAAAAAAAAAAAGGAAGCATTTTAAAATGCAGGTAAAGTGAGATTATCATACAAGTGCATGAAAAGTGCCCCTCACCACCCTTCAAAACAGGTAAAATTTCCAAATACAGGCACTTTAACACTCAGTGTGTGAAATTTCAAAGCAGGACTGGGTTAATTGTAACACTGTGATTCTCTACGGAGACACCAGGGTGGTGCACAAACACTCCCAGCATCGCTCCTTGCGGCATATACCCGGGGGACTTATGGCTTTATCTTTTTTTTTTTATTATTATTATTTTGCAGAGCTGCAAACGAAGTATGAGGAATTAAATGACTCCCCCAAGGTCTCCGAGCAAGCCCGCTGCGCAGCCACATTTTCCCGGTCAGAGAGAAACGAGCAGGAATCTAAACAAGCAGGCATGTTTGTGGATGTCAAAAAGAAAAAATAAAAGAAAAAAAAAAAAAAAAAAAAAAAAAAGGGGAGGGGGGGGCCAGGAAGACTTGAGTCACAGCTGGCATGGGGTCAGCACGTTGCGTTGAGGGGGCAGAAGAATAAGCTGAAGCTAAATATACTCCAAGTCCTGGTAGACGCCGCGCTGGCAGCGGTCCAGAGCACGGCAGTAACGGCTGGGTTAGGTTTAAAGCGCTCTCTCCCCGCCAGCCACCCAGCCCTGCCTTAAATTAACCCAGCCGACTTCAGACCGAAACAGATGACGGGTCCCCATCAACTCAATTACGCCAGTTGGGCCACGAGCGGGGAAGGTTCTAGATGAAGCGGGAGTGCTTTACAAATACCACGACCCTCCCACCGTCTCCCCTGCCGTGACTGTTGACAGTGACCTAAACTCTGAAATCCATCGGAAAGACAAAGCTTCTGGATAGCCTAAGCGACATCGCTCTCAGGGGCCTCTGCCTACGACGGCTCTACGGACGATGAAAGGAGGCTTTCTGAGACCATTTCTCCACTTGATGTCAACATGTAGCAATGAATTCACTCAAGATGTTCCCAGGGATCTCTTTCCTCTTAGGGTCATCCATTTCTCCGGGCTCCTTTTATTACAGTCTCTGATCTTTCCAACTGCAAGAAACCACAATACTGCTTTACCGGAGACCCGTTTTAAGTCCTAATATAAACTGGTGCTCGCGTATACTGTTAACAGCTCCATTACAATCCAAGCATTTAGTATTAAATTAGTTTAGATAAAATAAAATTCAAAAAGCCTGCGTCTGCGGAAGTTTGTGTAGGTGCATGGATGTAAATACAGTTCAAACTGCTCAATTTACATGTTGAGCCTACACTGCCCGTAATAAACTATTTAAGTGGTTTCAACTCCACAGTGAGATTTTTAAAAAAAGCCCTCTAAGATGGAAAAAGACATCAGCACAGGACAGTATCGGCTGGGCATAATCCATCACCCGGACTAGTCTGAAGAGAATTATTCTTCATTGCGGACCGACACAGATTTTCCCAGAGAGAAATAACTTCAATAATACCAACCTCGTGCCACAGTAACCCAAGACCAAGCTTTCATTTGAAGCTGCATTTCTACCGCCTAGCACTTAAATACCAAAAAACTCCGATAAAGAATTGCCCAAAGCAGAAGGAAAGGCAGGGCCGTAGCCTGCCCCCAGAACCCAGCTGAAGCTGGTGGAGGCTTTGGAGAGCAGTTAATTAGTTCTGCGGAAGCTCCTAAGAGCCAAATACTTTGATTGCCTTTTCACCTCAGGTTTTTTCTCCTATGCCTTTCCAGAAATTTAGCTTTCCTGAAAAGTCACCTCTGAGGCTGGTCTGTCACAGCCAGGGCTGGACTGGTGGCAGGACTTGCTTGAGCTGAGTCCTGGTAGTTCAAGTAGAAGCTCTCCCACTTGTCATCACAGAATATACGATCTTATTACTCCTCCCTCGGTTCTGGCACTGACTGTTAACGCTGTTTGCAGCCAGTGAAGTTTCCTCAGTGCTCTCTACCGCCTTCTCTCCCCGCTCCTTCTGCTTTTGTTTTTGTTTTCCAGTTGCAGCAAAAAACACGCGAATCCCGTTTGCCGCCAGCACCGAGATGAACAAACTCCAGCAAACGACATGAAAGGTGGCAAAGCAGGAAGATTTGGGTTAGGGTTACACTTCTAGCTAAGGATACATTGAAAGTTGCATGAATTTAGCCGCCTATTGATGAGAGGATGCCGCTTGCTACTGTAGGATCTGGATAAATTAGCTAACAAACTATGGCCCTCAACAGCTCAGATTTATCTCAGATTTTACTGGCAGGGAGAACGGAGAGCCAGAGAAGCCGCAGGACAAGCCCACGATCGTGGAGAAAGTCAGCAGTAGAGCTAGATCTGCTGGCTCGCCACCCTGGGCGTTACAGCTTTCCACAAGCTTCCCGTTCGCCTGGGGTATTGCGGAGAGCCGGAGAACCGGGCCGTTTGGAGCCAAGTAGCCTTTTTTTCCACCGGTGGCGAGAAGATGGCAGGGCTGAAGAGATGGCAGGGCTGCGGCAGCCTCCTCTCTGGCTCGGAGCAGTCTTTCTGTCAGAGCGCGAGCTCCCCTCTCTCTCGCACAGCCCTATCCAAAAGGCATTGTCTGGAAGCAATTAGAGATATATATATTTTTTTTTTTTTTTTTTCCATCGTTGCCTGACAACTTCAGCAGACGCACATGTAGTCGTCCCCCTCCGCTTCTAAAGACCTTTGCTTACTGTTAACTATTTAAATGTTGACAGTATTAAAGCTAATTGAGCTCACTGCTCAGAGAACGAAGTCTGAGGTCAACTGTCGTACACGGTAACGCTGTTTGGGTAAAAGGACTTTGGGGTAGTTTAGAAATCTTTAGTAAAGTGCTCATGCCTTCCACATACTTGTCAGTCCTACTTGTCGTTACTGGTGATGTGGTTTTTTTAGGTTGAGCAAACAGATGGAGCTGCTTGGAGGAACTCCTCAAGGAACGGCTGGATGAACTAATTCTGGAGTTAGTGCTCAAAGTGGTGACACGAGACCCTACTCAGCTGGCCGAATTTTAAGCACCTTGCTTCAGGTGTTTGACCTGGTACAGTCTTTGTGGTCCAGGGAGGGGTAAAGGGGAAAGGAGACAGGGTGGGGGGTCAGCAAAGAGAGATAGCCTCTTCCAGAGCAATTCAGATTCATAGCAGGATGCTGTAATTGCCTTCCAGAGGGACTGACAGTCTCCTCACCAACTTTACGAGAAACCTCCAGAAATTATCCTCTAAACGTAGATATTGCAAATATCCTCTCGGCGTCACACTAAGAGACTCTCAGGTGGTAAACGAGAATTCGAAGGTGTTATTGTTTCCTTCCACGCTGCTGAGGATTCAGCCTAGGATTTTTAAAATGCTAATGCTCCTTGGACTATGGGTGAACAGCTTTATTCTGACTGCCATACGTTCTGGGCGAAAAAAAGCAAAGGAAGGAGAAGTTGGTGGATGGTAGTGGAGCAGCAGAAGATTTGTCCCTAAAGCTATCAAGCCCCTGGCTGCTGGAAATCCTTATCAAGTGTCACCACATCAGGACCAGACCTGTAGAGCAAAGGTGTTCCCAATGCCATGAGAGCATCTCCTACATGTACCAACAGACTACCTTCCATACCCCCAAACATTGGTGGTACAAGGTCTTTCGTGGCCACCTGGAAAAAGCAACCTGCTAGCGACAACTAGCAGGTGGTGTTGACATCATAAAAAGGCGAGTTGTTTTCAAGGTGTGCGCTGAGGAACGTGATCAACGCACACGTCCAGACACTCTTGGCAGTTAAAGACTGAAAAGAAGAAAAAGAGAAAAGAGAGCACGGCACAGAAGGCTCATTCTTTCTCATCTGCCAGGTCAAAGGCCAGGAGTTTTGCAGAAGGAAAGCAAGACCACTGGAAGCAGGATTCTGGGAGGTTACAAGGAGACGTGCTGCTGTTGGAGACGTTATCATGGGACCAGACCCAGCCAAGCTCTAAAGAAGACTGCACTTATGGTACGTCCGAGCTGTCTTGTCATTAATCATCTAGCCGATCTTCTGGGAGATGACAGGAAACCTTCAGATGGTAAAGTCCATGCCCTAGGCACACTCATATCCTTTCACATCTGTGACTATGGCCTTGCATGGGCTTTCCAAAGAACAACATTTGAGCTTCCACCACCCTTTGAACTAGCCCAGCAGTACAGGGAATGGTCATGAATGACTCGGTCTTATTTACCGGGTCATCAGCCAAACTTTGTAATCTGTATGAAACAATGAACTACTATCAAAGGGATATGAACAGCCCAAAGCAGCTGCAGGGCTCTTCTGGGAGAAAGCAAGGGTCTCGCGTTTGTCCTCCGCTTATATCAGAATTGGAATAACCTGATGACCTAAGAAGCGGAGTCATTTTTAATACCTGTTCCTTTCTCCCAGGACCTGGAGGGATAGAGTCCTGCATGCCTCATCTCACTGGTTATCATTATTATGTCATCTAGATCAATCATTTCAAGCTCATTGGGTTGTAAATGCGGCTTTGATCATTCGTTACACTTTGTTAGTATTTATCAGAGCCAGGACTCTGTTAATCCGAAACAGCAGCACTCAAAAAGCAAGGAAACCTGGGCTCCAAGAGCACTTACTGCAAATGGGAGCGGAGGTGTTTGGGTTTGTTTCCTAAATTATTCACGTCCAAAAATTTCCAAACTGCCATAGGACGCAGCTCTGAAAGGCAAGAGGAAATTTTCACTCTCTCAAGACAGGCACTGCGAGAGTGAAGCACGAAGCGCCTGCCGCTTGATGCTGGAAGCCCATGGCTGCTCCAGCGGATCGGAAACAGGCACAGGAGAGGGAGTCCTCCGCTGGCAAAAATCTCTTTTATGTCAAAGTATGTGTACGGCTCCTGGGGCTGATCCACAGCGCACCGAAGTCATCGAAACCAATAGGCCTAACTCGTAAAGCGCTCCGGAGCGGGTCTTTCGCCCGCTTTAACTCCCTGCACGCGCCGGCTGCAGCTTAGATTGCATTTAGGACAAAGCAAAAGCACCNTTTTTTTTTTTTTTTTAATTCTAAGCCGAAAGGAGGACGGCACTCCAAATGCTCTCCTTAAGGATGACAAGCAAAAATTCTTTAGCACCATCTAGCTAACGTCGAAGGTAACCCACATTGACACTTCCTGCAAATCTGCTCTGCCACCCACGCTCAAGCACGCAGACTTCAAAAGTCGCGGAGATGGGCGCCGCGTGCCGATGGGGAGAAGGGGAGGATGGGATTAGCCGAGCACCCAAGAGCGGAGCGTGCGTTGCACCCAGAGCCAGACGGAGCGGCGACTACTGGCCACGGGAAGCAGGCGTGCAAATTCCATAAAACAACTTACACAGTATCTTGCTCGACAACCTGAGAAAACGCAACAGCGGGACACGGGAAGGGACAAGAATACCTTTTTTTTTTGCTGAAATGGCAGAGAGAAAGCAGATGAGAAACATGCCGGGGAAGGGAAACTTAACGCAGGTAAAGCTGAGTAAAGGGCTACAAAATTAATGGGAGGTGCCTAGAAAAATTAGGGGAGAAAAGCTTTTGAGAACCTTTGAGAAACAAAGTCCTTCAAGATTGTGCATATTTCCTGAAATGGGCCGGTAGAAAAAAAACAAACAGCAGGGTGAACAGTTCAAAACAGGCCAGTATTTTGGAATGAAAGAGCTGGAATCTTCCTTTTTGAAATCCATTTCTTTAAGATTTTATAAAGTTGTATCATTACACGAAATGTAAAAAACCCAGAAAACCGAGTCAGCAACCTACATTGAAATTTTTCTAAAAGGAACATTTCAGAGTCCCCTTTATAAACCCACTTTGTTGAAAAACGTTAAGGTGATGGATATTGCATTTCATGTAGTCAAATAGGAAAAACTCAAGAAAAGGATTTTCCCCTCACAAAAGTCTTGTGCAAAATTTTCAAAACCTTCTTCTTTTCTTAAAGTTCTGGTAAGAAATCAGTTAAGCTGACATTCGAACTGCCTGCAGGATAAGACTCGGTGCTCTAAAGAACTAGTTGACTTGGAAATTACCCTTTTCTAAAGAATTACTAGGAAAGTATGAATTCACTGAAATTGTTGTTCCATGTAGGACAGAATCATTGTCAGAAAAGAGTACACCTTCACCTTTCATGGCTTTGCCAAGGAAAAAGAATTAAAATCTACAAGAATAGGAAGCGTTTTGCTTTATCACTGTACAAATTACCAGTTTACATTTAGGCCTTCAGAAAAATCCAACTGAGCTCTATTTTCACAACCGACTAAAACAATATCAAAAATTTTGATCTCTCCCTTTTGATTATGCCGGGAGGGTTGGAACTAGATGATCTTTAAGGTCCCTTCCAACCCTAACCGTTCTATGAATCTATGACGTAGATTATTTAAAAACACTTCCTAGGCATACTTAAGCCTCCCCCCACAAAGTGTTTGTCTTTTATTTGTTTGCTTGTGGGTTTGGTTTTTTTAAGAAACAACCCAAAGTAATCACATACCACGTTTCCACAAGTAAGGACCGTGGGCAAACCGACGCATTTTTATTTAAGCGCTTGTACCTTGCTTTTTTAGGCCAGAAAGACCCAATTTCAAGCCCTAGGCTAACTCATGGGCCAATATTAAAAGCAGTTTGCGTGGACGGCCCTTCCACACGTGCCTGCACTCCAAACTGAGAAGGAAAGATACCTCCAAGGCTTAGTGACCACCTGAAAGCTTTGTTCCCCCCAACCAGAGCTGGCTGATAGCGGCTCCTCAGTGTAGATAAAACAGGTATCACCTTATAGACTCCACTGAAGAAGGCTCAAAGAAGGTCCATATT
The DNA here is from genome assembly GCA_013398295.1 of Chionis minor. Classification (NCBI taxonomy): domain Eukaryota; kingdom Metazoa; phylum Chordata; class Aves; order Charadriiformes; family Chionidae; genus Chionis; species Chionis minor. The sequence continues at coordinate 278,852 of VZSF01005237.1, read as the reverse complement.
TTGAGGATGGGGACAGGAGGAGGAGAAGACCGCAGTGGAGCACAGCCCACAGCAATCCAGCCAACCTCCACCAAGCCGGGCTCCGCTCAGTGTGGCACCGCGCAATGTGGCCAAAAAACTAGAGGGAAAAAGGACATTGCAGTGACTCTGACAAAATCAAGACCTACAGAGCACAGTGGTGGAGATGCCAAGCGGTGTGGTGCCAAAGAAATGGGAGCCAACGCTCCCACCGGCACTCCTGGCTACCCAGCACGTGGCCACCATGGCACGTGGCATGGCTGGCGTGGCAATGCTCTCACGCCTTTGGAAACGGCCTGCGTTGGGTCGGACCCACTTACTTAAGGAGAGGATCGAGGGAAGAGGTTTTGTTTGCTTTCCTTTTTCGCTGGCCTTTCCTGGGGTATTTCGGGCTTTTACAAGTCGGCTTGTACAAAATACTCTGTCAAAATGCACGCGATGGAATTGCCTCTGAGACTCCGAGCATACGCTATTCCCACGCCCTCTCACACCCTGCAATAAGCTTTTTATTCTGCTATAATTAACGCTCAGGAATCAGTCCCTGTTTCCTTAAAATCACAAACAGCCCTACACGTGGTATTTTGCCACTGCTTTTGCTTTACCTGCTAATAACCCTTTCCCCTCCCTGAATTGCTTTCATATACTCGCTGTCTTTCCAGCCACTACATGCTGAATTTGGACTTCCCGAACGCTTCATGAAGTCATTTTTACCTAAATACTGTATATTTCCTACTGAAAGAGCCTGTGCCTGTGAAATCAAGGCATACTTTCTCCAACCCAGACACACATATTCTGGGGAGATGGACCGCTGGGGTAAATACACACCTTCAGTCATATTCACGAGATGTTTACTGTCTGTATTGCTGGTCCTCTTATTAAATACTTCCAAATTCCGGCGTAATATTTTGACACGCAATGCCAGAATATACAGTTCTGTTCCTGTATAAGACAGGTGAATATTTCCAGTGCTCCCAAATAAGCCAGGCGCTTATACCTCCACTTACAGAACACATATAGGCAATTAGGAGTCTCAGCCTCATTGAAAAGCTCATGAAAACTAGCTGCACTTGGGAGTTTTCCACCTAAGTCACATAGACTATTTACAATATTTTACAGTCCTTATCTTCAAATAAAGATTGTATGTAGAACACCTCAGCTTGAATTTATGGCAACTTAACATCCCCCCTCACCTCCCCAAAAAGGAGTCAGTTGACGGCAGCGGTCCAGGAGAACCCACGATTAGTAATTTTAAAGAATAAAACCCATAGATTTCACACAGGAATGGGATCCAAACCCCACCGTGGCCGGTGGGCTTCCCATTTAATATGACAGGCATTAGATCAGGCTGAGTCTATCGACTGCTGGGGGGAACAGAAACCGACTCTTTTGGCTTCATAAAAGCAAATGTCTTTTTATCTGAATAATTATTATTATCGGTAAAACAAAATGTATATTTTCTCAGCTTTTTATTTACAATATAAAGTGCTTTTCACAGTAAATCAACAAATATGAGTATTCATGTCACCAAGTGCTGATGATTAAAAATAATTACTTTAATGGTAGCTGGCCTGATGCCAAACATGATTAGCTTTCGCATTTCAAGCATGATAGTAGATAATTTACATCTCCTTTCACACCAATACCAAACTACTCCTAATGGATTCTATTTTAGTTTTTATGAATTAATAGAAATTTAGTGTCCAATGCACTATATTATAGCCCCCATTTGCTTTCAAAACCAAAGAACTGTTTCAAAAAAGGGCAGAAAGTATCCAAATCACAGGATCCATAGCCAATAAACTTGGCTTCCCCGCTGACAGCGTCCTTGCCTGTGCCCTTAGAGCTGTTGGAGGCAGAGTAAGAAGAAAACTTTCTCAAACAGGCCAGAAAATCCTGTTAAGGGGGGAAAAAAAAACCCCTGTGGAGGCACCCAAGGCCTCTCCACCAGGACACGTGCAGGTTGAAGCCCCTCTCTCCTCAAGCGCAAGGCAAACCTCCCACCCGCTCCCGCGGACAGGATTTTATTCAGGGGGTAGAAAGGAAATTGGACGTTTGCCTTTTGAAAACATCGCAAGCTGTTCAAGGACCTGGTGGGTAAAAAACAGGAAATACATTTACATTCTTTTAAAGCAGTTTTAAAACCAGTTGCCTTTTACCTCCCCATTAGGTCTGAGTACAGAGCCCTGAGCTCATCCCGTGGGGATAAACACTGATTTCCCCACGCAGGATCGCACTTGCCTGCCTCAGTTCAGGCTCGGAGCCTCAAAAGCATCCGAACGCTCTTTGTGGGAGGAAAGGGAAGAGCAAATGAATTCCCCTCCACCTGGTTTGAAAGGTTCTGCCCATAGGAAACGTGGAAATTCAAAACAGAGCAAGAAGACACGGTCAGTGGGTTGACGGGCAAGGGGAAGGGTCAGAAGGACAACCGGAGCTTTGAAATATGCGTGTGGATACAGGCAGGAGCGCTGCTTTTTGGCTGGAAAGGGGCACACAGGAACACCGAGGCAAAAAATCCCACGGAGGCTAACGCGGGGAAGGACTCGCTAGGTGTCTGAAGCAGGAATGAAAAGGAACGTAACGCCTTCCAGCCGGCAGGCTGGCAGAAAAGGGAGGTTGAAGCTCCCACAAGTGCAAATCCTCGGTGATTTGGTTTGCCCTTCATCCCCAGATCTCCATCTCCAACAGGCACAGCAAGGCTCCAAGCTGCGCCTGACTGTACAGGACCAGGGCCCTGGTGAGAAAGGTATAACCGCTTTTGGTGGCCCCATGAAGTCGGAACCTGTGTTTTCAAAGAAGAAGTCCGGGAGTGGCATCCGAAAAAAAAGCATAACTAAGAAGAAGCAAAATGCAGCCCTCTCCCTCCCCAGCCTGGCCGCCTTCCCTCAGTGCTACGGGAGAGAATTTCCGCTGTCCGGGATGCCCTGAGACTGCTTCAGGGCTGCAGGAATGAACCCAACCCAAGTGAACGGATTTCACAGGATCCATAAACATTCATTTTCTTTTGCTGGTCACCGATGCAAAGAAAATACATCGGTCAAGTTTAAGCCTTCACCTTTCAGCCTACTGCGGACGTAGAGCATGAACACCTCTTGTGAAACCCTTCCAATTTACATTTCAATGGACCACAACCCTCATAGACACTGACATTAAAACTTCCAGCGCTGGCAGCCTCAGAAGTACAGGGCAAAGGGATGTGTCCCCAGCTTCCCCACACTGCCGCCCAGGTTTCGTTCTTGATCTTCTATAGGCTCCTATAGATGGGGGAGCCATAGGTCCGGGATGCCAGAGCTTGACGTCAGGTCGATGCTTGGCTCGTGCGGAGAACCCTGACCACAGCAGCAGTTAATGCTGCTTGTGATACTGGTTTTTAATGGGTGGACAGCTGGTGGCGGTTTTCTACAAAGGTTACTTCGCTTCGCTTCCCAGAGGCTGCAGAGCAAACATTTGGAAGAGGGAAGGTGGGGGGAAGAGCAGACGAAACTGGTGGCCTCTACCAGTTGGAGCAAGTTTGGAATTGCTTACTTAGAGATAAAATTCAGTATCGCAACAGGAAATCCCGCAGCCCGTCCCCATCCCCTAGACTAATTGCTGTTGGTCTGGCAGTACAGCCCTGTCGCTGAGCGATCCCTTCGTGCTAGAAAGAGCTCCCAACANCCCCCCCCCCCCAGCCTTTCACGCTGGCAGAAATCCGAGCGTATCCTCCGCACTCCGATTTAAAGTAAACCGCCATGTCATCGCCCTAGCACAAAAACACACAAATACCCTCCCACCTTCGTAAAGAAGCAAAACATTAAGCTTTATGGGTACAACAACTATTATAAAAAAAGCCCGACTATTTAATGCAATGTTGTGGTTGAGGATTTAACCACACAAAAGGCAGAAAACTCAAACGTACAATTCCCACAGAAACCATAACTTGGCCACGTTTCACATACACACGTCAAGGCAGAGACTTTAGCAGCGCATTCCCCCATCTGAATTACTGCATTTGCAGAAGAGGTAGAGCTCTCCTCCTCCTCCTCCCTCTGCTCCTTATGCCTCAGGGTTTTTTTCTCATATACGAATCCCCAGTGGCAAGATTTATGAAAAATTAGGGGAGGGGATGCCAGGAGGAAGGGAGAGGGGGGAAAACAGCTTTGGGTAATCACACACGTGCTGGAGAGTGTCCGAGAGCAGAGCTTAGCCTCCCAGTCGCTTCCAACTTCAGCTTTTCAGTGCCCAGGCCCCCAGGGCCAAGTCCTTCTCTGGGGCAAACGCCAAAGTCCGCATCACCCGGCCCCAGGGCAGACCCTCCCAAAACCTAACCCTGGAGGCTGCTGCCCAAGGGACAACCCGCCGAGTCTCGGCGCCTTCCCTGCGCCTTCAGCGTGGATTTGAATTTTGCCAAGGGTCACAGAATCATTGAATCATTTGGGTTGGAAGAGACCTTCAAGATCATCGAGTCCAACCATAACCTACACTACCAAAAACACCCCTAAACCATGTCCCTTAACACCACGTCTACCCGTCTTTTAAATACCTCCAGGGATGGCGATTCCACCACCTCCCTGGGCAGCCTGTTCCAATGCCTGATAACCCTTTCGGTGAAGAAGTTTTTCCTAATATCCAACCTAAACCTCCTCTGGCACAACTTGAGGCCATTTCCTCTTGTTCTGTCGCTTGTTCCTTGGGAGAAGAGACTGACCCCACCTGGCTACACCCTCCTTTCACGTAGTTGTAGAGAGTGATAAGGTCTCCCCTCAACCTTCTCTTCTCCAGGTTAAACAATCCCAACTCTCTCAGCCACTCTTCATAAGACCTGTTCTCCAGACCCCTCACCAGCTCCATTGCCCTTCTCTGGACACGCTCCAGCACCTCAATGTCTCTCTGATACTGCGGCACCCAAAACTGAACACAGCACTCAAGCTGCGGCCTCACCAGTGCTGAGTACAGTAGTGTTGGGTACACGTCTACCCAAGCCTACTCGGGCCAGTGTGTGCCGCTTTCCTGAACTGATGCTACACCAGGAAATGAGGTGGTTTGCAGCTCGTTTGCTTCATTCCTTAGCGTGAACAAACCGCTGCTCTTTACAGGTCAGGCTGAATCAGGTCAGCCTTTGTACCAATCTGGAGTGAGGACATAAGTCATGCACCTGGATCTACAGTAGGTTACCTTCACCCCTCCACCACTACAGTTGAAACAAGGCCCACACTGCAAAAAATCAACTTTAAGCTTCTCGACTCAGCTTTTAGAGCAGCAGCTGGTGGTGCTGTATACGCAGGCAGCTAAACCTTCCTCCATCCGCCGACCGTGCTGCTTAATCCCTTCCTACCCGCTCCAGGGGAGGAGGTACAGCAAGCAATGGGCTGCTTTCTTCCTGAATTTCCATCCCCAGGGCTGGAGTCAACTTCACCTGAGTATCTTCACTCGTATCAGCAAACGGGCGTTTGTACCTGGAGGGAAGCAGTGGATCCAGCCGCTGCTCTGGGCTGTGCGCTCGCTTGGCCCATGGCAGTCACAGAGCCCAGTGTGGAATAACTTATACTTAATGCGCTGCACTGTGTCCTTGCCAGCTCCGAGCAGCCTGTCCAGAGTGGCCCGAGCAGTCAGAAATCTGAATTTCTTGGCACGAGTGAATTTCAGCTTGTAGAGGGGAGAAAAACGAGGTGACTTCTCCGCTCGTCGTACAAAAATTAAGAACGTAAAAATAGATGAGCCATTCCGAGTTGCCGATGGCCCATCCAACTCAGTATCTCATCTCCCCCAGTGGTCAACAGTGGGTGCTTCAGAAGCAAATCTAAGCAGCATGGCAATTACAGTGATCCCTCCTCTGGTACACCCTCTCCGATTCCAGCAATCAGCAGTTTTGGGACTTCCTGAGCCAGAGGTTGCATCTGGACCATCGTGTTTAATAGCCCCCAGTAGACTTTCTCCATGAATTTGTCTAATCCTTTCTTGAACTCATTTACATTGTTGGCTTCAACAACATCCTGTGACAAGGAGTTTCACACTACAATCACACACGGTGGGTGTTGGGGAAGCAGGGAGTAAGGAAAACTTCCTTTCTGCTGACTTAAACTCGCTGCCTAATTATTTCAGGGAGCGCCCTCCAGGTCTAGTGGTATGAACAGCAGGAAAAGTCATTCCCTGGGAACTTGCTCCCCACCATTTAGGCCATTATCAGGTTCACCCAAACCTCACTTTTATGGGCTAACCAGTAGCTCCCACAGACCATTTACTGTTTCTCCTGACAAAGTCATTCCATATATTCGCCATCTTTCTCTGCGCCTTTCTGTAGCCACTGTAACTCTTCTGATGCAGGCAAATTTTCTTCGGTTCTGATAAACTAACCAGAGTACGCTACCCAGAAAAGTTTCGAAACCAAATTATTTACCCTAAAAATCCAGACGTAGTTATAGAGAAAGGAAAGAGAATGTTCATTTTGCACTTTGATGGCTTCATTGACTTTAATTGAGCAACTAAGCTTTAACCAGATTTATGTCTAATCTTCGCTCAGCCATCCAAGATATCTCCTGAGCTCCTCCATATACCTATGTATAATACTACAATGATATATCATTAGACTATAATGACATATTAACTTTTCAATAATTACTATAATTGAATTATCTTACGATATATAATTATGTAATAAAATGCTATGATGATATAACACACATATATATAATGTAACCTTGTTACACATATACATACATGTGTTACACGTAAACATCACACACATATAATGCAACCTATACCTATATATAAATTCCTTCGGCTAATTATCTCGTTTCACCCCAAACGGCTATCACTCACTCACTAGAACAACTGAGAGCAGACAGCATGTGGCACAATAAAATGAATTTGGGATACCAGTTTTTGGAGATGGCAAATAAAAGACCTGCAGTTTCAGCTCAGCCCAGGTGCAGAGAACAAGCCCAGGAAGACTGAGCAGAGTGCGGAAGATGTGTCGGACATAAATCCGATCAAATCCAAGCATAGCAAAGCAGGCAGGAATATATACGCTGGTGTGGCTGGAGGGTCACAAAGATGATCAGAGGGTTACAGCCCCTCTGCTGGGAGGACAGGCTGGGAGAGTTGGGGGTGTTCAGCCTGGAGAAGAGAAGGCTCTGGGGAGATCTTAGAGACCTTTCCAGTCCCTAAAGGAGCTCCAGGAAAACTGGGGAGGGACTTTTCACAAGGGCATGTATGATAGGACGAGGGGTGATGGCTTCAGATTGGAAGAGGGGAGATTTAGATGAGATTGAGATGGGAAGAAATTGCTGCCTGTGAGGGTGGTGAGCCCCTGGCTGGGGTTGCCCAGAGCAGCTGTGGCTGCTCCATCCCTGGAGGTTCAAGGCCAGGTTGGACAGGGCTTGGAGCAACCTGGTCTAGTGGGAGCAATCTGGCCCAGGGCAGGGGGGTGGAACTGGATGGTCTTTAAGGTCCCTTCCAACCCAAACCATTCTGTGATTCTATGATGAAGCTTTCAGCACATACATATTTTTAAGATCTGCAAAAGAACTATCAAGCGTCTGGAGCTCATTAGTCAGTGAGTTCTGTTCTTCAATCCACCTCCTCTGCAGTCGGTTTAGGAGGGTGCAAGTTCTGCCCTCGTTTCCTGAGGGATTCAGCAGGAGCGAGAGGTCCTGCTCGATGCCAGCTGCCATGGGACCCCTCAACTCTACAACGCCTGTTCCTGTGCAGGGTGTCACCGTGCAGAGGTCCAGATGCTCCAGGGGAATCAATGCCTAACTGCCAGTTACACCTCATTTTAGTCATAACACCCAGAAAAAGTTTTAAGTGAGTATGTCCCAGTTCAATGAGGTTTACTGATGCATGTCCCTCCCAGGGACAGTGGGCAGGTTAGAGGGGAAAGTGGGCAATCCATGGGAAGAGGGAAGGAAGGCCAGAAATTAGGAGTAAGGGGTTAATAAAAGAGTGAGTCAGCGTGCCTTCCTCTTGCTTACCACAGTCACTACCTCCTCTTGCCCAACAACACCATCTCCGCTGGCCTGACAGCGATCATTTGGATCCTCACCCAAATGAACAAGACAGCAGGACCCTCACAACAGCACCCTCGTCACCGGCTTTGGTGAAATCCTGCGGCACCGGCCTTGCATTGCCGCTTCTCACGTCGCTCCCTCTTGCCTTCGCCCTCCTAACCCGACTTTGGCTCTTTTTTGACCTGACTTCTGCTGTCCTTTTGATAAAGGAAGATTTCACTACGCCAGGCAAGAAGACTCCATCTTTTGCAAGGCTTCTGTGGCCACAAACGAAACACCGAGTACAAAACAAAATCCTAAACCATCCAGCAGAGCTGAGTTTGTCAGGTCTCAGGGCAGCTGGCAGGACTGCAGCACCTAGAGAGCAAAAGGAAACAGCTTCTGTCTCTGCTGCTGACTATTCCGGGGTCTTTTCCTTCCTTGTCCCTGTGTGTTTTCTTTGTCGTTGAAGAAAAAGGCTTGAACTTCAGCTGCAAGAATAGAAATAAAAACTCCAACCTATTTCAACTAACTTTGTTTCTTTCCCCCCCAAAGAACGTTCATCCTATTTATTTAAAATCATTTTAAGAGACTTTCAAGCTAAATGGGAGCTTATAAAAATTCTCTGCCGTGAAAGAGAAAGAAAATCACATTAAAGCAAAAGCAGTACTTTATATTTCCAACATCTGGTGCTTTAACTAATTATCCTTCTTTCCCCTACCCATATTTTTAACAAAAGTTTACCGAAAAAGAGTTGTAGCGATGGCTGCTGCTGCTGCTGTGGGATGAGCCAGCCTGAAACCTGCATTCAGCCCCCTGAAACATTTTAACTCTTCAGCATAAATGTTCCAACAGGGCCAAATTAACTCCTTGGATTCGGGCTCCGTGTTTTCTGTCAGAATGATCCCAACAGGCAAGCTAAAACCATACACCTCTTCATTTGGTAAAGACAACAAGTTCAATATTGGCCAACAGAAGTTTTGAGAACCAGTTACTACCTGCCAGCAATTAAAAAGTTTGAAGATAATAAGATATACTTAACCAAATACCGCATCAAATGACAACACCATACACCCACGTTACCATGGAAGTACCTACGTGCAAGTGTGGAAATAAACATTTAAGGGCAATTAAACCTTAGTCAGGTGCCTAGAAATAAAGAAACGTGATTTGCTTTGCTGTTCTCACGGACAGTATCTGACCAAAACTTACGGAGCCCAGTGCCAAGCTTCTGGGCTTCTCTGCAACCTTCCTTTGCCTTGGTTTGCTCCTTCTTCCTCAGCGACAGATATGTATGCACGGACCTCTTGAAATATATTTGTGTGTGTGTATTAAATAGAAACATCCATTTTCCCTGAAAGGATTTTACGAGAGCTTGTTAATGTCTGCATATCATAAAGGAGCCTGAAAGGCACTCTGTATATGCGCTCTATCATCCTTATGGCACCTAACAGTCACTGACACAGGTAAGGGAGGTGTGAAAATGGGAAAACTCGGTGTAAAACAAGGCACCCGGCTCCTTGCTGGCCCACAGCTTGCGTTTGGCCCCGAGCAGGCGAAGCAAAGCAGCGAGAAGCACACCAACCCAGCTCACAGCCCGACTACTGTAGAATCGCAGACTCACAGAATCACCCAGGTTGGAAGAGACCTCTAAGATCATGGAGTCCAACCATCAACCTCGCATGGCCCAAACCACCCCTAACCCATGTCCCTCAGCACCACGTCTACGCGTCTTTCAAACACCTCCCGGGGATGGCGACTCCACCACTGCCCTGGGCAGCCTCTTCCAATGCTTGATGATCCTTTCAGTGAAGAAATTTTTCCTAACGTCCATCCTCAACCTCCCCTGGGGTAACCTGAGGCCATTTCCTCTTGTCCCGTCACTTGTTACTTGGGAGAAGAGATCGACACCCGCCTCTCTACACCCTCCTTTCAGGGAGCTGTAGAGAGCGAGGTCTCTCCTCAACCTCCTCTTCTCCAGGCTGAACAGCCCCCGTTCCCTCAGCCACTCCTCATCAACGTGGAGTCAGCTCATGCTGCTGCATGAGACGATAAGACCTGGTGGTCCATGAGCAGAAGGGCTGCCCACTTGGCTATGGGGGTGCTAACACCCAGCAGAAGGTGTATCGGTCATCGCAGCAATGCAGCCTCGTATGATGGTTTTTGAAAGGATTGCTAGCAAAAACCCAACACCTCTGTAGAGAGTTTTCCGGCTGGGCCAGCAGCTTCCATACGTTTTGTGCCGTCCTGCCTTGCATATTTGGCTTACAGGCATTTTGGCTTGTGTGGACCCGGGAAAGCATCGAACTGACAGACTGTAGAAGACAGCCACCACATCCTGCGTCTGGGAGGGACTTCCAGAAACCACCCCGCACATCCTGGTCCTTCCAGGCAGGACTAGTCACACTCAGGTCCTCCTTGACACATGTTTGTCTGCCCCGTTCTTAAGGACGTCTGGCGACAGACACTGGGCTTCCCAGAAAATCTGGTCCAGGGTTTCACCAACCCGCACCATTAAGGAATCCTTCCTACTGCCTAAACACCATCTTTTTTCTTGGGGCAGGGTGGGGGAAGAAGAGCGCACGGTCTACCCAGCCTTCCTCAGCAGATACACTCTTCTTCGGTGCCTTCTTGGTTGACCTTGTCTACTAAGGCATACTGAGAGCTAATGATAATAATAATAATTAGCACTTATATAGCACTTAATCCTCAAAGCACTTCACAAACATTAGCTAATTAACTAAAAGGCAGGTTATATATGTGCCTGTACATATAAATAAATAAATATAAAAGATCTGGGAAGCCTGCCACATTCGTTCTTGCAGAAGTAAGGTCTTGCAAACTGCCTGCACTACACAAATCTTACTGCTTTCAGTAACATTTCATGCCAGCTTGGTTCAAAGCCGGCAGTTTAGCTTATGAGCGTGTACTCTGCCATCCGTGTAGACCTGCAGAGTAGGGAAATTTCTTTAGGACAGCCCTGAGATGGTATTAATTAAGCAGTCTGACTTAATTTAATATTCAATAGGCTTATTTTCCAACATAAGGAGTTGCTAATGACTGTAAATACTTGCAATATCGTTGCTAGCCACTTTAAATAATTGCTAGATACCAATTAAATGAGCAGAAAAAGAAACAAGGTCAGAGAAACGGCAGCTTTTTCAGTCTGCCACCATCTTACACAAACCCCTATGTATTTTGCCGTCTTCTCCTTTCAACCCAAATCCCACACAATCTTACCGACAAGTTCATTTTGGGAACGGTTTCTCCTTAAACTGAGCTACCTCACATGACAAGCTAGGGGCTACTTTTGTCACAGCTTCGAAAACCGTGGCAGTGTGCCCAGAGGTTGTGGCAACGGGGAGGTCAAGGCCTGCACAAAGGTCTTGAGTTGCGTGGGCTGGCATGGGGACAAGGGAGGTTGGGATCTCCTCATGTTACTATCTACTTATCCATGGCTCTACACTTTGACGTGGTTACGGGCTGTCCCAGTGATATGAAGCCCAGCCGCGGTGGGCAACGCTCCTGGCTGGCAGTTTTGGCTGCTCCAGTCCATCTCATGGATGGCTTGAGCAGCCTGGTGGAGTTGCCAGCAGCCTTTTGTACTTGCCCCCACCTTTCCCTTCACCTCCTTCTCTTTTGTGTCTTCTAACGTTATGGCTGAGGTGGAGATTCAGATCTGTATCAGCAGACTCAGGCGATGAGACTCCACCAAGATTAAAAAACTCCAGCAAAATAAAGAGTGAAAGTGGATGAAACGTAAATGAAAGGCCACCTTGCTGACTGGTGGGCAAGGTGGTTGTGATGCAGTGAGATAAAATTCATGCTTCATGTCCCTCCCTTAGGAAAACAAGAAGAAAAATCCTCTATAAAAATCAAATCAAAAATGCTGTTCTCCTTGTACTTTGTGTACGTGAAATGTGACTGGGCTGCAAATGTTGGCTGTGAAACCTGAAACGCATGTGCGCAGCGGACACAAGCTGCCACACATACCAACACCCATGTCAAAGCAAGAAGATTACACCTCTGTGAGAGCAAAAGCAAAGACCTCTACCTCTTCCAATGGCCTCTCCAGATCCCCTCGTGGAGTGGCATGGGCCAGGTCCAGTTTTCCTACGGAAGGGCCTTAGAATCAGCGCAACATCTGCTTCAGCACTCTGGATCCCTTCCTCAGACAGAAGATCTCCGCCTTGCAAACCAGTTCTTCCCGTGAATTCTCTTTAAAGCTGTCAAAAAAAAAAGAAAAAAGGAAAAAAAAAGGCATGTAAAAAAGTGACTGGCAAAAGCTGAACACGTACCTATTTTCAAGAGGACTACAGCTCCTCCTGCAACAGGGTAAGTATCATACGTGGTTACACCACTGCAAATCCATACTGTCACCCCCAGATTCCTATCATGACACCTGACAGCAGTAATAGGACTTGTTAAATTGCAAGGGGGAACAACAACCCGCTTCCAGTCGCACAGGTGTAACACCCATGGAAGGCAAGGGGAATTGTACCAGGCAGCTGAGAATTTAAAGCTTTATATTTTAATTTATTCTCTTTTAAGAAAGGAATCAGACTTGAATATGAGCTTGAGATGTGCTTGCCGAATACCTTAAATATTCCTACCACCAAAACAAAAGCAGCGCTTGTGTCATTTTTTATTTTATTGTATTTATTTTTCCTAGTTGCAGTGGAGTCCCTCCCTCTCTGGATACAGCTGGACCATCTCTGCCAGAGGACATCCCTGGGGCTCAGAAAAACACTTCTAATGAGCTTTTTTTTTTTTTTTTGCATTTGGAATGCAGCAGATTATATCAAGTGTCGGATATTTTCAAAACGTTTCCCAAGGGACAGCGCTCCTATAAATTCGTCACACATACACCGCTTCAGTTGCCACATGCCACATGCTCTGCTGTCCACAGACCTGCTGGCGATGTCGCAGGAGTCGGTAGAAAGGTTGCAGGGAAACTCCCTCGCTGCAGGTCGGACCAGCGGCTCCCAGTGCCTTTCAGGACTACGCACAAGAGAAAGTAAGCCGTGTTGAAATACATGAATCCCATCAGACACCAACTCTTTCATTTCTGTGAATTCTTAAGTTAAAGGATTTCTATAGTTGTTGAAATTACTAATTTAGAGGCTGAGAGATCTTTCCAAAACCAAGAAGAACTGTTATTTTCCCCTTGGCTTGGTGTTCACATAATGTAATTCTGGTATCTGCACGTTTCCTCAGAACTAACACACTCAACAGATGCCAGACAGAAAAGAAATCATTTTTGTTCACGAACAAGTACACTGAGAGAGTTGGGGTTGTTCAGCCTGGAGAAGAGAAGGCTCTGGGGAGATCTTAGAGACCGTTCCAGTCCCTAAAGGAGCTCCAGGAAAACTGGGGAGGGACTTTTCACAAGGGCATGTATGATAGGACATATGGGTGATGGCTTCCAACTGGAAGAGGGGAGATTTAGATGAGATATTGGGAAGCAATTCCTGCCTGTGAGGGTGGTGAGCCCCCGGCTGGGGTTGCCCCGAGAAGCTGTGGCTGCCCCATCCCTGGAGGTTCAAGGCCAGGTTGGACAGGGCTTGGAGCAACCTGGTCTGGTGGGAGATGTCCCTGCCCAGGGCAGGGGGGTGGAACTGGGTGGTCTTTAAGGTCCCTTCCAACCCAAACCATTCTGTGATTCTATGATTCGCAAAACTAAATCCACCTCCATGTTAACTCAGACATATTATGGCGTACGCACATATCTGAAAACATCCGTGTATAAGTGCGTTACAAGAAACCCTGGAGTAGTCGTCTGCTACATCCCCAGGGCCTTCAGATGCAATGGTTGCTATCCAGAGAACCCATGAAATAAAAATTGCAGGTCCACAGGCCTCGCTAAGCAGCATTTCCAATCTCTGAATTGCCTTCCTGAAGCTAAGGCAGACGTGGGACTTCGGCAGGCTGAGCAGAGCTGGAAACAGAAGCGCTCGGAGCACACCTTTAATTTTATCTTGTTTTTCTTTCAATGGGAAAGCACTATCTCACTTGTTGGGGCGCCCAGAGTCACCGCAGTCTCCATCAATCTGGAAACGAGGTGAAGAGCAAGTCAGTTAAACAAAAAAAGGAGAAACCAAAGTGTCTGAAGAGGCTCCACTGATATGCCAACAGCATATTCCATATTCCTACTGTCGGCCGTGTTGAGGGGGTGGCTGCGCCCTTGCGGGGAGCCCTCCCTCGCCCTGCGGCAGCGCACGGCCGGCGCCGTCCCCGCGTTCCAACCCAGGGAGGGCACACAATCCCGGGAGTCACTTCTGCAGCCACGCGAGGCCTTCGCCTGGCTCAGGGAAGAGGACTCGCCGCCGCGTTAAAACTCCCGGCTTGGCGTGTTCCCACAAGCCAGAGAAACACCCCACCTGCCCCCGGCAGGGAGATGATGTGTTCGGAGCTGAATACTCACCCTGCCCACAGGCCTTCCAACACCCACAGGCTCCTGGGCTCTGCCTACACCTAATCCTCCCGTTCTGTAATTCCCTTGACACGGGGCATTAACTAACTTCTTTCCACCTGTCACAATCCCCGGGAAATCCCAGGCTGGCTTCACCCCACCCAGCCAGCCCTCCCATGAAAAGGTTGCGGATAATACGGCAGCCGCCTCCAAAGCAACCTCGATAAAATACTTGAAGAACAGAATTTAGCAACGCGGACGCAGAAGGGCTTCTCCCAAAAGACCCAAGTTCTCTCCTTACCCTGCGAACCACTCTATGAAACCAAGGTGCCATTTACGTATAAAAATGAAAGGCAATTAGAAAAAAGAAAGGCCGTTTTATGTTGCTCAGCAAGCAACAGCACGCCTACAGAACCCAACTCTTTGGAGTAAGGGTCTTTACACACCAGGCTAACATCCCTTTGACTCCGACAAAGTGGAATAAAATCTATTTCAAATATATTATTTGATGAAAGCAGATGTCAGCAGATACTGCCTATGTAATTGATATTTGATTTATTCAAGATTTATGCATGCTGTGCCTTAGATTTATTAATGATAATCCCCTGCTCTTGTGTTTAATATAGTGGAACCAAAACATAATTTGCTGGGATCAGTCAGAAATGCATCAAAGTGATTAACTCTACATGCAAACCATTATCCAGTGACATCCCTACTGTGCATAGTGCAAAAGGAGGCAATAATACAGTAATTGGCTTCACTTAAGCAAGTCAGATATTTGCTGTGATTGCTGGTAAAATTTGGTCCCTTTAATCTCAATGGTGCTACTTCCTCACATCCTTCATCCTCCCTTGACGCATTCCTGTTCTCAAAAGAGTCAGAAACTCAGAAAAAAAAGTAATATTTTTTTAAAAATCGACACAATCAAAATCCCTCCAAACAACCTGGCAATTTAACACACGGAATTTATCAGAATCACAGTCGGCAAAGCAACAAAACAGAGCTCTGCTCCTGAAAGCAGCTAAGAGGCTCCTTCTCCCCTCGAGGAACGCAGCATCAGCAGGCAGTTCGTGGCGCCCACCTCACCGCAGCGACCCGATGAAGCCGGTGGACTCTGTAACCGGCAGGATGGACATCCTGCACCCAAGGGGGAGGTTCAAACCTTCCCTGCGGCCCCCAGCACCCCGTATCAGGAGGGGAAGCCCACCCTGAGGAAAGGCGGGCAGAGAGCCGGGCAGCGAGCGGCACAGCAGGAATAGCTTGAAGAGAGTTCAAAGGAGGGATTAAGTTTGATGGGGAGGAGAGAGCGTGACTCTATGAGTAGTCACTGAGGCTGGAAGGGCATCTCCTTCTCCTCCTCCTCACTGCGGGGTCCTCGTTATTCATCCGGGGAAGGAGCGGGAGTCCCTTAATTCTTGCGGCTGGGGACGGAGACTCAAACGACGAGGCAGAGAGCAGAAAAGGTACAAAAAGCCCTAGTTCTCGGGTAGGAGGAGGAAGGCTGTTAGGGAAAAGGCAGCCTGTCTCCTGTGAATTTTCTTCCTGGAGTCATGACAGCCAAAGACTCCATTTAGCCTAATTAATTTGTTCCACTCTTGAACAATACAATTTCGGTACACGTCTTGCAAGTTGTTACATTTCCAGGCAGATTCATTGCCACTGCAAGAGCAACCATGTGTTTCCGTGTTGAGGAACTAAATCTTTAAGCCCCTGGACCAGCGCAGTGACTCCGTTCCCGATGACCTGCTGGTCTACAGGACAGGCTAGAGCCCTCCCGCAAAACCCAGAAACCACCTTGGCCCCTGGGTCACTGTAGAAACAAACCCTACCCCAGAGCAGCTCCCAGAAGTCAAATCTTATCATCTTGAGAGCTAATCCTGGGAGCAGGTCAAATAAACAGATAGTGAGTGAAGTTCAAATTTTTATGCATGCTCTTCCACCCTTCCCAGCACAAAACAGCCCCGCAAGAGCCCAACCGGCTTACAGCTTCTCCTCATCCACGCTCTGGCATTCAGTCCGATCAGAAGGTGGTTGTCTCACAAAAAAAAAAAAAGCAGAACCAAGGAGAAGTTTTTACATGTCTAAATTCTCTGTCATTATTACTTACGGAAAGAACGTGGGCTGACCTGCTGGAAAGCAGCTCTGTGGAAAGGGACCTGGGAGTCCTGGTGGACAACAGAACTCCCATGAACCAGCAATGTGCCCTTGCAGCCAAGAAGGCCAGTGGCATCCTGGGGGGCATCAAGAGGAGTGTGGTCAGCAGGTGGAGGGAGGTCATCCTCCTTTTCTCCACTGCCCTGGTGAGGCCACATCTGGAGCACTGTGTGCAGTGCTGGGCTCCCCAGTTCCAGAAGCACAGGGAACTGCTGGAGAGGGGACAGTGAGGGGCTACAAAGATGATCAGGGGGCTGGAACATCTTTCCTATGAAGAAAGGCTGAGGGAGTTGGGTCTGTTTAGTCTGGAGAAGAGCAGACTGAGGGGGGATCTCATTGATGCTGATAAATCCTTAAAGGGAGGGTGCCAGAAGGAGGGGGCCAGTCTTGTTTCAGTGGTGTCCAGTGACAGGACTGAACACAGAAAGTTCTACCAGAACATGAGGAGGAACTTCTTTCCTTTAAGGGTGGCCAAGCACTGGCAGAGGCTGCCAGAGAGGTGGTGGAGTCTCCGACTCTGGAGACATTCCCAACCTGCTTGGACGCCATCCTGTGCCACCTGCTCTGGGTGACCCTGCTCTGGCAGGGGGGTTGGACCAGATGATCTCCAGAGGTCCCTTCCAACCCAGGGATTCTGTGANCTGTTTAGTCTGGAGAAGAGCAGACTGAGGGGGGATCTCATTGATGCTGATAAATCCTTAAAGGGAGGGTGCCAGAAGGAGGGGGCCAGTCTTGTTTCAGTGGTGTCCAGTGACAGGACTGAACACAGAAAGTTCTACCAGAACATGAGGAGGAACTTCTTTCCTTTAAGGGTGGCCAAGCACTGGCAGAGGCTGCCCAGAGAGGTGGTGGAGTCTCCGACTCTGGAGACATTCCCAACCTGCTTGGACGCCATCCTGTGCCACCTGCTCTGGGTGACCCTGCTCTGGCAGGGGGGTTGGACCAGATGATCTCCAGAGGTCCCTTCCAACCCAGGGATTCTGTGAAATGAGAAAATATAACCACAAAAAACCCCAAACTCTCCCCTCATTTCTCCTAGATGTAAGGGTGATGTGTTGTGATAGAGACTTCCCTCACTAAGAAATGTTTTATTTGGGCCAACATCCTGTGTTGAGGGTGTTGAATGAAGAACACGGCGCATGCAAGCCACAACAAATTCAAGAGAAAATAAAGAGTTGCAGCAGTGGGAACTGGGCACTGGGCCTGCCTTGCCTCAAAGGAGATTTGTGACAGGCCAGCTAGGAAACAAGGATCCCCGGCACGGCTTGTTAGAGCAGATACTGAGAGGAGAGACAAGTGAGAGCTGTGCAAAAAAGAGGAAATGCTCTTCTTTTTTTCTCTCTCATCTCCTCACCTTCCAAGTAGAAGACAGAGCCAGGAGGCACCAAAATCAAGCAAGCCCCAGACAGAAGGAAAAAAAGCAGTAAGAAATGGGCTAATTTCTAGATTTGGAATCATTATTGGGGGGGTCTTTTGCACCCTCCTACCAAAACAAGATATCCTCCTTCCTATAGCTTCCTCCCCCTTGATACCAGGTTAGAGGAGAGTCCCTGTTGACCCAGACTATGCCTCCACCCACCAGTATTCACGGGTTTCCCCTTTGCTGCAACCATTTCTATGCAGTACGAGAGAGTCCTCATGGGTTCTACAATTCTCCCAGTATAGAGCTGATGCTCTAACCAACTTCAGCAAGTCTTTCTCTTACCTACCCAGTCATTTAAAGAAAAAAAATGTTACCCTGCATTTCAAAATGATGCAGCTGACAAGCTGAGAAGATGACATCAATCCTGCCTGGTAGGAAGAGTCTACAATTCCCTAGTGAATTTATCTTTGAACAAAATGAAGAAAAATTGATAGCTTCAATTATGAAGGGAATTCATATCACATGCAATTCAAAAATAAAAAAAAAATCTTCATTAATACACTTTTTCCAGATTGAGAATAATCACAGCCATCTGGAGATCAAATTATAAAATGGAGACTTGTGCGGTAAGAAGGAATCTTGTCACTCAAATCTTGCACAGCTTTGTCCTTTAAAAAGATTGCTAACATTGATTTTATAATGCTCTGTTTCATCCTTCTTCTGGAGTGCTTTATCCTTAATTAAAATTGTTCCAGAACACTCCTGGTGTGCCCATGGAACAAGCGAGACAGCAGCAGCTCCCGATTGTGTCATTTCAGCCCCGTCATACTCTGCCAAGATATAAGAGAAGCGAATGAGAGAATTACCAGGAGCGGCACAAGATACAATAAAGGAAGCGAGTGGAGTGTTGGGAGGAAAGGAAATACCAAGACCCAAACAAGCCGTTCGCCTACTCGTCCCCACGGATTCAGCAAAGTGCCAGAGACAGCTGCTGCCCTCCAAGCCCAACAAACTCCGGATGGGGCCCCCCTCCCCAAGAAGGCTAAATCCAAAGAAAAAGCCTCGCAGAGCAGCTGTAGACCCTGCCAAGACAGAGGCTTCTGGACACACAGAAACACCCTCCAGCTGTGACTAGCCTTCCCCTCCCCAGAGCTGTTGTCTGCAGCCTCTCCTCACCTCCACTTCACGCCTTCCCTTCTTCTGCCCTCTCCTCTAGTTGTTTTTCCCTTGTCAACTGGCCTCCTCTTCACAAAATCCAGCTCATCCCCCCACGCCGGGGAATAAATATGATGTTTGAGATCCTCACACTGTTCCACGAGGGCATCTTCTCCCCACCCTGACTGTGCTCCCTTTTCTGTTCCCACGGGAAACTCTCTGGGACAAGAGCCACCTATGGCTCCATGTTCACGTCGCAACGGACATTCGTGTTGGTCTCAGAGGCCCTACAGTAATAAACACAATTCATGACAACTCCCACTTCCAAAGCTCAAGGAAATAACTATTTGCATTTTAATAGCACAGATTGAGTGCTTTTAGAACACAAAACCAGAAACTTTCAAACCGTTTCATGCTTAACCCCATCCAAAACAATCAGTACTTTAAGCTTCACTGTCCTTCACTGGACTGCGAGCAAGTATTACTAACAAAAAGTCCCACCACGTACTCTGTAGACACTCAAGGGCTGCCCGCACCCAAATTTTAATGAAGGGCTTTGCCCAAGGAAAGAGGGAGAGCTCTGGCTCCTGTACTCTCAGCTGGTGGCAAGGGAAGCAGAGGAAGGGTTTTTAGGAGGTGGCTGGGAGTCTCCCGTGCCATTAGCAGTGCTCCTCAAGGCACCCACTTACACCCTACGGCCGCAGATGCAGCACGTACCTTCCCATGAGAGTTGCATCCTCACCTGTGGAAATGGCCACGTTTCCTGCCATTTAACGCACACCCTCAGCGTCAAACACCTGGCACAGCTTCTACCCTGCTTTAAACCCAGGATCTGAGCTGCTGTGAACAGGGGAGGAACATAAGGAACCGTCCGGCTCCAACAGTTCCTCTCACTCAACGCTCCCCAACAACAATCCAATTGGGTTGCAGGAATAGTAATTCTGGACCATACCACTGCTCCTGTCTCCTTTAAGAGCCACAAACAGAACTCTTCGGAAGCGTGTAGGGACAGGAAAACTTCTGTGATCTCATCCCGTGACACTGCCCCAACCTTCAGCCTGGGCTCAGGACATAAACAAGTGACTTTTCTGCAAGCAGTGGAGTCACCCAGTACTGCATCCTCACAGAGGCAGGAATCATAGAATCATTTAGGCTGGAGAAGACCTTTAAGATCATTGAGTCCAACCATTGCCCTACTCTACCAGGTCCAGCACTAAACCATGTCTCTAAGCACCATATTTACATGACTTTTAAACACATCCAGGGACGGTGACTCGACCGCCTCCCTGGGCAGCCTGTTCCAATGTTTAATAACTCTTTCAGTGCAAAAAATTTTCCCAATGTCCAGCCTCAACCTCCCCTGGCACAATGTGAACCCATTTCCTCTTGTCCTATCGCTTGTTTCTTGGGAGAAGAGAGCAGCGCCCATCTCACGGCACCCTCCTTTCAGGTGGTTGGTTAGGGAGCCATAAGGTCTCCCCTGGAAAAGAGGATGATGGCTTCAAAAAGTTGCTAGCACCCGTCTCAGAGTCACAGCGACAAATAGTGAGCGGGAAACCGCAGAGGCTGGATTTTCCCCTTAGGTCCAGGCACTGAAGTGCAAATGTCCAGGTTCTGTTCACGGAATTAAGTACGCAGGCTCTCAGGGTGGGTTGTCTTTCTCCTGAAGAAAGACAGTACCGTGAGCCAACCCCTACAAAGGGCCCGGAACTGTCAAGCAATGAAACAAATTAAGGTTAAACTTAAGGAAAAAGAACAGGAAAGTCCAAAAGGTGGTCCAAAAGGAAGTACCACATCTAAACTGAAAAATGAAAAAAAACCCCAAGTTGCCAAAAGAAGAACCCTTCCTCCCACACACACACACCAGAAACCAAGGTTGTCGGTCTCGTGCATCTCAGAATCATAGAAGAGTCACCCAAAAATCATGAGATAAGCTGAGAAAGAGTGATATACTAAAGATAATCTACTTTAAAACCCTTTTATATGCCTTCATGGATGTGACACTCTCTAATGGCCACATTTTCACGGCCTCTTCCACAGCCACGAGGGCTAGCTCTTTAAGGAAAAACTGAGGATTTTCTTTGAACACACGCCTCCAGGAATTGAGAGATCAAGGGAAATACAAAAGCAAAGGCAAAACATCAAGTATCAGAAGATTCATGGTTAAAAAAGAAGGATGAGCTGACAACGAGGACAGAAGGCCAGTTCATTAGAGAACCTTTGATATAAAAGGTAGGAAGTTTTTCTCAAGAAAGCCAGAGTAACAGCTTATATTAAATTATGTATTAGTTTGGTGCATAAAAAGAGATGCCTTTATTTAAGAAGTGCTTAAAGCATATAAATGGTCAATCACACAGGTCTCCTCACGCATACAAGCAGCATTAATTCCCTACCACCACTTCTGCTCTATGACTAGTATTTTTACCACTGGGGTAAATATCACCTGGGCAAAACCCCCTTCCTTCACCACATACCACAAGAGGCTTGGACACACAGAAGCGATTCTCATCTTGGTTGCCATCGAGAACCCAGACCTTTTACAAACTCGGTGCAAACCCAAAGCAAGATATGGGCTAGCAGGTGGGCCGCGAAGACGATGTGAGGGCTGGAGCCCCTCTGCTGCGAGGACAGGCTGGGAGAGTTGGGGGTGTTCAGCCTGGAGAAGAGAAGGCTCCGGGGACACCTTACATCTGAAAGGGGCCTACAAGAAAGCTGGAGAGGGAGTTTTTACAAGGGCATGGGGTGATAGGATGAGGGCTGAGGGCTTCCAACTGGAAAAGGGGAGATTTAGATGAGATCTCAGGGAGAAATTTTTCACCCTGAGGGTGGTGAGCCCCTGGCCGGGGTTGCCCAGAGAAGCTGTGGCTGCCCCATCCCTGGAGGTGCTGAAGGCCAGGTTGGATGGGGCTTGGAGCAACCTGGCCTAGTGGGAGGTGTCCCTGCCCAGGGCAGGGGGGGGGGACTGGGTGGGCTTTAAGGTCGCTCCCAACCCAAACCATTCTGTGATTCTATGAACTTGTACCCCACCAGTCAGCCAGCTTCGCATTCACCAGCCAAAGTTTCCATGCTCTTCAAGGGTTTTAGATGAGCTCATGCAGGACACTCGGCCAGTGGGAAAGAATTAAAAGTTGGTAAGTGCTAATCTGTTAAATTTGCTACTGAGGTCATTCCTGAGTTACAATTATAACCCCTGGAAAGTTGTCCCACATGCAAGAGAAAATACAAGATACTATTTTCAGCACCGTCATAATTAAGTTTTGACAACCCTCTAGATAGGGCTTGCCAGAGAAAACCACCTCTCTGGGTCCCTTGCTTCTCTATTTGCTACTCAGCACACCTATGTCTGGCTGAGCTGTGTCTCTCCTTATGTCATTCGTACCATTCAGTTTCTCAGTGGTCTCCAAGCCCGTTACCCCCCACCACAGAATCACACAGAATCACAGAACATTAAGGGTTGGAAGGGACCTCTGGAGATCATCTGGTCCAACCCCCTCTGCCAGAGCAGGTCCACCTACAGCAGGTGGCACAGGATGGCGTCCAGGCGGGTTTGGAATGTCTCCAGAGTTGGAGACTCCACCACCTCTCTGGGCAGCCTCTGCCAGTGCTCTGCCACCCTCAAAGGAAAGAAGTTCCTCCTCTTGTTGAGACGGAACTTCCTATGTTCAAGTTTGTGCTCGTTACCTCTTGTCCTATCACTGGGCACCACCGAAACAAGGCTGGCCCCCTCCTCCTGGCCCTCTCCCTTTAGGTATTTGTAAACATTTACGAGATCAATGCCCTACCCACCTCTGCAAATCCAACAGCAGGCGAGCAGCTCTTCACTTACAAGACACCCTACAAACACTCTACACAAAATATTATTTCTCCCAACAGGAAAGAACGGTGGCTTTGAAACCCTCCTTGCATCTTCCCCTGTGAACAGTGTCCCAGAGAAAGGACTTCTTGGCCTGACCCTCCACCTTCTTCCATAAGCAGGCTACTAGCCAAGGGACAGGGATACAAGTCATGACCTACACGG
Organism: Chionis minor; assembly: GCA_013398295.1. NCBI lineage: Eukaryota > Metazoa > Chordata > Aves > Charadriiformes > Chionidae > Chionis > Chionis minor. The sequence continues at coordinate 255,768 of VZSF01005237.1, read as the reverse complement.
GGAAGGAAAGGGCCACATCGCACCGTGTGGGCTGGTGTTAATGAGCAGGACTAGTCCCTGCAATAAATCCGTATCTGAAGACTGAGACTCCGAATAAGAACATTTTAGGCATATAAGGGTCTTAACAGGATACAACATTGATGATTTAACCCAGTAAGTGTCTCCTCCGAGCGTCCCCACCTTGGCAGGGAGATGATGGTATGCTGGAAATATGAAACTAGCAAACCCCGTGGAGATACACAGGCACAAGTAAGAACAGAATTTGAATCCCTGTGTTCAGGATAAGTCATCAAACAGATCCTCCTAAAGAGCAGCCAAATATATATCCACATCTACTGTTGTAGGTGTTAATGGAACAGCTCCCAAATATGAATGCTGAAATAACATCCTGATCTCCTGTAACCAGAGCTAAGAGGATTTGCCATTGATATACCAGCTCTGAGCTGGATTTACTTCAAAATTCTCAAAAGCCCCTGCAGTGGCATAAAGCACGTTTTTGTGTCGAAGGAATCCAGATGAGCGCTCCACATGGGGCACTGGGCGATACGTAATGAATTCCACATTCTGGTTTTGTCCCCAGAGAAGGCTCCCACAGATTCCACAATGGAACAAGAGGTTTATTGAACAGGACAATGCGAGAGGAAATCTATTTTACAACTTTAAGCGAGCTTCTGTCCGCAGAGGATGAGCATAATTTGTTGCTGAAAAGAAAACTAATATAAGCAAAACGGCCTAAATATAAAAGGAACAAAATTTTGTCTTTTCTAGTTCTTAAAACCCCCACATATTTGTTGTATGTTGCACTCATCCCTACACACATGTATGTGTAGCATGGACACACAAATATTATATATAAGTACTCTCCAAACACAAAGGAGCTAAAAACAACGTAATCCTGTCTTCTGGAAGTTTTTGGTACCGAAGCAGTAATTAGATCATTCTACATTTGAATGTAGTACAGTTAATCAGAGCTTTCCCAGGGGCATTTTAGAATTAGGAGGAACACTATTAAGGAATACAAATGTTTTATTTCCTAAACTGCCAATAAAAAGACACGATCAACTTAAAAAAAAAATTGCAATGGAAATAGGTTGCTTAAAAAAGAAAAAAAAATCAGACCAATTCACTCCAGTATCATGAACCTAAATAGGATGTCATCGTGCCAGGGAATTAATTGGATTGTAAATAAAAGTGAAACTGATCAGTAAGTTCTTATTGCTTGTGATGAGTGAAATGCAAGGAGTGTACAAAGAGCATAAATGATGAAAGTTGAATTTGTTCTGAAAAATTTTTTCAGTTTGAATAATCTGCAGGGTATTAATGCCACTGGTATGAATTTTTATTATAAACATATGAGGACAGTGTGAATCGGGAATAATTCTATTGAAATGAATGGGATTGCACTGAGGGAACATTTTTGAGGGCTGCAGAATGGAAACTAACAGAGATCTACATACCCTTTTGGTGAGAGCAGAATCAGGCCCATGGTTTTTCTTTTTGTTTTCCCTCCTTGCACTGTAGCTGCTTATGTGCTTTTACAGAACGCTCTCTTCTCAAGCAGCAGACCCTCTAGATTTACATCTGGGTGCTCATGTCTTGACTGTGGTGACAACATCCCGTTCAACTAAAACAAACACAGCTACCAACGAAGCCAGCAAACTTGCTGGAATGCAGGACTCGCTCAACTGCAGCACGCCAAAGAAATGCCGAGTGATGCGATCCCGAACCTGTCAAAGAGGTGGCCAGGGTGAGCCAGAGGCATTCCGAGATGTGAGGGACTGGGGGCAACGTCTCCTGAGGAAGGCACGTGAAGTCAAGAATCATAAAAATCAGAGAGGCAGAGCAAGAAGCTATACTCTTGTTCTGTGTTTTGGCCAGCATCTTCCGCCTCCTTTTTCAAGGAGGAGAAGAGAGTAAATGCTCAGGAGGACTATTTGAACGGCCAGCACGATGGAGATCATACCTGATGAACGGAGGTGAAGGCCAAGGATCCACACTTTTCCTCAGCAGCCCGTACTAAGCAGGATGAAGAGAAAACCCCGCCAGCTTCAGATGCTAGAGAACGGAGGGGGAAGCGCTGAGGGACGAGTCTCCTAACTCAGCAACGTTAGTTAGATGATGTAAATGCAGATTCTCCTCTCTTCTCGCGTCTCCCCATTATCTAGAGACTTAGAAGGGCCCACGCAACCTGCATGTAGTATTATGAATACCCCAGACAGATCAATTTAAGTTAGCTTGAGTACAAGTACAGAACAACACCGCACAATAGAAGTGCGAGTGCCGTCCAAGACGCACCGGGGTAAAACACCAGGGAAAGAGAATCCCTTCTCACACTGATGGGTAAAGATAGCGCAACGCTACGATTTTATTTAGGCTTGGAGCAAGCACCAAACTTGTAACTAGCAGAGCATTTATACCTTGGAATGACCCTCTAAGAGGAGCCGCGGCCAGCTAACTTGAAGATGGAGTGGCATAATGTATTAAAGCATTTCCAGGATGGTAGCAGGCTCCGTGTCCCTTAGCCCTTGCCCGGTGCTCCCGAGAACCTCCTTGACAGGGAACAGCATTGCTTATCTCTCTCTCGCTGCGGTCCTGGGTTACTACATACCACAGGGCAGCGGCACACAGTCCGCGATAACACCTTCCTGTGCAGCCAAAAAAGGGTTTAGGAGATCTGTAATAGCGTGTTTCTAGAACTAAAACTTAATTCCTTTATCCCATCCTCTTAGAGAGCGAAATAGCTCAAGGAAAAGCAAAGCAGAGACAGAGCGCGTGCGCAAAGGAGATGGACTCCTGTAGAATAACATAGCATACTAATTCATTCTGATATTGCTATTTAGTACCTGCAAAGTCTACCATTATGCATTATTAAATTCATGTATTATTGAATCGCAATCCTTGTTGCCTGGTAAGAAATGTGGATGATTTCTTAGCTTAAATTAAAGCCCTGCTTCCCTTATTTGAATAAAACTGCATTACTGGCTGCCTCGCATGGTAATCAGAAAACTGCATTAGGCAGGTAGTACTGTATGAATTAAAAAGTAATGAAACAAGACTTTTCAGTCAGACATTGTTCCCTCGCCTGCTTTTCATGACAGCAGATTTCCTACTTTGAGTTGATAAGACAACAGCAAATGAAGATAACAACATGAGAGCAAAATCATTCACTCTAATAGGCTCCACCTGTGCAGACTTCAGCTCATTTACATGACTGCAGAAAAATTAGAAATCATGCAGCAATTAGTCTCTTCTAGATTATGCACTGTGTCAACTGATACCACTCTGGAGAGCATTAGTGCTAAAATGGTTTCAAAAGATAAATCTACTAGCCTGTGCAAACATTTTTAATTACCTGGAAAACTGGATTGCCTGTTTGGAAATCTCTGCTGTAAACCAGGCTGCCCACACAACACTGGAAGCAAATGTCACCAGATTCAAATGTTTATATAACTGACTTTTATAATGTTTGATGGCTTGCTGAAAAAGAACCACCCTCTCTCCTTTTGCTGCTTTGCAGCTGAAGGAACATCTCTTTAGAGGGAGGTAATGCAATTGCAGTAAAAGGAATTTTTCTTTCTCTTTTTGTGTTAGCAGGTATCGATCCCTTTAGTCTCAGATCTCATCATCCACTCTGGTCATCCACTGTGAAACGATGATCATTCACGGCGCTGAGCAAATCCACCGGCAGCTATTTACAGGATAAAAATTAAGGGTTGCATTGTGAACCCCGTACTCTCACCAGGAAGGAGCTCTTCACCTAAGAGGCCCAGTGAAGTCAATTTAACCGCTTAGGCATAGCTGCTCATCCTCGTGAGTAAGCAGTTCGCAATCTGGGCTCAAATCCTTTGCCAGGGTTAGCATATGTTCTGGTGGAGAGGCAAGTCTGCGCTCCCAGCTGGCGCAGATCTGCGGCGTTCCCAAACTCACACAAATTCTGCGGATCTTCACCCGGCGGAGGTCTGGCCCCCTCGCGTTAAGCCTGTGCTCGCCACACCTTCGCCATTCCTAACCAGGCTTTGAAAATGGCGCTGCTTTGGTGTATTTAAATGTCTCCCAAAGCAAAGAAAGCCTTAGAGTAACTGAAGACGAAGAGACCTGTGAAGGCACCGCAGAGACTTCACGAGCTACAGAGTTTAATTCAGAGCCAGGTCCTTTCTCTTTATTTGACTAGTTCTCTCAAGAACTCCAGAGCACGAAAATAACTAACTGTGAAGCTTGCAACCTCTAGGACTGCTCTTGGGTTCGTATTTTCTATGAGATTATTTCCAGAGAGCGTATTAATAATACAGCTTTATAATTTGAACTGGATTAACTCATGAAGTAGTACCTTAATGGCGGAGTCACAGCTTTGGTTATGGAAACTGCTCCTGCAGGCTAAGTTTAGACGCAGGATCTAACCCTTGAAGGTTTTTTCTGTCCCTCCATGAAATACTGCACGTGTCTTTTCATGTCGCGCAGGATAAATTCTACAGTTTATAGAAGTGGGTTGGGTGAGGGTCACCCCCACCTCCACACGGTATTTACACAGATCAGTCCTGACGCAGCACCAGGTTTGCGTTAGTCTCAATTCAGGACCCCTGAATTACCCCTCTTTAGTTATCAAGGCTTCTCGTTACCGCTTTTCTAGTTTTGAAACTCTCAGCTGAATGTCTTCAGCGTCTCCAAGTCGTAAATTAAAGAGCTTTATTTTGTTCTCAAAGCTCGGTCCTCTCGAGTTGGACTACATCCCTTTGTCACACCGGTGTGGCATGGGTCCCATGGAGTCACAGCCCCCCAAAAAGCCCCACAGACCCTTCCGAGCCGGGAGGTGCCTCTGAGAACCGCTGTGACGGGGCTCAGCAGAACGGTGGAACAGGATGGTTCGAATATTACAAAAGTTTGCGTGGACCCAACAAACAGCCCGGAAAGGACGGAGGAGCTGAGCGCAGCTGTTCCAATACACATCTTAAAAGATATCCCATTCCTCCCATGAGCTTTGTGGGCCGATACCTGCGAGGGGGCCACCACCCTCCTTGCTCCTGTGTTTCTGCTTCCTTCCTCCTTCAAGAACTAAAACTTGGGTTTCTGTGCAACTTCTGAGCAGTTGAGGGGTGAAAGGCAGCTTTGTCCGTTTGTCCTTCAGTCCAACAGCCAGGTAAACAGCACGCGGACACGGGGCGATCCTGCTCTGCTCATCCTTTATGCAGGATTACAGCCTTCCCCTTATTATCCGCCACCCAGCAGCACCGCAGAGGAAAGCGATGGGAGGAAAGGGCCCTTTGGATGCGCAGGGAAAGCTAGAGAGCCAGAACGCAACAGCCCTCCTTGAAATGTGGCGCGAATGCAAGAGAAGGGCTCCGGAGGTGCTGCATGGAGACGTGCATACAGGCACCTACCCTATGCAAGCCAGTTCAGCCGAGCTTTAATAGGAGGGACTGGCAAGGAGAGCCTCCTAACAGCCTTAATTTATTCCTTGATGATGCCACAGTTGGTGGTACTGACTAGCATTCAAATATAAAATGGAATTTATGGAGAAATTTATGAGTTTAATGGAGAAATCTGTTAAGAGCCTTGAAAGCCCTTATATAGCTAACGAGGTGTTTTAAGTCCCCTAGCAAATTCTACACTCGCCTGATGAGGTTCAAGTTTCATCGCATAACCAGACAGCGAGGGGAAAGAATGACAGTATATATGGCAGAGCCGTAACACTGACCATGGGCTGCTCATTTGGAAACATCTTGGAAGATACGTTATGAGGCATGTTCATCTGTCGTTATTAATGACTGAAGTCAAAGGATTAACTGGGTGAGCCTGATCTAAGACTTGCGGAGCCTGATCTAAGACTTGTGGACTTGGCAACGTGCATGGAAACTGCAAAATAATACATTGGGTTCGCAACTAAACAGAATCTCAAAACCACTGAGGATAAACAGCGAGAGAAAGGGGGATTCACGCTTGCCTCACTCATTGGGATTCCCTTAAGGATACGTGGGCAAATTGAACACTGTAGAATGCAGGAGTTGCCACAAGATGGGACATTCAGCTCACAAATATGAAAGTCGCTGGCAGAATACTGAACTTTACATCTAATGAGTAAAGCTGGCTTGATAAACAGTCACTTAAAGGGGTTAATCCTTTGCCCCCTTTGTGAATCACCTGCCAACAGGCTCCTGATAAAAACCCTCTCTGGTTCAACCCAGAGGGAATTTTGACATCGGTGACAGAGTTACTGTTCAATTCCAGCTCGTCGTTTGTACCCGACCGGGTTAAAACTGAGAATCAGAAACGTCACCCTGCAGAAGGTGTCCAAAATCCCTGTGTTTGTTTTCCTTCGATTACGTTAATGGAGACAAGTCTCGGGCTGTAAAGTCAACTGGCCGAGTGGTGCCTCCACTGGGGAAACCACTGCAGCTTCCTCCTTCAAATGAACATCCTCTTCTTCCACAAATTATTACGTCTTTTCGAACACTGCTGCGGCTAAGCTTCCCGCTCTACAATTCAGGCCACGCAGAGTGAGCGAACAAGCAGGCAGGCAGAATGGAATGATTCCCTGCCGCAGACAGCACACTTCTACACTCAGTCCTAGCAGGATGGCGTAAGCGAGCAATACCCTGAGTAAGGAAAGTAAACTTGGGTTTAGAAGTCAACGTAATAACATTCAAGTAATTGCCTTCCTCCCTGCTCTCTGCCCAGTTTTTTTAGTGGCAGCCGGAGTTCAAGTCCTAAAGGCAACGCAAACTTCTTCTGGATAAAAGGTGATGGGTGGGAAGGCAGCTTCTGTGGTGCGTCTCACAACGAAGGGAAGGAAATTACTTGAATAAGTTGCCTAATGCACCATATGGAGGTAGAAGCGAGGAAAGTGCGGCTGCTAGAAGTCAATGTAAAAAACACTAACCACAAATCCAGCGTAGGGCCGGGCTCCAAAACATAAGTGGAAGTGGCCTAGAAAACCCCCACAAAGACAGTAATTGACAAGCAAAGGTTCTGTGCTTCTGGAAAATAAGGGCAAGGATAAAAAACTGCCTGTGTTAGTAATCTAGGATCTGGAGCAGAGTAACTAAATCTATTTGGCTTAGACTGCCTGAAGGCATAACATTAAACTGGGGAGAGACATTCAGTTTAATCTCCAGCATGACAGATGTCCTTAAGGGGGATTCTATGTAAATATGCAGTGTATTGTTTTTGTGTTCTAAAAAAAAAAAAAAAGAAAAAAAAAAGAAGCAGGGGGAGTCGAACCACCTCGCTGCCATCAGATGGTGTGGATATTTTGCTCTGCCTGAAAGTAGACGTGGTGAAGTTTAAGAGATTCCAGTTCACCTCTTCCCCTGGGCCAACGTAAATCTGCTGCGTTACAGGGATGTGGTACGTAACCCCCAGCGTGATGCGCTTGCCGGACGCTGTGCGTGGCTCTGCCTGCACCCTGGCAACACATGATGTGGCATTCACAGCAGCATGTTTGACTTTTCAGCTGTGCATGGGGAAAAAAATAATTGATGTGGGATGAGAGGCAAAGAGGGAGGAGAGAGAAGACAAAACGTTTCCTTGAGATCACAGAATATAAGGGCCCATATTGCATTCCTAGCTCCGGCTAATAAACCGAGGTTTTGGGGGCTGATCTGGGGAAGAAATGTTCCCTTTTGGCAGAATTTAAACTGCAGCTTACTTAGCAGCATCCAACGTCTCAGAATATTCATATTCCTGCCTGATACCGCAGGATGGGACTGAATGAGTTAAACTCCAGGACAGTGTATGGGGCCAAATGGGCCTGGTAAGAATTCTTTTTAAAACCACTGCTTTCAAAATAAATAATGCAGAAAAACACTTAGGGAGAAGTCAGAGAATATTCCAAAACAGCCACTGAAGCAGACGATCATGCAAATTCACCTGAAAGACAAGAAAAAAGTTCGTGTGTGCCAGCCTGCAACTTCACAAACATGTGGTGCATGCAACCTCCGGAGTGACTGAAACGCTGAAAGCTTCTCTAATCCAAAACTAAGCTGATTTTACACTACAACCACAATTATTTTCTTTTTAAAATCAAGCATGCCACTGCCAGATCCGTGGCAGGTGCAAATCAGCGAGGGCTTCAAGGGAGCAGTCTGATCTACAGCAGCTGAGGATCGGGTGTAAAATGAGATCATCTGCTGAAAAATTAAGAGAAAGGCATTGCTATCTGTCATCTGCTATCCCTTATAATTGCTCCGTAATTTCTATCTTGTCCCTCCAGAAATCCAAGTGATTGACTCGCTTACTGCTCTGGCTGTTTCCCACTGTCAGCAAGCTCTGAGTACTAATGCCTCCTGGCCAGGGATACTCACCCACAAAACACTGATTCCCAAAGGATTTTGGCTGGCTTTCCTTCCCGATAGAAGCCATCAGGACATATCCTAGTCTCACTTACACTCAAAAACCACCGCGTAGCCTGGACCACCAAATCCCAGACTGAAACCATCAAAGATATACTCTCCTTTTCTCTAGCAATGATTATGTCCTAGAAAAAGAGCCAGAGGAGTAGATCTGACAGAATCTCTTCCACCGCAATGGGATGTTTCCCACAGCAGAAACTGCATTTCAGATGTAAAACCGCTGCTGTGATCTCTGTTTCTGCTCTGCGGATCACCCGGTGCTGCGCCGGCTGCCCGTGCTCCAATAAAAGCTGGGAGTTGGCGCTGGGAGGAAATGGAGCACCAAGGCAACAACATCAACAACCGCGTTTAAGACACCATGGAGGTTTAAACCGCTGTAACTGGGTGGATGCCTGGCATAAGGGAGCTTTATGGATTAGTTAACGCTGGCATCTTTCTTCTGTGGAGAGGGGACTGGCAGGAACCATCTGTGTCACGGCATATGGAAGACCACCACGTGACACACAGTCCAGAGGGTTTACGGAGCATCTATTCTGAGCTCCTCTGGAAACCCGAAGCAAGACAATCCCAAGAGCACGAAACAAACTAAATAGCATTAGTTTTTCCACATCTAACGCATCCAAATGTGCCAAAGGAAGAGAGGAGACGAGGAGAAGGGAATCGCCAACCAAGAGAACAAGGGATGGACCTTGCCAGTCCTCACTCCGTGGCACAAGAGGGTATGGAGAATGTAAAAACAGGGTTACAACTTTTCTTAATAAGCTCATAAATACAACATATCAGCCACCATCTAAAGCCCCTCATGGTCCCAGTTCTGCGGGACTCCCTGGGGCCGAATTTGACCCACCACTTTCCAACAGAGGCTTCAGCTGTTCACAGTTGCAAGGGGCAGCTCAGTTGCACTCAAAACCGGATTTTATAACCACCTTGTTAAATCTCATGCAACTACTCCAGATTCTTAAAAGTGAACGCAATGTTTCGGAAACGGGTCCAGTTGGCAAAGACGCCCTCTCTTCATTTGCATAATTATAGGCTGTGCTTTAACACTACTTATGGTTGAGGGTGCCTGACACTTTCCATTAAGAAACTCGGCTTTCATTTACTAAAGACATTGCCAAACTCTCTATGCTTGGTTTTATATTTTCCTAGCCAATGTCTGTCTGTCTGTCTTGGGCTGAATTATTTGGGAAAGTTTCAGTTAAAACAGTTCGGCTGTTTCCCAGAATGAAGTGAGGGGGGGAAAAACAATTTGTCTGTAAAGAAAAAAAAAAAAGTAATAACCATTTAATGGAGAAGTTCTCACAACCACATGTTCTGGAGCAGGAACTTGAAGCGTTGGGGGAGGATTGCCCATACCAAGCCTGTTGCTGGCCCCCCACATACTGGTTTGGCCAATTTCTGCTCTTGGCCAAGTTCTAACCTTGCAGAGGACTCTCACTTCAGGCACGTTCGCTGGGCACTGACTACAGCTAAGTTCTCTCAAGATAAGTCTGCTCTAAATATGCTCCAGACTCACACAACTCTTGCAGGCACAGAACTTTTCCAGGAGCATCCCTGCCAGGCATCTGTCTACCCCAGGCACAACATTCATTTTCCAGAAGTCAAATTTATTTGCCGCCTTCATCTCCCCAAAGTGTGCTGAAACCTAGGAGGCAAAGACATGAGGAATCCTTCCCTTTCCTTCCACATAGCTCTTCCTGCTTTTTCCTCACCATTCCAGAGGCAGAGTACGCCTGCTGACGTGCGTGTTTTGTTTTGGGGTGGCAAGATGCAAACCTATTCCTACAGAGAGCAGAAACTGCTCTGCTCATCTGCATAAGGAGGCCCTAATCCAGGCTGGGCAGTTACGGTCTCTGGTTCAGAAACCTCGAGGTTATCCATTAACTCAGGGAAAGAAACCATGCCAGGGAGCTCTCTTCCAAAGGGCATTAACCAAAAAACGGATTAACTGAGATAATAAAACACCCCTTCTCCAACAGCAATCAAAGAACCCCCAAAACAAGAACCCCAAATTCCACACATTCTGATTCATCACTAAAAATCATTTTCCCTCTGGAAGCATCGTGTTTGCTCTCCATATGAATAAGCACAGTAGACAGCGTACTGAGAAGGAGAAATGCTGCCCAGGAGTTAAACCACAACGTCAAGAGATCCAAATTCTACTCCTGGCAAATACCCAACACCAGCATTTGCAAACCCAACTGCCTGAAGCAAGGCACCAACATCCATATTCAGGCACTTAAACACGGAGCCTTGTATCCAGCAGCCTTGCAAGGCCGGTATCAGTTACCCATGCTTCAAAAATCCCTGCCTTAACTGTTTGGTGTCTTGGTGTCTCCAAGTCACCAAACTCTAGTTAACAGCATTCAACCTGTGGAAATACTTGGTGTGGGAAAAAACGGACAAAAAATAACAATCAACAAGGCCAAGTGCAAGATCCTGCACATGGGTCGGGGCAATCCCAAGCACAAATCCAGGCAGGGGGGAGAATGGCTGGAGAGCAGCCCCCAGGAGAGGGATGTGGGGGTGTTGGTGGGGGAGAAGCTCACCATGAGCCGGCACCGTGCGCTGGCAGCCCAGAACCCCCCCGCCCCCTGGGCTGCATCCCCACAGCGTGGGCAGCAGGGCCGGGGGGGGATTCTGCCCCTCTGCTCCGCTCGGGGGAGACCCCACCTGGAATACTGCCTCCAGCTCCAGCTGTGGGGTCCCAACAGCAGGAGGACACGGAGCTGGTGGAGCGGGGCCAGAGGAGGCCGCGGAGATGCTCGGAGGGCTGGAGCCCCTCTGCTGGGAGGACAGGCTGGGAGAGCTGGGGGGGTTCAGCCTGGAGAAGAGAAGGCTTCGGGGAGACTTTCCAGCCCCTGCCAGTATCTGAAAGGGGCTCCAGGAAAGCTGGGGAGGGACTCTGGATCAGGGAACGGAGCCATAGGACAAGGGGCAATGGCTTCAAACTGGAAGAGGGGCTTTGATCAACCTGGTCTAGTAGGAATGGAATGCGAATATCTTGTAGTTCCAGATTCACAAAGAAAAGACTTCACCCAAAAATAACCTGCAATTATACACTTGTCCTAAATATTCAGAAAGAATTTTTTTTTCTACTCTTACGTGTCCTGGTTTGAGTGACACAGGATCAACTTCTCTTTCAGTAATTTTAATTCTTGGTAAGGTCTCTTCTAACGCTTGGGAAAACTGCACTTTTAGGAGACTCTAGTGTCTGAAGTTGTAAAAATATTTGCTTTGTAGCCAGCGAGGGGCTGTGGGTTTCAAGGTCTCCGTGTTGTTGAGTTTGCTGGGTGCAGGGATGAGGAGGAGCAAAACCCGGGCACTTGCCCCAAGCTGCCACCAGGATTGTTCCATACCATGAATGGCACATTCCATAGAAATTAGAAAGTTGGCTGAGGAGTTCTCTCTCTCTCTCCCTTGATGGTGGCAAACCTGAGACTTGCCCCAGTGCCGGAGCCATGAGCCCTTCCCTTCCTCCTGAAGCCGTAGTGCTCCCAGTGCCCCACATTTGCTGTCCCCTGCTGGGAGTGCACGGCTTCCTACGGATAGAATGGGCTGAGTATAACCCTTGGGTAGTTTATATTGGTATCAGGATCAATATTGGTTCTCTAGTATTATTACTGTTAATTATCTAGTCTTATTCTATTAAATCTGTTTAGATTTCAACCCCCGGGTTTCCTTGTTTTTTCCCAATTCCCCTTCCTGGGTGGGGAGGGCTCATCGGGTGACAGAATAATTGTCTAAACGACAATAAATTGCTGCAGGTTCTTCAAACCATGACATTATGGCATTAGTGACTTTTGCCTGGATTTAACAATGGATGTCAACTGTGAACCTCTGCCATGGGAGAAAAAACAAGCAGCAAAGCTCCCAGATGGAGCTTTCTCTAAGTGCTACCACGCACCAAACTTTTCAGATTTATTTCTTTCTAAAGTGCTATTCAATAGAACCATCTTACCTGTTGGTAACAGAAGACTGAACTCCGCCCTCCAATTCCTTTGAAATAAATGGATGCTGAAGACAATCAACACCGTGCAACGAACAGCCTGACACTCATGAGGTGGCACCTACCAGACAAGACACCATTGCAATTCCTCCAGCAGATGCTGCTTCGCAAAGAGCAACTAAACCAGTCACTCTACAGCCTGGTGAGCACAGGGAACGCTGGAGGTGAGGAAGGTAGGGGTCTACTTCGGCACCCAAGATTTGGAAAAGCTATTACTTAGCAAAACAGGCTGTGTCCTGACACAAAATATCTTCATAGGAATGCATTACTTGGCAGCCCCAACCACTCCTGGTCCCGGCGGCCAAGGCTATTTTTTCAGTATTTCATCATTATTTTCATTATTTTCATTTTCATTATTTTTTCATCATTTTTTCTGCCTGGCAGAAAAGGATCTGGGGGTCCTGGTAGACAGTCGGCTGAACATGAGCCAGTGTGTGCCCAGGTAGCCAAGAAGGCCAATGGCATCTTGGCCTGTATCAAGAATGGTGTGACCAGCAGGAGCAGGGAAGTGATGGTGCCCCTGTACTCAGCACTGGTGAGGCCGCAGCTCGAGTGCTGTGTTCAGTTTTGGGCACCACAGCACAGGAGAGACATTGAGGTGCTTCCAGAGAAGGGCAACGGAGCTGGTGAGGGGTCTGGAGAACAAGTCTTATGAGGAGCGGCTGAGGGAGTTGGGATTGTTCAGCCTGGAGAAGAGAAGGTTGAGGGGAGACCTTATCACTCTCTACAACTACACAAAAGGAGGTTGTAGCGAGATGGGGGTCAATCTCTTCTCCCAAGGAACAAACGACAGGACAAGAGGAAATGGCCTCAAGTTGTGCCAGGGGAGGTTTAGGTTGGATATTAGGAAAAACTTCTTTACCGAAAGGGTTATCAGGCATTGGAACAGGCTGCCCAGGGAGGTGGTGGAATCGCCGTCCCTGGAGGTATTTAAAAGACGGGTAGACATGGTGTTAAGGGACATGGTTTAGGGGTGTTTTTGGTAGTGTAGGTTATGGTTGGACTCGATGAACTTGAAGGTCTCTTCCAACCCAAGTGATTCTATGATTCTATGATTCTATGATTAAAGCCACCCAAAACCTCCAGCCACAGCAGAAGCCCAGCCCACCGGACGGTGCCACACTCGTACTCACACCGCAGGCAGTGACGACCAAAGGAGTGAAGCCACTTTATCGAGGGTCATTTTTTCAGGATGGCTTTGAGGCAGGTGGCAAAAGAGGAGCCCCGACTCCCGGTGAGTTATGCCTGTACGTAAATACAGCTTTAAATTTTGACTTCTTTCGTAAATACTTGGTCAGATTTGTTAACTGGTCATTAGATGCAGCTACATTCCTTTGCATCTTATTAGAAAGCATTCCTGTTTTTTCTGAAGAAATGAATAAAGTGAATGCGTAGTAAATGCCTAACAGATGAAGCCATAACAAGCTGTCGCAAAGCATGTAACGCGGAGATATTGTTAAAACAATGTGTGTGCCTGTTAAATGCAGAAACATTTAATGTTATTATTAGGTATGCTGTAAAATCCACCATAATTTATGAAATAATATTAAAGTATTGATAGACGGACCCTTCTATGCTACGTAACTGGTTACTACTGTAACAAACATGCAATGCCAAATCTATCATTTAAGCTATTTAACTTTCCTGAAGCGTTTTTTCCCTCCTGTGAAAAAGCAGATGTTCTAAAGCAACAGGACCTGTAAACTCTCAATATACGCTCAAGAGCTGAAACCTAAGATTTAAAATGAGCCGTTCTAGCACAAAACATCTCCATGGTGACCCCTGGTAGCCAAGTGGGAACTAGATTTGGCTGGGAGGAGTCCAAGCGGATGCAGCTCCTGATGGTGACATGCACGGATCCCGTGAATTCGTCACATCTGGGCTCCAAACCGGGCCAAGGCGTCAAGTGCAGCTCCACACGCCCGCCCAAACAAACAAGCTCCTTCCACCCAGCACAGAGATAACACAGCCCGTTTGCTGCCGATTAGCAATTTATGTAACGAGGTCAGGCTTTATAACCGGGTTTAACCCCAACAGTAAATCTGTTAAATACTGTTGCGACCTGCAACCAGTGATTAACAAAAGCCAGTTTCTCTAACGAAGCACCCACAGAGTTAAGAATACGAATTTCTGCATTCCTAAGTGGCTTAAATATCCGTACTCCCCAGCGCCGCTAAAATGAAATCAAAGGTTTGCTTCATTTTTTAAGTTAGGGAGTTCAGATAACTCAAGCCTCAAAAAAGCATGTGACAGTTCAACAGCTAAACACAGTACCAACAAAATATTTAAGCATCACAGGCTATGTCAGAATCCAAAGAAAACAATTCCTCTGCTTCATACAAAAACCTCAAACCCTGGAGTTCCCCAGATTCCTCCTGTTTTTAAGTTTTAACTGTAGAGGAACAAAAGCACTAAGAGAAAAAGCTCAGTTCTCCTTCTGAATCCAGAATATCTCTTCTGAAGAAAGCTGGAATGATGCCAGCATAGCTGACAGCGGTCTTTGCCCCTTAATGGGGAGCACCAGAAAATTATTGTTACAGAAAATTCAAAATGCTACATAATTTGCTTAAGATTTAAGAATAAGTAATCTTTTCTCTAATAACAGCTTTCCTAATGGACCCTTTCTCACATGCCATATTTTTCATACAGGCAGGATAACATTAGCCAGGGACTGCGGATGGTCACCACTCAACTTGAGGTGCTCAACGCCTTCCAAGGCACTGCACAAAACTAATCCTTATATCGTACAGAAGCTTGAGAGAAATAGCTGAAGGAGCTTATTAAAACCCACGTGGGAGGGGAAATACGTTTTATAAACCACATTCTCCACCTTCCGAAGGTCCAGAAGCCCAGGTAGTCTAAAGGAAGTCAACGCGTTTTTAAAAGTAAACCTCTTCTCTTGGTTCCTGTATAGACCGTAGCAAATCTCCCAGGGGTGAAAAGCACTCAACAGCACCGTATTTGGCCAAACAAGACAGGCAAAATCTTCCATGGGACTCTCTGCAGCAGGATTTTGATTTCGGTTCCAAGGAAATGGATCTGTACTAACGCCATCGACGTCAGCTGCATGGTGTGAGAGATTTACTCCTAGGGATGAGACCCTGACCTTCCAGGGAAGAGAAACATCTGCTGCTGATGTTTTACTTCTCTGTAGGACTTTCCCTCTCATTCCCTCGCAGCACACACACACACACAGAGGAAAAAAAACCCCTGTTTGAAACAAGGCATGACACAGCGACCTCATCACGAGGTTTCATTTCAGTCAAAATGTTTGATTTTGCACTTACGCAAAAACATGGTAATTTGGGAGCAGTTGAGCATTTTGGTCACCAAGGGCCTAGTCTGAGTAATGCTGAGCACCGTTTCGTGAGGGATCCTTCCCTGCAGCCTGTGGACTCCCACAGAAGCTGGGGACCTGGGTACGGTTTCTGGTCAAGATGTGCACATCTCTCAATGGAGTTTGGACAGCAACAAATTTGGCTTGAGCAGACAAGCAGGCAGGTCCAAAACAACAATCTGCCAACGAAAACAGACATCCCAGGCTCAAATTCCCATCCCCGCCATGCACAAGTTTCTCTCCCCTAGCTCCCATCCCTATCATCACCTTAAAAAAAACATAAATGGCTCAGATCCACAAACTATTTCAGGACCAGGGAGTGAGCAAATGCTGGAGCTGCGACTCTGGCTTGGAAAGCCCCAAAGGAAAAATGAGGCAGCATCTTTCAAAGCAAGAGACAAGTCCCATTCCATTTATGGCTAAGACTATGACTGGGAGAGAAAGGAAGAAAAAAAAAAAGTATAAAATAAACTCTGCTCCGAAGCCAGAGATCAGCCAGCACAGGAGCTTTGGCTGCAAGCACTCCAGGGAGAGACCATGTCTCATAACAAGCACGCTGCCACATTCTGGACTAAATCCAGTTCCCGAGTGGATTGTAAGACATCGCCCTGTATTTATTTTTACAAAGATCCAGCGTCTGAATATTTACATTGCTTGGACAAAGAAAGCTGACCACAAACAAGCAAACAAAAAACCCCCTTTCCGACTTTCTGCCTCTGGCTCAGGTGGTACCATTCACACCGCGAGCACACCTGAAACGGCACATAGAGGGTGCCAGGAGTTTTCTTGATGCCCATGAAGCAGGTTGCTTGGATAAAAGCCTCAGCTATCCCAGAGCTCTGCTAGGTGACCCCAGGCTGTCCTTGCCCCTTTTTGCTAGAGAAGAACATCTACGGCCTAATGAAGCACATCCACCGTGAAGAAAACCCTACACTCGATCACCACAACCTCAATGCTCCAGCCTGCACAGCCTCTCCAGGCAACCCAAAATGGCCTCCTGCATCCTCAGTCCACCTGAGGGAATAGGGAGCCACGTGCAGAGATGGCCAGCACGGTGCTGCCTGGGATCGTTACGACACCCAGGGAAGAGTGAGCTGCAAAAACAAAGTTCTGAGACAAAACCAAAGCGGTTTAGTACACCAACAAGTGTACTTGGACAAGTACGCTGTCAGGTACACCCACCCTTCAGCAGGTTACAGAAGACTCTTCTGGGCAGTGGTGGCCTAGAGGTAAGTCCATCCACCTGAAAGCTGAGAAGCTGATAAAGACATTACTGCTACCTACGAACTTTATTTGGTCATGGACACACGTACATTTCCCCTTCACTGTACAGAAGGGGACTCTGGGCAGCATTTCACTATGAAGCTGGACAGTGGACTTGCTCTTCCACTCCAGCTACAGAGTCACAGAACAGTAGGGGCTGGAAGGGACCTCTGGACAACAACTAGTCCATCTCCACTGCCAAAGCAGGTTCACCTAGAGTAAGGCGCGCAGGATCGTGTCCAGGCAGGTTCAGAATACCTCCGGAGAAGGAGACTCTTCAGAGAGGAGTCTACCTCTTGGTTGACTTTGCTCCTCTGGCTGTGCCCTTCCACTCTCCCCGTATAGAAGCTATACTGCCTTGCCGCTATGTAACTTATCCCAGCATTTATGTCACCACTCAGCCTGGCCACTTCACTCTGCTGCATCTTAGGTGTCAAACTTTGGTGATGAACCTTCCATGACTTCAGACTTCAAAAGATCCCCACGTTGCCACAGCGGGAAGTCAGGACACAACACTTTTCGTGTAAACAAACAGGTAGATCTCTACTTTTACTTTTCACAAAAAAGATATCCAAGAACGGATACAATGCCAGAACCCGCTCCCCTCTCCAGGCCATTCCTTCCTTCCTTCAAGCACCATAGCAACCACTGTTGGTTAATCTTTATCATATTTGGATATATTAAATTAGACCCTCAGTAACGCACATGGAGAAAAAACCTGAAACCCAATTTTAATCCAGTTCAGAAAGGGGGGCAAAGCAGGTCAATGGCGAGGGCTCAGACACACAATTCTGTTAGAGCAGCCTTAAAAATCAGCCAGGCTCATTCACATGCATACGTAACTGTGACGAGGCAACGGGGATAAAATCGAATATAGGAAGTTCCACCTGAACATGAGGAGGAAATTCTTTCCTTTGAGGGTGGCAGAGCACTGGAAGAGGCTGCCCAGAGAGGTGGTGGAGTCTCCAACTCTGGAGACATTCCAAACCCACCTGGACGCCATCCTGTGACACCTGCTGTAGGTGGACCTGCTCTGGCAGGGAGGTTGGACTGGATGATCTCCAGAGGTCCCTTTCAACCCTTAATATTCTATGATTCTGTGAAATGCTCTTTTACTCCAAACACTAGTGAAAGAGGAGGCTTCACTACCACGGCCTGCCGCAGGCAACCTGGCAGAGAAGTTGCCCTGTCACATGCAGGTGATGGAGCTTGGGCTCCTCAACTGAAATTGAATTCGCCTTAGGAGCAAGGAGAGGAGGGAAGGAGCAATTAGTGCAAGTTAAGACGTGACAGGTCCCTTATCAAAGCAACTGCACATCTGGGCACAATGACTTCCTCGCGGACTATGGGACTGTCATCTCCAAAATGACAACGCAGGCTCCCAGGTTAGCTGGAAGGCTTTTTGGCAATGTCACCCTACCACATCCTATCCCCGCCACCACCCCCAAATGGAGCAGCTGGCCTGGGAATTGGGCCAGGCAAGGCTTGAGGAGCGAGAGCGCCAGCCCGCCGGTGACTCTAATTTGCAGACCTCAGGTGTTCTAAGCAAAGTATTCCAAAATAAAGACACGAGAGCCGTACGAGCCGAGGCGGTGGCAGCCGCTGGCCTGTGCCACATGCACGGCTCGAGAAGAACGTGCCGCGTGCGTACCGCGCCGCTAACGCAAATTCAACTGCACCGTCCCTGCAAGTGACGCACAGCGCTTCCGGGAATGCTAAAAATGCAAATTTGCCTTGCCACTCTTTGGTCTCTTTCTCCTCCTTTTCTTTCTTTTTTTTTTTTTTTTTTGAGGCAAAAAAATCCAGAAAAATAGAGGAAAACAAACGTATAGATTAGCTAAGGATATATCAAGACTCAGCGCTACTCACATCTTCAAGGCCAAGGTTCCCATGGTGTATAATTAATTAACACAAAGAAAGCAATACTGGGTGTATATAAGAAAGCAATTAAGAGTACAGTCTTCACTTCTGAATAACAACATCTGGAAATAGCAACAAAGATGTGCTACACTAACTTTTAGGGTTGGTTTGGGGTCTTTTTGCCCCTGGTACGTATCAAAATAAGAGAGGAAAAAAAAAAAAGACAATCCTGAAAAACTGTCAGTGCTTTTTGGTTTACGTTTCACACGTTTAATTCACATGTAAACCAAAATCGAAGCTTCGGTACAGAACTTAGGATATGAAAAACAAAAAAAAGAGACTATTTCAGATACAAAAGAAAGTGGTGTTTCAGGAGAAAAAGCTTGAAATAAATTAACTTGCTATTCCTGTGCATATGCTAATTATAATGTCGTTAACACAATATTAAGGACTAAAAATAAAGTTTGGCTTGTAACAGATAGGAATTGTAATTGCCAAACGCCGTAAATTTTGACAAAGTAAGTTCATTTTCACTCGGAATGTATTAGTTTGGGCAGGCAGAAAGTCTGAAGTGTGGCAGTAATAATATCACCTTATATAGTATTCTGAAGTTATTTTGCTGTTCCTAGAGAACAAAAACAGTTTATGTAAAAGTTTCTCTTCCTCCTTTTCCAAATTTCTTTTTTTTTTTTTTTTTTCATCCTGCCCCATTTCAGGCCTCAGGAGAAAAACAATCATACGAAGCTAAACCAAAAAGCATCCAAAATAAATTTCACTGTTTTCCCCGCTTTGAGGCATTCCTGTTGGTTGTTGCAATAGAGGACTCGGCGGGAAGAAAAAGCCCTCGAGATCAGGGCAACTTCTGGTGTGGAGTAAGGTAGTCATCAAGATAATCAAGGGCTCAAGGTTTGGAGCTGCCGTTCTGATTCCGTTCAAGTTACTGTAGCTAAATTAAAGGGCATGATTGGAGGGAGTTTCGCTGCCTTATTCACATTCAGGGAACTGCTGAGACTTTCATGTTAAACTGGATCCTCACAAGGGCAGGCTTTGGCCCAAAAATGCGTTTCAAAACAATCCAAACAGATGGTAGCACTTAATATATCCATGAGAAGTGTTTCTCACTACCATGCGAGCTCGCCGAGCGCTCAGCCGGGCAGAATGGGGCAATCTCGCTTTCAAGTCAGGTTTGTTTCACATACGAGCATTTAAAGTTCTGTAACGGGGGGGGGAGGGGGTTGAAAATTGGTGACAAACTATCCAGTATCAGTCTGTAATAGGTCAAATCGAAGAGAGGAAAAGAGTCCTCAAAGACCCTGAGTGCACGTCCATGTGCAGGACTTTCCTGGAAGGTAATTTTAACTGTGCGGTTCCTATTAAGTTAAATCCCCGTATTTTGCACCAGCTATTTATTACACCATGAAACAAATGCGCTTTGTTCAGGGAATTTAATGCCTAATGATTAAGATGAAATAGTTTTGTCAAGTGACTCTTTTCTCAGATAACAATTTGTTAAAATCCCCGCTTAGGCCTTATTCTCACTCCGGCTACGCATGTGATGAACTTCAAAGCAAGTTATTACTTTAATAAACAATTCTGCGGGATAATTTTCAAAGGATTTCTGTTTGCTTGTTTGAGGTCTCGAGAGAGCTGCTGTCCTTCTTAAAGCGCAAGATTCTGGATTCATGCAGATTATGAGATTAACCGCAGGTATTATTTAAACTGCAAGCCAGTTTTCAGCTCCTGTGGTTACGAAGAAAAATAGGAAAATAGGATCTAAAGGTAACACAAAGAAACAAGAAGTAGTTACATGATTTTTGGGGCCTGACTCAAAAGTCATGGCTATTTGGAATCGTTAACCTTTTACCTATCAACTAGACAAAAAAGTTAATTTCGGGAATTTTGCCGAAGATGACATTTTTTCTTTTTTCTTTTTTCTTTTTTCGTCTAAAACACATTTCCAGTCTATCTTTCCCTAGGAAGCGTTTCTCTCTGAAGCAAAGCAGCTGAAGAGACAGCTAAGGGACCCTTCAGAGCTTTAAGGAGATCCTTGCAGTTATAAACCAACCAAAATAAAGTTTAAAGCAAACCACAAGTTAACGCTTTCTTAAGCGGAACGAAGATTTCATGTGTGTGTAATGTGAAGAGGGAAGTGCATCAATACACTTGGCAGTCGCTGTCTTTGGACCACTAAAATCTTACCCAATGCTGCGCCGGATCTCGGAGGATGGGCGATTCATCATATTTCCAACTATTTTATCTGGATAAATAAAGAGAAAGGTCACCTCCTGCTGGGACGCATTTTTAGCCTGCTGCCTGTCCCATTTTTTCGCAGCTAGAGCTTCAAAAAGTTATTTTAATTATTAGCTGTTTTAAAACCAAAACATTGTTTCTCAGGATGAAATCTCAGCTCCCGGAAGTCAGGGAGTTTTACCCCAAATTTAACAAGGGCAAGATTTTGCCAGCTGCAACTCTTCCAGACAAGCAAAACGACCCTATGCAACTAGAAATCGCTTAGAATCTCTCCTCTAATTTTGACATCAGTAGCAGAAAACAGAATTATCCAAATTAATGCAAAGCCACTTCCATTTCCGTATGTATAATATATACCAATTATAGACAACCTTGACTGTGTATCCCTTTCAGCTTTGCGTTCAACGCTGCCAAAACAAGATCTCCCTTTAAGTCACAGGGTCAGAAGGTACCTTTCTCTGAACCAAAATGAGGAGTCTCCACTGTAAGAACAGGAAAAGGCAGAAGAAAAAAAAAAGAAGAAAACTTAAGAAGCCTCATCTGACGTTAACTTCTTGTCCTTGAGATAGCTCCTCTCCAGTTTTTTAAAGAGGAGAGTGAACCCGTGGTCCCTCTGGGATGGAAGGATCATGCGCCATTTTCTCACTGCCCGATGGGTTTTGGTGGGCTATTTTAATATTTCCAGGCATTTATCTACATATGCCACGAGACATAACGCCCCCAGCAGCCTGGGAACGCGGCCATTTGTTAAATCTTGCTGGCGTCAGCTACAAACCGTGCCAGCTCGTGCCTTAATTTTTATTCGAGTGTAACTATTAGCTCCCCTGCTAATAAAAAGTCTTTGAAGAACCTCAGCCTTTATTTGTATTCACTGCTGAGTTGAACGCGATGCGCACCCAAGAGTGCACCCAACCTTACACCTGGTGGAGACAGTCAACAAACCCGACTGTTGTGACACTTCTATTCCGGAGTTTCAACCATTTTTCTGCATTTTACCCTTGTAGAGAAAACTTAGTGCAAAAAACAAACAAACAAAATAAGCAGCTAAACTCACCTGCCCAGATTATATGAAGTTGATTAATTATCCGTTTGCCTACGTCAGATTTTGTATTGGATCAGAATTCAACCTGAGAAGTGCGCTTAGATGCAAAGGCCACGGTTTCATCAGTTGCTTTGTGTCGCCCGCTCACACACACACCACGCAGGAGAAGGAAATGTCCATTCAACTAATTGCGGTCCTGAGAAAAAATGGAATTGTGATTTCCACCTGCCCTCTCTAGCGCCTCCTTCCGCTTAATTTGAGGCTTTGGAGCCGCTTCGGTGTTCAGAGAGCTGCGATTATGACATTATTTGGCTGACGGTGAGAGGCCAGGTCCTTCTCCCCAGTAAGACCAGAGCATTGTGCCCAGACCTGCACCCAGACAGATTTTTCTAAACACAGAGTTAATGCAAGCATGTCATCTCATAACCACTCGAGTGGTTATTTACCCCTCCAAGTGTTTCTCACTCTAAGCGAGAAACCCCCTTCATGCCGCTAAGAATGAGTTCAAAAGGGAGGAAAAGTCCAAACTGAGTATGAAAATTCTACCTACCTATTTTGGGGCATAATCTAAATCACACTGATTGAATGGAAAGGCTCCAACTGGCTTTGAATCAAATCCAGTATGGAGGTCCTTAAGCATTACTGGGGTTTTGTACCATTAACTGTGGAACAATTATTATAATATTCATATCAGTTCCTCAAAGTATAAGAGGCCTTTTGTATTATTTATGTTTTGTGCTAGAGGTTGGTAAAGTTTATTGTAGCAAGGATATTAGTCACTGATTATAATCTTTGCCATTTGTGATAGTGCTCAGGGTTTCTTGCTGTGGGTTGAAAGAACAATATGATGAATAAATAAAAACATAAAATAGAAGGGAGAAAGGACAGAGTTCCCCTCCTCGCCCAAATATAAAGGAGGCCAAATGAGCTCTCTAAGCTGCCAAAACATATGTGGGAATAATAGCAAAATGTGTACGTTCAGGGTGGTTATCACGCGTGTATTTTGGACAAGCTGCATTTGTTTCTTGAGTGCTCTATCAGACAACGGAGGAAACCAACGCCAACACTGCAAAAACACACACACACAAAAGCCTGGGCTAAGCCAGCTCCACTGTGCACTTTTGGTGCTAAATTAGGGATAAAATGTTGGAAACCAGCCCTAACATAGCAAAAAATAAACAAACTATCCAATGATGGAGGAACTGCAAACAGCTTGGTTCAGAGACGGGGACTCAAGTTCTTCCCCGTTCAGGCCCCACAAGTTCCCCTCCATAAATAATCCTGGAAATTCTGAAATCTGAAAGCACGGGAGAGTAAAGGGTGTGATAAAAGAGATTAATTTCCCTTTTCTAACAGAGAAATGCCTCTTCAAGAATTCAGTAAAAAACAGAAATACCTTTGGTAACGATTTGCTTATCAGCACTAAACATTTCTTAAACATGGAATTAATTAGCCCATAGAAAGTACTACTAGAGAGAGAGATATATATGAAGCCAGTGAGTATAAATACTTTACTATGGAATAATGACAAACATACCAAGGCATGGAGAGAGAAACACTTTGCAATGCACAAGGTCTTTCTCTTGCCAGCTGACACCTCGCTAAAGTAGGAGGAAAAAACAATGAAAAGAGAAACCATTAATAGTATTGACTTGTAAGCAAAAAAAAATGTTTATGGCGTTACGTTCAGAAACCCTATGTAAACAGAGACATAGAGTTAGGCAAACGCAGAAGAAACTCATTATTCTAAAGAAAATGCTTGGAAAAAATCAACCTGACGTGCCTATGTGTCTTCAATGCAGTGTAGTTAATAGAGAACAATATGAAGATCGATTTGCCTTCGGCATGTGGTACACAGGAACCGTAAGTGCAGAACCCTGTAAGTTTGGGAATATAACAAATTCATTTGGAATATCTATCCGCTAGAGAAAGCCCTGTGAAAGACTGAAGTGCAGCCGTAATGCTCTTCTTTTAACACTGCGCCGAAAGTTATTTCATTGCTCAAAACCCAAATACTTCACACCGTTTCTTTCTTTTTCCTCCCAAACTTTCCCCTCTACTGTGGTGGTGTTGAAGGTTTCCACGGTGTTCTAGACTCCTAATTTCTTTACCCAGACTCTCAAAGCCCTTGTTAGAAGGAGGAGTTCAGCGAGACCTACTACCATTCTCCAAAATGAGTAGTCGCACCTTTCCTTCCTTAGATTCAGGCTTCCTCCTCATCCTTATCCCAGCGGAATTCCTCTTGTTCTGCGTAGATGGGTACAAGTGCTCTCAGGATCAGAACGCATTTTGGTTTGAAAAATGGGCTTAGATCCATTTTAGCATATCCTATATGTTAATTTTGTAATTCTGCCCTAAATAGTACAGCTAAAAACTAAATAATAGATGAGAGCAGCAGGGAAATAACATTAAGAGCCATGGGGAAAAAAGAAAATGTATGTTTTCAAATGAGATTTCTATTGGGAAAGGGCACGAAGGACACTGTGAAAACTGTTCCATCTGGCAGGAATAACAAGGGAAAAGGTTTCTGTGTCGAGGTAGCAACTGGTGTGAGTAGACAGTTAAGGGCGATATTGGAAATAAGGCAGACTCTTATCTCTGTTATTTGGATGGAAACCTACAGTAAATTAATAAGTCTTACTCCAAATATAAGCCATGCAGCTAAAATCAGAACATAGCCCAGTATGTCTAAAACCACAAGCAAATTTTTCCATACGGGAAATTTTCAGCCACAACAGGGACATCGCTGGCTAGAACTTGGTGTCATAATCGAAAAAGAAAATATGCGCATCCCTGTACAAGTAGCAAGTACGTGGCCAAAAAGGACAAATGCATTACGCTCTCCGTAATTCGCATCTGATACACAGCAGAAATACTGAAAATCAGAAATGTGCAGAGACAAAAAAATCCCAGAGACGTAAATCCTGTGTCTTCAAAGCAAAACTACTCTTGGGGGGGTTTTTTTGGGTTTTTTTTTTCATTTTTGTGGGGGTTTTAAATCCTGTTGAGTCAGAAACAAGCGGCTGGAAAATCAAGATCCAAACATCTTGGTCCTCATAGGCTGCCTAAAAGGCAGGTAAGGAAAAAGGATTACTTGAAATACCTGGTTCTGAGCGAGGGAATTCGGCATAGCCCTAGCCAGAGGGATGTTAGCTGACATACAGCCAGCTGCGTACGGAGCTCAGATGCTCACATTCCCTCTCCGTTCCTCTTTCCCACCCTCCTCAGGCTGTCACTGGTACACCCGGGCAAACACCACAGCGCTGACAGGTTAACCTTGACAGTCGTGACACATCCAAAAATGAAACTATTCGCTATAAAATACCTTCCTGGGCTAGAAAGGACTCGCAGACAGAAGACGAAGGGAGGAGAGGACACACATACACAAAGCAAAGGTGTGTCCCCAACCAGCTGGAAACGTCTGACGAGCCAATATCTAGAGGAGGACGGAGAGGAAATCTGCTGTCCCAAAAGAGAAATCTTTGCTATTGCTGTATAATCAGACCGAATCTGCCTATTTTAAACTTTCCTGAGTATAAAACTTTCATATGCACACCACTTCATTTGTTTTGATCGTGCCTGAGCTCTCTATTCATTATAAATCCCATTTTAATTCCAGCCCTAGATCTCAGAGTTTTTTCCTCACTTACATTAAAATTCAACTTAGGTTGATTGATGTTTTTATGCAAATCATTCCCAAAACAGCCGGCTTTGGGAGGAAACACCTTCGCTTATCCCTACACACAAAGAGGGATAGGTGAGAAACGGGGATGCAGACCCATCCATCTCTGGCAGGAGGAGACGCTGGGTAGGTGCAGACGTTTTCTTTTATACCTTTGGTAAGTCCTAGGAATTCCTGGATCTCTTCCAGAGTCTGGACCCTACCCACCACTTCATCTTATTCCAGAAAGACAGAGGACCACAACCACATGGGGTGTCACCAGGTACAAATCAACTGACTTCGGCTACCAACTTCAGTCAATTCTCACCAAACGGTCTGAACTTCCATCCGAATTCCAAACGGGTACTACAGAATTCACCCAAACAGAGTTAATTCAAGCAAGTGTTTGTTGGCTGCCTGTTGCAGAGCACAGGAACCTCACTGCTTTTTATACCTTAATACCTCAAACAGCAGCCCTCCTAGGTCTCTATGAAAAATTCTTCTTTCTCATTAAGTAACTTGTTTAGAATGCCTACCTCATTTTATCCAAGCTTTGAAATCACACCTGTCTGAAACGGATCGATCCCTATTAAATTCCCCGGTGTTTTCAAGAAAGGGACAGGAAACAATTTTTGCCACTTCTAGTTTGTCATCCGCCCGCTCCATCTCAGAGCAGAGTCGATGCCTTCCTGCCTTCTACCTGACCCTGCAAATACCTCCTAAATCTGCTGTCCAGCTTCAAGCAGATTTGCTAGAGGGCTACAGACTTCAAAGATGAGGAAATTCCTACAGATTTTGCAAAAAGCGGGTGGATTGATGAGAAAGGTCTGAACTAGCCCCCTGCTTCTTGACAGAAAAGCCGGCTTGGCTGTGAGAAACGCTGTTTGGGAGCGATCCATCAGAGTTGTGCTTCCATGCTAGTCCGCGCTCCAGACGGACCACACACCTGGCAGCCATCGGAGGTGAAGCCGCAGGGGCTGCTGTCACTTCGGCTGGCCATAATGGGGCGGGAGACAGGGAAAACCAGAAAATCCAGTTTCCTTAGCGCTGCCACTCATGGCACAAAGCATCCTCGCAAAGGCCAAGCACAAGGTGGGCAGCTAATCCAAACTGAGAACGTCACACCAAACCTTGTGTTTGCTTTAGCGGAGTTTAACTAATGAATAGATGACAACAGAGAGACAAATTCTATTCTCCAGATAGTGACTGGGCATCTCCTTTAGCAAACATGAGCCAGAGGCACCGCTTCCCAGGCACTGAAGTTGAAAACCTTCATTCCAGTTAAGTCGAGGACACCACCCCCGTTGATTTCCAGTGGAGTAGGAATTCACTCCAAAGCTTCCGAGCTATTCAGCTTCAGCTGAACGTTTCCTCACAACCTGCACTGCCAGTTCAGGAGAATTATAGCTCTACAATTCAGAATAAAAGGATGTTCAAAATGTCTTACCCTTCACTACGAAGTAACCAAGATCAGGTGGCCATGTGATTCCATTATTTATGTAATGCCTCCAAAATGTCATTTGTCTTCTAATACGAGATGACAGGTTTCACATGTACAGGTTTTCTATAAGGGTAGCACGCTCACCTTGATCCACTCAATACACACATTGCTAATTTGAGATAAAAGATTTATCACGTAGATCCTGTAGTTAATTGGCTGCAGCAGCCCCCCCCCCTTTTTTTTTTTCTTTGCTATGTAGATTTATTTGGAATTTCTTTATAGATGTGCCGGTTTTCAAGACTGATATATTTGGATCGCAGGTTTCTTTTGGGAAGGCTTTTATTTTCACTTTGTACATGCTCAGCACCTCACAGTATGTGTTCCTGGTACCTACTTGAGGCTCCCATGTTTTCCGACATGCTCACAGAAATAGCTCTCACAGAATTGTTTTTAATACAAAATGTATGGTTCTCTTTAAGGACCAATAAGAAAATTGGTCTTTTTGGTTATCAAGCCAGACGATATACACAGAACTGCATTTGTGACTTGAGTGAATTATGCTCTTGTACCGAAACTAACATTTAACTGATGTTTGAAAATAACACAACAGCACGATCTTTCCCTTCGGTGATGCTTCTCCTCTACCAACTCAAGGAACTCCATCGTTACTTGTCATTAGCGTCCAAGTGTTTGACAGCAGCAGAGAGCGCACAAGAACTCTAACTGCGACTTGGAAAACGCCACAGAATCACAAAACAATTGAGGTTGGAAGGCATCTCTGGAGGTCACCAGTCCAACACCCCTGCTCAAAGGAAGGCCAACGACAGCAGGTTGCCCAGAACTGCGCCCAGTTGCTTTCGGGACATCGCCAAGGACAGAGACTTCACAACCTCGCTGGGCAACCTGTTCCAGTGTTCAAGCATCCCCACAGTTATTTACAAGAATCCGAGGAAGTATTTCGTTATGCCGTGAGACAAACTGATCAACCTGGTCAACCAACCTATGATCCCAGTCCGGCAGGTGTCCCTCATAGATACGTTCTGGGAGTGGGGAAGACGCACTGACCCTAGAGGGTCCAAAGCACTATGAGACAAAGGCACTGGTCTGGTCTGCTTTGGCTAAAATGGTATTAAAATCACAGCTGAAACCCAAAGTAGCTGCTAAAACCTGCAAGTTCCATTTCCCCCTTCCTGCTGCCTGCTCTCCTGAGAGTAAAGTCCCTGCTGAGCTTCACAGGAGGTTGGTTTCTCCTCTCTCCAGCACATAGGAGCATTTGGAAGTCCTCTCCGTTTGACCTGCTCTAGGAAGCAGTGGTTTTTTTAGTATGATGGATTCCTCTTCTGGCCGTGATTTCTGGAAGCCCAACTCCCTCAGACGACCAAAATCTGTCCTGTCTGCAAAGGTGTTAGGTAGGAAGTCAAGGATATCACTGAATGTAGTGTTTAAAAAGAGAAAGAGAAGAGAAAATAGAAGTGCAACTCACGGAACTAAGACATAAGGTCAACTTCAGCTGCTACAGACCCTTTTATCAATTCCTTCACCTCAGGAGTAAAAAAGTTCAGGCACAGAGGTACCACATAACTACAATGCTGAACTGTCACAGGTGTGTGGAAAGAAATGTTGCTTAGACACAACTACAGAAGTTACAACCACCACCAGATTTTTGCTTAACTAAAATAAATGGTCGGACCAAGAGGACATGAAGAAGCATTGCAGGTCATTGCTGACTTTGCTGTCTGACCTCTGAACTCATTGTTATCCCTGTCCTTTTAAAACATATTTATGCCATAATCTTGCAGCTAGTCTGTGAAGACACACATTTTAAAACGTGCCCAGAATAAAGACGCCTCAAAAGTGCCAAACAACAGAGACACACTACAGTCCCTCATACTGGTCGCTCCCCCGACCCTGTGCAACAGCCATGTTTTGTTTCCTGCCAGACTGTTTGCTCCCTCTTGTCTTTACCAATGTCTTTCTCCACGTACTCCTTCACCTCACGTGTTCATCCCTGCTCTCGCAGGTAGGAAGCAGAGCCCCAGCATCATTTGGGATGGGGAGTACTCCCCTCTCCCCCAGGCCAAGGCTCGAGGAGGGTGGCTGACACTTCATCTGTCCGACTCCTTTCATCATCCATGTTTTGAGGAACCTCTAGTTGGTTTCAAGAAGAACCTCTCACGTGAGGTTTGAGGAGCTTGATTCAGGATATTTTTGCTGAAGGTAATCTAGCGCAAGCTATACTTAATGGGACAATATTCCGATCTTGGTTGCAGAAGGGGTTAATCTCCTGTAGCTGTACAGAACAGAAGAAAAATCCAACATTGACATGAACAGAATGTCAGAGGTGATCCTAGACAGGGTCACTTTTCTAAGACCTGGCACAAGTATTCAAAATTTGGCAACTAGAGTGAGTGTGGCCTTTCCCCAGAGAGGCAGAGACAAGCAAGAAAATTGAGCCTTGGAAAAGACACAAACTCCCTAACCTTATGATAAATAGAAGACACCCTTCCTGGAAAAGAAATACTTAGGGGCCTGAGGCCAGCATTTGATTCGTGCTAAGAAACATTTTGGGTATTTTTATGAGCAGCGAATTCATCAAGAATCTTGCTCAGAGGTTAAACCTCACAGAAAAGACAAAATAAGGTGACTAAGGACTGTTCATACGAGCAAAGATGTACAGGAAGAGGCCCCATGCCAGTGTGTTGATCTTGCATTATGGAAATCAATTAAGCATTAATTATACATGTTCCCAAAGGTTAAGTGAAGTGTGTCTCGCTACAGAGCCAGCAGCCTGACGGACCCAGCGGGCTTCCCGGGGCTGGCGGCGACGCTGAGCTCCACTGCCTCTCCGCAGCCAGGCGCCCCAGCCCCTGGGCATGGCAGGGGTCTACCAGGAGCAGCTGAGGGGATCTTGAGGAACAGCTCTCCGGCGCCTGCACCGTGCGTTAGGGCAGCCCTGAAGGGTGGGGGAAACCAAGAGCAATCCATGGTTTGAGTCTTAAATAGCCTCGTTCCTAGGCTGACCAGACTAAATTAGCAAGCCCCTCCACGCAGCTCCCGTCAGGGAAAGTTTTGCCTGAGTGGGAGCGGAGCGGCGAGATCAAGCTTTGACACATTGCCTCCCGTGGCACTGTTCCCAAGGGGAATGCTGCAAGAAAAGGCCCCCATTTAGCTTCTGTTTGCTGAGGATGCGGCAAATATAATGTTGATCAAGCAGTTTCTGCCTTCTCTCTCTTCCCCGTCGTGCAGCTTCTGAAAAAGGGCTTCTCCTGCTCTGCGACATCCGTAGACTAAGGTGATTTTGTCTCCAGTGCTCCGATTAGGTACAGCTTAATTATCTACTGACTAATCGCGCTTGCCTTCTTGAATGTCTCCAGGTAACAGGAGTACCGCTTTCTTTTTGCTCATCGGGCCGTGAAGGCAACCAGTTTGTCTCATCCTTTCTGGTACTTCCAGACAAAGGGCCTTTCAAAAGTAAAAAATCCTGAACAGAAAATCTAAGTAATCCCTCTTTCCACGCCCCAGATAAGACAAATACATGTGTGTCCATCCTAGGGTCAGCTCCTAATGCAGGAACTCGAATGTACCACCCTGAGGGATTTACCTGCTCCCCGAGCGAGGAGCGGCCTGCCCGCAGTTACCTTTTAAATGATTATTAAAAGGAATTTGCAGGAATGCCAGGTTAATCCTGACAGCGATACCTGCTAACAGCAGCACAAATAAGGGTGTTCTCACTCGCCGCCTGCGAGTCAGAGTTACCGCCTTTCACCCAGGAATTGCCAGCTCTCCCCTGAAGCGAGCGCGTCCCCGTTCCCCGTCACAAGCAAAGCACGGCAAAGCGGGTGACCGATACAGATACAGAATAAACTGGGTACAAAAGTCTGTGCCGCAGCAAAACAAGGAGCGCACAGTCTGATATCGCACCTCCAAGAAGGAGCAGTAAGGCAGGATAGACCAGGAAACCAGCTCACTTGCATGCCTGGGTGATCAGCCCTTGGGCTAGAGTCACAAGATACCACTTGGCACGTTCCCTTTTCAAGACTTATCTAAAGTGGGAACCAGTCAAGAAACCAAGAGTTTCCGAGCGGAGATCCCCGAGCCACCAGACACGCAGGCAATGCGACGCAGCAGTCATAGAATCATAGAATCACCTGGGTCGGAAGGGATCTTCAAGGTCATCGAGGCCAACCATCGACCTAACGCTGTAGTCTTAGCTACACACCTCGGTTTGGGAATACTCAGCATGCCAGCGCGCTTGTAACCGCCCCGGGTCTCAGCAGGCTCCGATACCTTCACGGATACACGATGTGAGTGGAGCACAGCCGGGAAGAGTCACCGTACAATGGACAGGCAGGAAAATACCCGCTCTGCGGATCCAAATGCACTACGAAAACCCTCAGAGGCCCAAATCCTGTTGGGAAAATTCTCAGGAAAAATGGGTTTTGTGGGTAAGTCAACAAGCAGATTGACACTCCTGCATATTTTCTGGCACAGACGCTTAACCAAGCCTTGACGCACAGGCTTTTGCACCATGTATTATCCATCAAGCAACATTTACAGGCCAAACCAAGAGAAAAAGCTGGCAGCTGTGGTGGAGCATCCTCCCTTTTTTCAGGCTGCCAGCAGATAGCACCCACCTGCGATAGGAAACACACCTTTATTTAACCTGAGCTGACCCACATTTATGCTTCCCCTTCCACAACTATTGCAGCTAAACACGGAGTTTTAAAATCAATGTAAAAGGCAGTGGTGTTCGTTCACTCCCTGCCTCGGTCAGTAGATATGAAGGGTGATACAAAGTTTTCCTTCTATCGTGAATGATCCCACAATCGTGTTCCTAAAAAAAAATTCGAGAAATCTCCTCCAAGTGAAGGAGACTCTCCAACTTTCCCTGAAGAAGTTTTGCTGAAATCTCTTTGGGAAAATTGATTCTGGCAGACAAAAATTTGAGTAAATCTATGCTAAGACGTATCTGAGCATAGCGCAGATCTGGAGACCCTGGGATGATGATACGAGCTGGTTATTGACTGAAATGTCAACAGGGCTTCGGTTTTATGGCAGCTATCAGCCTGGTACTCCCTGGAAATCAATATTTGCAATTTAAATTTTGTATTTTGCGTGTCATCAGTTGAAGTTTAATGTCTCTTTCTCTTTCTTGTCCTGTTTTTTTGGGGTGGATTTTTCCCCCCAGTCAGCATGTTGATTATACACCATACCGACACCTGCTTGCAGCTGAGCCAGTGGAAGGGAGTAGATTCAAGAGCCCATGTTGTCCCACACCCAAGACAGCAATAAACTGGTATTTCCTTTTGTTACACCAGTTTAGCACCACAGCATGTGTGAGATTTCCCCTTCCGGGTTTCAGGGGACCAAATCCTATTCAGGACCCATAAGAAAATAAACACACCCATGTGTGTGGGACAGCAATTAAAAAATAAGACAGCAAAGCTGGGCATCCATTCCCAGCCCTTCCTGGACTTTCTTGGGGAAGTTACTGTGTTGCATGGTGGACGAGTTTCCCACCTGCCAAATGACAACAATCCTATTTCCCGTTCCCACAGTGAGATTTGGCGAGTCAATTCATTGAATCCCCTGGATTTCTTTCTCCTGATATTCTTCACCATCCTCCCTCTGCTACAAGTCAAACTCAAGCCATTACTTAATGAAGAATATCAAGTCCTTTTGCCCCACTGTCATGGCTGTATTAGCCCACGGAGTGCTTGCAAGCCTCCTTCAGACTGCGTGCCACCCTCCTCACCGCTCTTACCTCCTTTTATGCGGTCTTTTGCCGTGTTAGGCTGGAGCAGGAGGCTCAATCCTGTTTAACACAAGTGAAGTCTGCTGAGCAGGACCTTTGAAACAGGGCTTCTCCCTTTCTAAGGGAGGATTCAAATCTGCCTCGCAAGAAGGGGACATTACGGCCCGTCTCTGGCTCTTTTTTAGACCAAAAAAGGCCACAAGTGAGTCTTGTGTGGGGTCCAAACAGCCTGTGAACGTTGCCTGGAGAAGGACACTACAAGAAGCACAAGCATGTCTCTTCTGTGTCTCACCAACGCTTCCAGGGGAAGCGGGGAACAAGTTGCTCGTCGTGGCACAGTTACAGACACAGAGAGAAACAGGTTTCCAGGTCGCTGGGGAACTCAATGTTCAAACTAATGAGAGTTGAAGACCATCCACGTTAAAACAGCAGCTGAGCAGGGACTTAAGAGCCACCATTCGGCTTGGAGAAAAAAAGCCCCTCTGTATGTCTTCTGCTTTTGGGGACGTAGGGAGTCCAGCACCAAAGTGGGGCACCAAACTCTCTTTTGTAAAGAGTTCACCTGCAACAAGAGACTCCGAGGGGGATGGCTTACGATTAGACAGTGTCTGCCAGGTAGTTTACTCCTGTGAGAGACTAAAACTAAGCCACAGCATCCCTCTGAGATTTACACTGCCAAAATAAAAAACATCTAATTGAGCAACAAATGCCTTATTTGCTCTCATGCCTGAAGCTGACCAGAGCTACTCTCATGAAGAGCCGCTGCTGCAGAAAATAGAAATTACTGGGGAAAAAATTACGACACACATGGGAAGACAATGCCAAGCAGCTGGGAGAAACGGGTAAATAAAGCCAATTATCAAATGCAGGATGAAAAGACAAAAGCTTCCTTTAATAACCCTGCTTTTGCACTACTCTTATCTAGACGCTTCGCAGGTGGGAATTCAGTGAAGTCAGACGGCACGCTCAGCTGTTCTCAGCAATTCGGCACCGATATTTATTTCGGAAATAAAAGGGCCTTGTAATTCATTTGCAAGGCTGTACACGGTTAATTCTTGGTGCCTTGTAAATGCTAATTACGAAAGAAGATGTTAAAGGGTTCCTTAGGAAATCAATACTTTATTATACAATAATTGCATCTGCAAGTTTAATGTTCTTCATAAGACTCCGAAAGAATGGAAGAGGTTGGGAGTTCAGATGATGCAAAAGGCGGCTGCACGACCTCGAAAGTCATCAAGAATTTGGGGCCGACTAAAATGCCCAGATGTCATTAAAATATTTCCAAAACTCCAACACTTATCACGGAAAGCAAACTGCCAGCACATCTGTCTAGACGACACCTTGGCCCAATATAAACCTCGGCACGCTCATAATTAAAACGGTTCTTCCATTATTCCTCCATGAGCTTTGATTATCCCTTTTCTCCCAGGAAGAGCATTTCAGTTCTGTCCCCCCTCATCTTCCCCTGGCTCACTCCCCTGTTGTTCTAGCTTTCAACATAGGAGCCGGCGAGGAGCTACCGTTGGGGTTATAAGCCCTGCAGACAGGATACAGCTGAAAAATCATTCTTCCAAGAATTTCTGGGTCACTGTCTAATTGATACTAGCATTAGCATGCTTCATATTCATGTTCCAGCTCCACAGGCAGTACTTACTCTGCACCCAGCCATGTGGGACTGCTCTAGGCGGTGAGTGGGAACCCAAAACAACGCCACTGTATCAGCCCAAGAACCCACCAGCCCCGAGAGCTTTTACAATAGCAAAACAGAGAAAAAGAGTCTCTCTTCCACTGCGGTCTTCAGTGCAGCAGTACATTCCTCTGTTTTTTATTACACACTTTTAAAAAGAAATATTCCATGTTACTCGGCTTATTAATTTGCAAAGAAACCACAAGTTATTTCCTTACATCACGATGGGTTTTTAAATTTTTTTAATTCTTACAGGCTATAAAAATCCAGGGACTTCAAAGGAAGCGAGTTTAAGACTCGGTATGATACAAAAGGAGTCCAGACCACTTTCACAAATAAGATATCTTTTGCTAACAGCAAAGTATTTCACAGGTTGTATTGTAGCTCATACTTGAGGAAACGAATGAGAAGTGAGTAGTGATTCATAAAACAATCTGTACATTTAACGTGCGATAAAATAAGATAGCATTGCACAGCTTTCTTGGAGAGCCAAAAGGCGGTGCCTTGTGATCAGCAAGCCAGTCAAATAAAAACCCAGTAGGAGGGGGCGTAATGCTGAACTGCTGCAGCCACTCCTAATGATTCCGCTTTTCTCCAGCAACTTACTCACTCACTCGGCACATCCCAAGTGCAGTACGAAAATTTAATGCGCGTCCCCCCCCCAAAAAAAAGTGATGAATAAAGGACAATATGTGCATCTGTTCCCACGTGTGGTGTGCATGCAGTATTTCTGTGGGAAAGGATGTTCACTTCTGTGCTTCTGCAAGAATTTCTGTTTGGCTGCCTACAGACAGGTCAGAGGGAATCCGCCTCGGCACACCAGCCATATGCTGAGGGACGGGCTTGCAGGGATTTCATTTTTCAGGGGAAAGCTTGGGTCTTGCCGAACACAGCAAACTCCCCAAAAAATCCTCAAAAGTAGGAATCCCAGCTCATTGAAATACCCTCTCTTCCCCTCTTGCCCAATGGTAGATTTTTCTGGGACTTGCCCATGACCAGCAGGACATAATATACATTATAATGGAGTGACACGTCACTGCTTGACATCCACAAGCAAGAGGAGCAACCTCATGCAGAGTAACCTCATGCTTACTGGAGAACTGGCAATGCCAAAAATGATGGGTTTTTTATCCAGCTAAGCAGCCCAAACATTAAACATGACCTCACTGTAAACCGTGAAGGGTGAAGAGCTCTACCTATATGCTCTGTAAACCCTCATCTTCACTACGTAGCCTGCCTCTATAGAAGATGCTCCATGCATTGCAACCTGCAGCTGTAGTCAACACAGGGAGCAGAAGAGAACCCATCAACTCTATTCCTAAGCTTTCCTAAGAGTACTACCGACACCTGGGATACACTTTTTAAAGACAGCTCAGCACCCAGATAGGCACGGAGCTAAGTATCCTGGCTGGCTGAGTCCTGTGGAAAACCCAACTAGGAGTGGTACCATGGAGGGCTTTGAAAATCTCTCCCTTCTTGGGAACCATAATGAAAAACTAACTCTGAAAGTGAGCTTTCAGGGGACACCTTCTCCAGATTTGTACACAAGATTAATATCATATAGAACAAGGGGTAACTGGCACAAACTTGAACATAAAAAGTTCCATCTAAACATGAGGACGAACTTCTTTCCTTTGAGGGTGGCAGAGCACTGGCAGAGGCTGCCCAGAGAGGTGGTGGAGTCTCCGACTCTGAAGACACTCCCAACCCACCTGGGTGCCATCCTGTGCAACCTGCTCTGGGTGACCCTGCTCTGGCAGGGGGGTTGGACCAGATGATCTCCAGGGGTCCCTTCCAGTCCTGGGATTCTGTGATCATTTTAGGAGCCCCAGGCATTGAAATTAGCCAAAAATACTGGGCAAAATTTGATAGGAATAGGTAAAGGTGCTTAACCCCAAATTTTCTTTTCTTCAGGGACAGCATCCACCAGTCTTACCCGGCATCTTCATGGCTGCCTGGAAGCCTGAGGACACACTCCAGGCTTGTCAATCCGTGCCACCAGCAAAACTCTCCTGCTGAAAAAGCCTGTTAGCCGAGAAGACTCGAAACCTATGATTGAAAATGTGGCCTTCTGACAACGAACACCCGTATTTCAGTCAAACACCGAACCCTGTGCACGTACTTACTGGAAAGCACGCGAACCCTGCCATTCAGGCAGTTATGGAGTAGCAGGAGCTTCTCTTTGAGCTAGTCCATAACATGTAACCAGCATCGCTGCCCGGAGAAAGGAAACGGCAAGGTAAACACCTCAATGCTTTTTCTATTCTTCTGCACAACGAAAACCACAAAGGGGATCTTATCATCCAGACAAGGTGTGGAAGGAAACAAGATTAGCTTTATAAATATGGCATCCACCAGGAATAGCTAGTTAGGCATATTACTTCCTGCTTAACCAAAACACAATTTCAGACTGCGGCGCAGCTTAGAGGCATTTCAAGGGCACAGGCAAAATAGATTCAGCGTTAGGTGTCTGGTCTAAACAGTAAGATTGAGGTGGGAAGAGGATGGAGACAGTGGCTGCTGGAAGGGCTGCTCAAACCCATGTCATCACAAGCTACTTTTTGAATAATGGAGGCTCTACAGATGCAGCTTAAGAAATGGAACTCAACACACCTGGTGATCATCCTACAAACCAATTCTCACAAGAGCGTTGCTTCCCAAACGGTCTCAGTGATTTCAGGCCGTGGTGTCCCCCTGTACTTCTCAGGTACGCACACTTTCATTTCCTCAGACACTGAAGAAGTGTCTCCAGTCCCTCCCAGACAGATGATGAAGCATCAGTAGCTACAGGCGTAATCTTGGGCACGCTTTGGTCCTGCCAAAGCTGCTATGAGGACATGACACTTAACTGCATCTCTGATATTAGACGCAGCAGTTTGGCCTAGGGAGATGCTACGACCAACAGGAAAAAGGAATAGAGCTGAAGGAAGACTGGCCCAAAAACCATCTTGAGAGTATGTAGGATCTTATCCTGACATCCCCAGGCAGGGCACCCCGTATCATCTCCCAAAGATGAGACAATAAGAACTTTGAGCAACCTGGTCTAGTGGGTGATGTCCCTGCCCAGGGCAGGAGGGTTTGAATTAGATGGTCTTCAAGGTCTCTTCCACCTCTAACTATTCTGAGATTCTATGATAACACACCACCCACCCCTCCCAGCCCCCCATCTCTCCCCCCATTCCTTGAGCTTTTACCAGCAGTACTGAAGAAACACTGTGGTGCCATCCCCAGGGAAGCTGACTATCCATGCTATCCATGCTGGGCTAGCCAAAACATGCTTAAAGAAGTCTAAGTATTTTGAGAAAAATTTCAACGTTTTTTCTATGGTTTCCCACAGCACCTGATATTGTCACACTGGGATGATCTTCCAGAAACTGACTCTGCCACCCTCAAGGGCTACTTTGATGTGGACGAGGCACACAAGAGCAGCTCTCATCAGAGCCAGCTGCAAGTCAGCGCTCACATGAACGAGGGACAACTCACCCAGGAGAAACAGATGCTCCACATGAGACCCAACTGCAACGGTCACTGGAAGAGAGGG
Organism: Chionis minor; assembly: GCA_013398295.1. NCBI lineage: Eukaryota > Metazoa > Chordata > Aves > Charadriiformes > Chionidae > Chionis > Chionis minor. The sequence continues at coordinate 217,577 of VZSF01005237.1, read as the reverse complement.
TTTGCTACACTGTGAATGACCATTCCTGCTACCGACATGTGGAGACGTAAGTCTCACCGAGAAAATACACACCCATCAGCCTTAGCAGGGTAGGATGGCTTTATCCCAAACACGGAGAAAAGTTAAGAGGGAAGAGAATAAATGATTGCTTTTCAATGAGATGACGCATATACATGCACACAGATTCCAAACCAGGCCACCCCGAGTGTTAAAAATAATCCTTTGGATTCCTTAAAAGTTCAAAGAGTACCTTACTAAACACGGCATTTAAACAAGGAATCAAAGCGATGCTTTTTTCCTACTTTCTTGTGGGTTTTTTGAGTCTTTGGGTTTCATATTTTCAAGTTCTTTCCGAAGCCTTGGGACCTCACGATTTAATGAAAGATAAGATTGTCACGTAACATCTTGCCTTCAGAAGCTTGAGTTTTAACAAAACACAATTACTGCCAGGCTAACGATAGGATTGTAATAGTTGGCCCCTCTCAGATTTGGTACAAACACCACCTGTTGAGTGATTAGCAGATGCCTCAGACTTGAATTTGGGCAGCATTCCTTTGCTATGAGGTCTCTTCCATGCCACTATGAATAAGAAGAGACCGTCAACTTCAACTTATAATCGTCTGGTTTCTGTCATTTTTTTGTCGCAACTTTACCGCTGGCGCTATCATCTCAAATTTGGCTGAAATTCTAGATTTTTGTCACATAAGCTTTCACAGCATGTTAGAAGAGCCAACACATTCCTCTTACTTTAAAGCAAAAATTCCAGAGGAAACAGTTGTTTTGAAACCAATAGAGACCTCTGCAGTGGTTTCAGCTGAAGCACTGGAGAACTTGGAGGTTGAACTGATTATAGACAAAAGCAAAAGCCACTTCAACACCATGTTGAAAAGTAAACACCAGGGGGGTGGCGGGGGAAGAAAAGAGCAAAAGAAAAAGTTAACAGCATTCTAATTTTTCCCTGTTGTCCCAATTTAAAGATTTTTATAAATAACACATTTTTAAAGATTCGCTTTTCTCCACTGATTTCTCTGGTTTAAGTCTCCAGAAAGTTTTCTGCCGTACTACAGAGTGGTTCTTTGTGCTAAAGTAGTTCTTCAACAGTATCTAGCCCTGATGTAATTTTTTTGAAGTAGACTTAAAAGTATCATTATCCTCATTCCATAGGTGAGGAAATAGCTTATGTAAATTGCTGAAGGTCACTAACTAGTCAGCAGTGCAGGCTCAAGGATCTCTCCCCCGCCTCCACTCCATTTGACGGCAACGGGAATTAAAGAAAATTTCCAAATCAAAAATGCTATTTTTCCTTTTAAGTCCGGTCCTTAATACCTGACCCTGAGACCACCAATTCTGCGCTCTGAAACATCTGAGAAAAGGGAGGGAGATCCAAATTGAATTAGCTAGCCGGAGCTCATATTGGTACAACAGTGAAGAAAACCATTACAAACACACTTTTCTTCTGAAAGCACAGGTGCTGAGGCTCTACTTGATTATTTTTTGCTTGATGTAGCTGGGTACGTGTCATCCCATAAACATCCAGGCAGCCCTTGTACATCTTTGCTGAAAAGAACTCACCAGGAAATACTCCTATTTTTCAGCAGAGCTACAAAAAAAAAAAAACCAGAGAGAGGGAATGCTCTGCTTCCTGCCTTGACCAGACTTAAAAGGGATCTCACCTAGGGGATCCTCCTGCCGCAACGTGCCCATTTATCTTCAGGATTAACATAACAGGCAACATTAAATTCATGGAGATCTGACACCACATGTACTTTGCAGACTCTTCCTCTTCCACTCATCAGCTTTCCAGCTCAACAAAAGACAGGAGTGAGAGGTAATAAGGAGAGGTTTGCTGCTGCCAATGATGTGTTCTCCCTTCCTTGCCAATTAGTTATTCTTTGTTCTTCAAAGGAATTAGCGTTTTGCTCTTCTTTCTCTAGCCTGTTGAAGCAGAATGTTCCCGCACCCTTTCTAACAGCATTTGGAGGAGCTCAGAGTATTTACGCAGCAGAGCTCGCTGGCATGAGGAGGCCACACTGGCTTATGTATCTACCGAGCATATCATACACCCGCCTCGACATAAGGCAAGCTATAGAATTCAAACAGGTTCAACTGGCTCTTAAAGGCAAGCGATTTCCAGCAAAAAGTCTGCTAAACATAAAACATTTGAACCTGCCAACCAGGTGTCAGGCAGAACCTTTGCAAATCCGGTTTTATGTGCCATCAGGGCTGCTCATGGGGGGGAAAAATAAGTTAAAATCAATAGACCGCAGCTAGCAAATCTCAGCTTAGCATCCACACACCACCACTGCTGGTGGCCCCACCATCACAAAAACCTTTCGTGTTTAAGACATCCCAAAGCGGAATGCTGGCAACTCAGAGCAGCGAATTTCACAAAGATGAGACCAATCAAATTTGGCAACGCTTTTACAGCTCTTTCTAGTGAAAACCCTCTTGCCTTCAGCAGGATATAGGGATGCTCAGAGCGTAAAATGACTCTAAGATTTCATGGCTTTTAACTCAAGAGGACGCCCCCCAAATGTTCTAGTCTTATTCTCGACATAAAACAGGTCAGTGCTTCCTGCGTTAATCTCTATCCATGCTCCAATATAGCTTCTTCCACTTTTGCCGTACTCTGCCTAGGGTTTTTATATCTAGCACACTCCGGTGACACCCAGAAAGGTCATTCAGTCTGCAGCCACCACTGCTGCACAGGAAGGGACTCTTCACCGGGAAAACACATGGTGTGTTTTGTAATTTATATACGCTGAGCTACACATCGCAGGAGCTGGATTCGGGTTCCCCAGTACAAGAAAGACATAGGAGGCACTCCAGCGAAGGGCCACGGAAACGATTAAGGGATTGAAGCGTATGTCATATGGGAAGGGGCTGAGACAGCTGGGGTTGCTCAGCCGTTAGAAGGCTCCGGGGGATCTTATCCATGCGTATAAATATCCGATGGGGGCGGGGAGGGGAGTAAGGAAGGTGGAGCCAGGTTCTTCTCAGCAGAGCCCAGTGACAGGACAAGAGGTAACTAGACCCAATTTGAAATACAAAAAATCCCATTAAAACATAAAACCTCCCGTTGTTACTGCGGTAACAGTTAAATGGTGAAACAGGGTGCCCAGAAATTTGGGCCATCTCCATCCTTGGAGATATTAAAAAAACCACTGTACACGGTCCTGAGCAACCTGCTGTAGCTGACCTTGCTTTGAGTAGGGTGGGTTGGACTAGACAATCTCCAGAAACTCCTTCCCACCTCAACCGTTCTGCAACTCTGACTTTTTAACCTTAGTAAGCTGAAATAAGCAATTAATTATTAGCAAAATTAACCGCTATCACACACAAAGTACAAATGTTGGTCTATTCAGACGGATGCTCCTTTCAGCCACCTGGATAAAAGCCCTCAGTGGACCCATGAAGTCTACCCCTCATCAGCAACTAGGGATGGAGACTTCCCTTAGCCTCTCCTGCCCCACACACCTTGCCGAGGACCAAAGCAAGCTGCCTCCTTCCACAGGAATGCTATAACTTACGGCCCTTGACATCAGGGCACAGAGGTGGGAACGGTGACTCTTGTACAGGGCAGGCAAAAGGGACAAGGATGTCTGGAGTTCAGGAGTTCAGGAAGGCTAGGACACAGCAGCCTGAAATTCAGTGACACCCCGTGCTCTGGATGCCACCCCTCTCATGCTGGAGTCTGGACCGCCCTCACTTCCAGTGCCATAACACCCCAGCAGCTAAATTAAACACAGCTCAAGAAAACTAGTCTATCGTGTTGTCACAGTGTGGGAACACCTTGAGAGGAAATTTCTTCTGTGAAGGTTTGTGGGGTTTTTTTTAGGATTTTTTTCCCCCCTCAAAATTGAGCCTAAAAAAGCCTCATTTAAGAAGGAAAGCTGTCCCATTTTCACTTCCTCCTCCCCCCCCCCCCCCCCC
>VZSF01005237.1:125648-213626 GCA_013398295.1 Chionis minor | reverse complement strand
CCCCAACAGTGCTGGCAAAAAGAGGTTACGGCATAATCCAACAAAGCGAGTAAGAATTTAAGGTGCACAAGGCTTGCCCCGATGAAGGTAATTATTAGGTCAGCCCAAGAAAAATTGATGAACCTAACACAACACTCCCCAAACAGATCAACGGTCTTCATATAAATTTTGGTTCTGGCTCCTATAAAACCATTACCATTCCCTACTATTGTAATTTACGGCCTGATGATGCACTGAATCATATTTTAATTTATCTGGAAGATATAAACAAACATTCTTGGGTGGATATTAATACCTGATCTTTGGCTACCTCTTGTGGCATAAAAATCCAAAGAGAGGAATTACATTTTAAAAAAACATAAAAGAAAATCATTGCCCTACTGATGAGCTTGTCAAACACTTCTAAGGAGAAAACTCGTTCTTTGTTTTTTGTATGTAAGCAGCCTAGAAGATCTTGCTGTGAAAACACGTGCGGGGGTATAAGCAGGGTGAATATTTCTATAAGTATGTGCCGTGGATGGCATCTGTTTTCAAGAATAGTTCAAAAGGATTGCAAAGAAGCAGTGTATTTTTATGCTGGTAATCTCTTCTATCTGTAGACTCTTCTGAAAGAAAACACCGCAGTTACACCCCCTAGACTTTTACCAATTTTCTGTGGACCCCAAATGAATATTTTGCCTACGTGACTGAAGAAAAACAATATATGAATTACATAAAAGTGTTCCTTCCATTTTTCAAGACAAGAGAGAGAAACAAAAGATACAAAGCTAGAACGACCCAGGAGACTTTTTTTGCTTGTCTTTCAGGACGGTTCAAAAAGAACTAGCATCAAGAAAAAGCCTGCCTTCATAGAGAGGAAAGTGGAGGGCAAATAAAAATCCTAAATAAAAGCCTCACCTCTTCCGCTTTCCTAATGTCCACCATTCTGCAAAAGGTTTCTTACTCTTGTATGCTTTTGTGTTTAGAGAGAAATCTGTGAAGCATTGCTATTCACGTCACCTAAGGAGAACAGACCCAGGGAGGCGATACGAGCCGCTCTCTGCTCCACAACATGGGCTCTCCCCCCTAAAAATCAGACTCAACAGCTACAAGTAGCCTCACGGATAGTAAAGGTGGAAGATATATGGCTATGGAGAGGAGGATCATAAATGCAGCTGGCATGCTGAGAGAACATCTGTACACTTAGCCTACCACAGTTCATCAACTGTTTATTTCAGCAAGTACCATTGCAAAGCAGAAATGGGAAGCGTGTGAACACGAAACAGAATTTGCGCAGATATAAAGAATCAGAGGGAGATCCGTGGTTCGAGTTAAACAAAAAAAGCAAAGAGGTTCTCAAAATGAGACAGGAGGTCTATCTAGCTTCCAACTGGAATAAACCAGTGCAGCCCCAGCAAGGCTCATGGCTCTTCTCAGTTCTGGTCTATGCTGCATCACGTTAACCAGGTGAGAAAAATACACTTTGGTTAAATAGTTTGTTTTCTGCATGACCAACTCCATACTGGGGAGAGACTACTTTTTTGCTGAGAATTCAGCATTCTCTAGAACTCAAAAAAAAAGAAGTGCCTACCTGTACTGCCAAAGGCACAGCTCGTAGGAGCACCACCCTACCGAGACAAGAGATACCAGCAGAAGTCCAGCTATGCCCGTAAAACTGCACTGACATTAGATGGTCTACTGGTCCAGAACCATCCTGCGCTGTAACTCTGAACATCACAGACCTACATCCGTGGGGTAAAACTCCACTGTCAAGTAAACGGTAGGAGAAAGAGCTGTGCCACAGAAATGCCTATTGATATATGAGGAAATAAGATAGAACACAGGAAACAAGCGAAAACAAGAGGAAATAGCTCAGATGGAAACACCAGAGAAAACAGAGCGACATTTAGCAGCCCTCAAACCAGGGGCAGGAGAGGGCACCATAAAAGGTAATACAACACACAAGTTTAGTTTGTGGCCAGTGCCAATTTTTCCTGTAACCAAGATCACGAGAGACTTACTTCCACCATATGTCCTATACATTGGTGCCATAGAAGTCAATCCAAATATATAAGCATCTCTGCTACGCTCCTCAGCGTGCTGTGGGTGGCAGGAGCCAATCTCTTCAGAAAAGGCTGGAAAGTAACTAGTTAGGTATAAGCAGAAACAAAGGACAGTATGAACTGCACCACGCAAAGCCCCAAAGCAGCTGTGAAAGCCACCGGCAGAGCTACCGTTAAAGGAGAAAGGTAACAGGAGACAGGCAACACAAACCCTACAGAAAAGGAAGCTGAGTACTCTGATGGATTGTAAGCATCCAGAGGGAGGGGACTCTGGTGAGATGCCCCTGCAGTGCTGCCTCCAGTTCTGGAGCCCCCAAAAGCAGAAGGACGTGGACCTGTTGGAGCAGGGCCAGAGGAGGCCACAGAGGTGGTGGGAGGACAGGCTGGGAGAGCTGGGGGGGTTCAGCCTGGAGAAGAGAAGGCTCCGGGGAGACCTTCCAGCCCCTGCCAGTGTCTGAAAGGGGCTCCAGAAAGGCTGGGGAGGGACTCTGGATGAGGGAGTGGAGCCATAGGATGAGGGGGAACGGTTTCAAACTGGAAGAGGGGAGATTTAGATTGGATCTCAGGATGAAATTCTGTACTGCGAGGGTGGTGAGCCACTGGCCGGGGTTGCCCAGAGAAGCTGTGGCTGCCCCATCCCTGGAGGTTCAAGGCCAGGTTGGACGGGGCTTGGAGCAACCTGGGAGGCGTCCCTGCCCAGGGCAGGGGGGTGGGACTGGGGGGTTTTTAAGGTCCCTTCTAACCCAAACNATGAAATTCTGTACTGCGAGGGTGGTGAGCCACTGGCCGGGGTTGCCCAGAGAAGCTGTGGCTGCCCCATCCCTGGAGGTTCAAGGCCAGGTTGGACGGGGCTTGGAGCAACCTGGGAGGCGTCCCTGCCCAGGGCAGGGGGGTGGGACTGGGTGGTTTTTAAGGTCCCTTCTAACCCAAACCATTCTGTAATCTATGATTCTATGACTCGTGGCAGGAAGGCTAGAATCAGATGATCCTCAAGGTCCCTTCCAACTCTAACCATTCTGTGATTCTATGATTCTACAACTCTTGGACAACCAAGAGCAGGCAGCCAAGGAGATCTTTGCGTGAGATTTTTCAAGAAAGTAAAGTGGAAAGGAGGGGGTTCTCGTAAGGAGGAGTAGACCAGAAGAGTGCAAAACCACAGCTCTGTCTAAAGTTGTCCTTTTTACACCAGCATCCTGCAGAAAAAGGCATGGTCTCTCCAGCCGCGCTAATCTCTTGATGGCCAGCACTCACATTCATATAGGTACAGAGAGAGAAATAAGATTTCATCACCAACTCAAAAAGCTATTATAAAATTTGCTGAGGAAATTGCAAACCCAAAATGGAAGCCAGCTGAGACCACAGCCTGCAGGGTCACGTATCATTAGCGCCAAGTGAACCAAGTCCAAATGTCCAGCTCACTCTTCAGGAGGAAACAAAAGCACTACTATATATGTGGGCAAAGTATCATCTTTTTCTAATCAAACCTGTCTTAGGCCTGGGTTGAGAAAAGCGCTCAAGCATGTGCTTAAGGCTCTCTTTATTCAGAAAACTGCTCAAAACACGCATTTACCTGTAAGCACTTGCTAACGGCTGTGAATAACAGTGAAAACCATAACTGAAAAAAAAAGCAAAATGTGATAAAATGTGACTGTCCAACGCATCTCCTTATCTCTCTGCTCGGAACGCTGTGGGATAAACAATGAATAATACAAGGCTGCTCCCAGAGTAAGATGGCCACAGACATTAGATGCAATATCCTAGTCCCCAAACATAGAATCAGCACACCAGCGTTTTCCTGGGTTTATTTACGATATTGCCACAGATCCAGTAAAAAACTAATTAGAGTGCTTCCAGGTTGGAGCCCGTTCTCGGCCATACAGCTTCCGAAAGGAATCTTTTGCAAGAGTCTACAGTGGAAGTTACGACCCCATTTAGCGCCGTTCACTAATGGCAGTAAACATGACACAGTTTTCATGCCGCCGCTCGGCCCCGATGCCTGCTTGCAGCACATTAATAATCCTGTCGGAGCTGTCAAGGGAACGCAACACTTACTGTCCCCAATGATGCTCTGTCCCCATCGCCACGCGAATAATTCGTCTTTCATCACCAGCAGAACTGTTTTCCGGCATTTCTGTTTGACTCGGCGACTTTTGATTCTCTGGCCTAATATTCCATTCCTCCTTATCAAAAAAAACCTACAAATATGAATAATAACCTAGAAAGTTGCTGGCTAGCAAATCTGAAAGGTTGCAAAGGCAAACTGTCACTAATTTTATTGTGTGATTAATACAAGTTGACTTACATCCTGTGGAGGCTACATTACCTCCCTGGGAAATACCCTTCTGCACCAGTTATTCTTAGGTGTTATTTCTGATTAATTATGCTCTCGCTCCATTAGAAAACTGATGGCCAACTTTGCATCTGTCTCTTTGCTTTGTGTCTTACAAAGACAGTGGCTATAAAAAATTCATAGAGAATGAATGAATAGATGGTCAGTGTGTCCGAGCTGGCGCGGCAGCTCAGGTTTGCTATCCTGGGAGTATGTGCTGTGTATGAAAATGAAGGTTGCAGAAGCATCAATTGATACAGCACCTCATCTTCCCAGGTAGAAGTGCAGTTTTCCACCCACAAAAATGCGCCTGCAGTTCAACGCAGTGGAATTATTAACAATTCCATAAAAAAATACCAGATGCATCCTCAGTTTTATGAATGCAAATGGCCCTACTGGAGCCAAAGGGAATACTCACATGTGTTTAAGTTAGATACATGCATAGGCAAAGGCAGGATCAGAGCCCCAGCTATAAATATTTATGTCTGCAGTACAACACGGCCTCAAAAATGCATTCACAAAACAGACTATAATGCAAGATCCGGACAATACAGGTTACTCCACAGAATTTCAATGGCAGGCTCTCCTTTCTTGGGTCCCTTTGAAAACCCCAGCCTCTATTATTTTAATAAAGCCACCACTGTCATTTCAGCAACCTTGGCCAGTAGCATCCAAAAGAAGTCAAAAGAAAGGAAAATATAGGTTTTTTTAAAAAATCATTTGTTACTACCAATGCCAACATCTTTTCAAATTATGTTCTAGCTTTTTTATTCATTATTAAGAAGGGTACTAAGAGGAATTGACTTTGAAGCCCTAACATACATCTTCAACTAAGATGAGCACAAACCAGGCAAACTCCCACCTCTCTCTTCCTTAGAGATTTAAAATCAGATTTGGGTGACTAATGCAGATAAAAATATTCCTTCGCTTCAGCCGTACAATCTGGTTTGCTGGCACAAACAGTTGCAGAAAACAAACGTCAAGGCAAATGCAGTTATTTACTTTGGAAGGGTATTTCTATACATCCAATCACAAAATAGAAACACCAGCAGGTGACTTAACGTGGCCAGTCAGAAGTAATATCACTCAGATTTGAAACAGGCAATTCACAGAGGAAGAACATTTGGGAAAAATTTTATCGGATCCATTTGAACTCAGAATACATAAAATAGAAACCAGAAAAGTACGGAAGGAGAAGAATAGATGGAGTTAGTCAAAACAAATACCTCTCTCTGAACCCAAGCTGATAAAAGGCTTTTCCCCTTCACTTCAAAGCATTTTGGATCGGGCCCCTCCAGCTCAGTTCAGTTTTTTCACATGAACTTGGGGACATCATCCTGCAAGGAAAATTTCAGGCGCTTGAACTGTTGCAGCATTGCAGGATCAAGTCCTGTAGAGCATCAAATACAAGTTGTAATTAAAATAATTTACATGCTGCTAGCAAGTCAGCTAAAGCAAGCACATCAGGTTCCCAGCATGGATTTCAATTTGCTTCAAAATTACTCGAGGATAGGAGCTCATATTTTTCCCCATCATCCTAGTCAGCTTAGGAAAAACGCAAGGCCCAGCTGACAGCTACTTGATTGGAAGAAGGTGAGGGTGACTATTACGTGGTAGGTATTTATCTTTACTCATTGCCTGGATTCATCGTGAAAGCAAACACCCAACAAACACACCATCGGCTGCAAAAGAAACAGGCTGGGTTGCCTTTCCCATGCGGAAGCGTGCATGACGCTCCACAAGCAGTGCCGCTTGGTAATTCATAGCAGGATCCAACTTAATGGGAGACAATCCTGACACATGGATCCTCTCCTTTCACCCAGCCTTGCGGTCCTCAAGCGACCCTGTCCTGGACGGAGCTGTGCTCAGCTGGCTTCTCTCTTCACCGTGATGCTGTTTCTTCCCAAGCTGCGGCTGCTTAGCCAGCCTTAAAAATCCAGGTAGTTGGCCACTCCAGAAGGAGCCACCTAGGTGGACCTTTTGCCTACAGAAATACTGGGATTAACTCCAGTGGGTCCTGGAGCAAGCATCTATTCCTCGACAGGACTACCTTCGCCCCCAGCTGGGACGGTGTAGATGAAAGGAGTTGTCTGAAAATGAACCAGCACGTCAGAAATCCCATTTCTCCCTATACGGGGAAAAGAGCCTCAGAGAAAATTGGCTTATGATGAAAACAAGCCCGTAGAACACCACCGATATGACCTCAGCATTTTCCAATAGCCATGCCTATTACCTACAAAATTAAAATGTATTTCCTATTAGCAAGCGTTTATAAACCATCTTCAGCCATCTCAACCATGTGCGGATCCTTGTTTTAAGGAGAGATGGAGACAATTTGGTTTTCTTTTTTCCTTGGGAGCTGCGCAGTTGCCGACATATCTACATGAATTGGAGGAATGGGTTGACGTGGGGGAATGTTGTCCATTGTGGAAACTGACATTTTAAGGCCGTAAAAAATTCCACTCCAAAACTCATCCTTGCTAACGTTACAGTGCAGGTGGGTGGATGTTCAGGGCAATTCCTTTCCACGCAAGCTAAGACCGTAAGTCTCCGAAACACAAGTGGTGGCATGTTTAGCTGCAAACGTTGAAGGAGCTACTCTACCCAGGAGCCCAGCCACCAGAGGCAACTGTGTCCAAGGCAAAGTCAACAGATTGGAGCACCTCTGCTGGTGTCTCAGATTCCAGGATAGCGCCTGGAGTCTTGTCTTCCAAGGACAACAACTCAATTTTAGTATTGAAACCCAACATTGACTGGCAGAGACCAAAAATTCTAGTTTCCTAGATCTTTTTCAGAAGCCTCTGCCCTTGGACGTTTCCAAACAGGCCATACAAGTCTTGACGGATCTCACAGCTCATCCGCTGTGACAACTCCTTTGTTTCTCACATCAGTAACATAAAAAGTTTCTACTTAAAATTTTGCAGCAGACTGGCTGGCATGTTGAGCTTCATTGGTGCTGTGTTACTTACCTAGCTGACAAGCCATTTAATTATTGTTTTTCTGAGAAAGCAAACGTTTTCATGTTGTCTAGAACATAATAAGACTATTGCTTAAAAAACCCCTAATACACAGGATGGCATCTGAAACCAGCAGATTAGGAGTGAAAGTTATTAGCCTAGACTCAAGCCGGAATAACGCGTATTCTCGATCTCCTCGGATTGTGCAGTCAGGAGGGAGATATCTGGCTAGATAGGATTTTGCACATCTGTCAGCTACATCAGAGATCCAAATGCAAAAGCCAGCACGTAAGAACATTATGTGGATTTGTGACCCTCTCCTGAGGATTTGGGGTCCATAAACCAATGAATGGATTACAAAGAAACATGGTTATAGTATTTTCATCTGTGACAGATACTGCCGCAACTCCAGAGCAGCTCGCAGTATTTAAAGAAAAACCGTACCCGTTCTCCACACACAGGCCCTGCAAAAATGCAAAAGGCAAGAACTGCTCAGCATGAAAAAAAATGGAAAACTGATGTTAAAATTTGTTTTACATCCGACTTGAAAAGTCCAGATTTCTACGGTCAGAACCAGCACAGTATGGGGAGGTTTTTCCTCTTTCATATTTGTTCTGTGTACGAATCCATGCAGAGGAGACATTGGTTGTATGCCTTAACCACATGTTAGACACGTGCAAAGAAGTTCACCAGCTGGGCTACAGCTCCTATTAACCCAGAATCTGATGATATTTAATAAGCAAACTACACGACCCTGTTCGTGGACATTTCCTATCAATCCATTCCATACCTCCCAAACTCGACTTTAAATATCTTCTCATGAGACCTGCTGAGCCTCAGACCTATCTGGATGCATTCAAGGAAAAACTCAGGAAAAACCAAGAGCAGGTGAAACTAGATGGGTTACAGAGTAGCATTTCGAGAAGCCCACCTCCAAATTCAGCAAATACACCAGTTTTACCTAGGGGAAAGCTCAGAAATCAAAATTCTAAGGGAGTTTAAAACGCCAAACAGCGCTCAAACTGCAACGCACCAAGGGTGGAACATTTGATTCTTGGTTGACAGGAGATAATAAAAATCTAAAAAAATAAAATAAAATAAAATAGGCTAAATAAAAGCCAGTTGCATAAAGAGGGGAGTGAGATGACGGCGCTCCCCGGTTCATGCAAACCTGGCCATGCTCGTGTGGGCATGTGCTTTGGTGGCCAGCTTTCCTCCCAAAGGCCAGCCTCAAATCTCTCCAGAGCTTTGTACATCACAGCCAGCTTTTAGTCCTCTGCGCTTCGGAAAAGGAGTTGTTAAGCATCATGCCTTCTCTTGGCTTCTCCAAAATATTAACCGTTAATTCAGGTCTGGAAAAGAAATACTGGAAAACCCATTCTCCCCATTGACTACTGTTCTTTCCTTTACAAAGTCTATGCTTTTTACAGTCACAAAGGTGATATTCGGATCAAGCCGCACACACTGGAGCGTTTTCCTCATGCTGGTTTTCCCTTTCCAGCCTAATGGCACCCCCAGGCTCCTACCGAAGCACAAAGCAAACCAGACAAACAGCAGCTCGCTGGCGATCTCTGCGGGTTTTACTCACAGAGCCTCAAAACGTACCGCTGCGCGCGTACTTGACACCTGAAAAGCCAGGAAAGCGATGGATGAACTTACTTATTTAGCCACAAAATGTAAAAAAAAAATCTTTACTTGACCCGCTGTCCTACTCTGCGCACATCCTCAGTCAGAGGGTTCTTTGTTTCTGTGGTCTCAGGAGGGTGGCACCATTAGAAGGAGTCCTATTTGTTTCCTTCAGATCTTGTTTGAAAAGGCAGTTGCTTTAAGTTGAAGCTAAGATTGACGTTATTTGCACCACGACAAGGCACTATCTGTTGTTTTTCGCCCCTGAGCTCACCTGTTTATCCTTAATAAAAACGCTCTTTTGTAACTCACGATGGGCTAGAGAATCCCCAAACCGTTCAAAATACTTTAAAGTTCTTTTGGGACATAGCCAGATACTTAATATTGTATTACATTTTATAGTTGTCACTTAATCAAGCTATTTAATATTATAGTACATTTTAAAACTGTCACTTAATCACATTTTCTTGACCCTTTTATGTGAATTAAAGATCACTGTAGATAAAAAATGGCATGCTTTAGTTTAAATAGATTCAGTATGTCCAGTTTGACAGTTACTTCTGAGACATTAAAAGAATTTTCTGTGATTAATGTGACCCCCACACGTTACATAGTATAATGTTCCATTTCTTCAACCATTAGAGGAAACAGCATTAGACAGAAGGAGCCAAAACTTATCCGACTGTACGTAAAGCTAAGAAAGCCTAAAGGTAATGTACAGCTATGCCTGGTGTACTGTGAGACCGAGGTAAATCAACGCGGTGTTTGCTGTTTCCTTGCAACTCAAGTCAGAAAAATTTAAACCAAAAAAAAGTTCAGCAATAAGACAGCGAGCCTACATTCCACAACAAAAGAAAGCATCTTACTGCAGCTTGCTCAGAAAGGAATAAATGCACTTTCTGCCATGACAGGTGAGCAGGGCTATCTGTGCTTAGTATAAATGATTGATGGCCACGCACTCTAATTTTGGAAGAAATCTTACATACGCATTTACTCACAAGAGCAAAAAAGTACATAAGACATCTCCATCTTCAGAACCATTTATAATGGCAATCATCATCATTTTATGCGGTTGATCCAGAACTGCGTCATTGAAAGATTTTATGCTTTTAAGTCATACATAGTAAATTACCTTCTCTTATGGGCATGTTTAAAACTACTGCCTTTTTCTGTAACCTTGGTCCTCAGATCCTATTTAATTCATTGAACTCTAACTGTTTTGCCTTTGTATCTTAATCTCTAATGAGACGTACCGTGTTTGTTAACAGCTGTGACTATAAATGCTGCCCATTCTTAGAGCATTCTGTGTGCTTTTCTTGACAGTTTAATTAGAATAAATACTCTTTTTAATCCATGGAGTAGGACATATTACAATAGCATCGATCTTTGATTTGACAGTGAATTTGTTTGATAACAGAAGAGGATTTAGCGTAATCAAATCAGCAACAGTAATTTATTTTGGATAGTCAATTAAAAATAGCGTGTATACAGTACCTCTGCCAACGATGAACAGGGGGCTGACGGAAGCAAGACATGAAAAGAGCCTGCACAGAAATCAGGACGTTGACGGAGAAGAAGAACAAATCGTTCAAAATTCTTTACAAGAGCTGCCAATGAGACGCATACAGGTATAAAAGCATCCCTCTTCCAACATGTGGGCACATTGGGAAAAGAAGTCAATTAACAGGGTCCACTCCAGAGGACTGCTGCCTCCCACTCGTTTACTCCTGAAGGACTCTTTTTTTTTTAACCTAAATTTTGCACGCAGGAGAGCGTTTGTATTCTCCTGGGAGGAGTGAACCAGGTTTTGCACCGGACTACCAGCGGCATGGGAAGAAGAAACCTACCCCTTCATCCAAGAGCAGGCATCACCTCATCCAGCTCCAGCTTCCTCCCAGCCACGCTGGCACTGGCACAGCACCCGAGAGCAGCAAAGCCTCAGCAGGGTGGGCTCCCGCTTACCTATGCCTTACTTAGACAACATCTAAAAAGTAAGCTACAGTGGTGAAGACCTGCAGAAAACTAGATACACACACTCTTCCCCCCGTCCAAAAGAATTTGTAGCGACGTAGGCTACCAAAAAGCTCAGTGAACACAAGCTGCAGAACCTCCAAAAGCCCACACCTTGCTGCTGTAGCATGGACACAGCAGGTACCGGCTCACCGGTGGCGTGAGGTGCTTGAACATAAGCACCGCAGTAAAGAGGACAGGTACTGTTACTACCAGTAGGTAAATGGATATTCTCCTTTTGCCCCTTCATCCATTCTCTGCCTTCCTGTTTATCATCAGCATTCTTGAATCTTTTCTTCAATTAGATTGCAAGCTCCCTGGGACATAAACCAGGTCATTATTGTGTCTTCAAAAAGGGATCATCGCAAGGGGCCAAAACTGTGTCAATGCCGCTTGGAGCCTTTGGGCACAATATTACTAAATTGCCCTTCAACTGCAACCCAAAATTATAGGCATGCTGCGTGCAGGATTTTGTAAGCCATTGTTTTGCAACGTGGAAATATGCAAGTGAACATGATACTTGAACAACATAATTCATTTTCCATTCATGAGCCACAATGGGTATCTCATGGCACTGTTTGCTCTTCAGTTTCAAATGTGAACTTGCATACAAAGTCAAGCAAATGAGCTTTCCTTCACGTTGTTTTATTAAGCTCTTGGACTACGCTCTAAGCCCTAGAAGAAAGAATTACAATTGCTGTTGTCTCACAAAAGCAGTGAAATTCCCAAAGAACTGAAGAACTCAGCCCTAGACTGTGCATGAAAAGGGCTGTAAGCTCCCTGCACGACCTCTTGCTACGTCCTCTGCCGCTTTCCTTATCGCTCCTCGTGCCGGCACTGCATTTGTGTTCCAAAGCCAAAATAAAGTTTTACAGCCATGTCCTGTAAAAACCCTTATCTTAACTTTTGGAGAACATCCTTCACGACCCTCATTGGCCTGAAAAATTTAAAGATACCTTGGTTTCAATTTCTCTTCAGCTTTTCCCTCAAATATCCCGTGTATGACATTATTATAATTCTTCTACGTGCTTTATACTCGCCAACTCCTCTCCTATTCTTTTGTTCTTGGGCTAATCTTTCCTTTTGTATTAATGAAGCCCTTTGAAGTATCTCTTCAAATCTTCAACTAGATTCCTTTGTGACTTCCCCCCCTCTCCCCCCACTCCCGTCTCCCCAAACCCAATCGGGTCTTTTTATCATGAAAATTATTAATACTTCCCCTGCTTCTGGCATTGTACCGTCAGCTCTAAAACGTTCCATTATTATTTCTGATCTTAAGCTGCTTTCTCCTGACCCAGGAATATTGGCAAATTACCGACCTATAGCCAAGCTTTTATGGGGAAGGTCTTGCATCAAGTGGTAGCCTTTCAAGTGCTTAACCACCTAGCAATAATCTTTATGAGAAAGGGCCTCCTGGTTTGCAGTTATGCCTCGCTGGCTGTGCACCGTGCTAAGTGAGCGTCCCTTAAAGTGGTCAATGACTTTTTATAACACCATACCTTGAGTATCATGTCAGCTCTTACCCACCTTGCTATTAGCACACCCCTCGACGCCGCAGACGGCGGTGACCCTTTCCGACCGCGTGCCAAGTTATAAAACACGGGGTGGAGGGGGGGTGGGGGTCCTCGTTCAAGCTAAAGCCATCAACTTGTCACTCTGCAACATCAGTCATCTGCATCGAGGAACACCCATCATCTTCTCGTGATCAATGCAGAGCCCACTGCTCCAGACGTTGCTACTAATCACTAAGACAAATTTAATTGTTAAGACTACCGACACTCCTTTCACCTGCTTTATGCAAAGAATTCATTCCTATACCTACAATTTGGCATTTTCCTGGGAAACAGTCTTTTTTTTTTTTTTTTTTCCCTCTTTCCACTCTGTTGTCACATTGCCTTAGGTGCAATGCAGAGGTTTAAAGCGACGCTTTTAGCAATACGAAGCGTTCATGAGTGGCCATTTTCCAGAACTCTTTTTAGGTCACATCCTTTAATCGAGAGGTCGCCTAAAATTACTGTAAGCTAGAAATCGAGACTATAAGCCATGAAGCAACATGAAGCAAAATGTTCCTTAACAGGTTCTTTCCTGGTCAGCCGGTTGAGTAGAAACTCTACAGGCAAACAACTTTTCACCTCAAAAGGTTGTTTTTTCAACCACAATTCATTGCTTTTAAAAATTGCCTCATCGTGACCAGAGATTTTGTCATGGCTTTCATCACAAAAACAAATCCAGAAACAAACACAGATGACAAGGATTGTGACAGATGTCTTTGTTTGATGCAATGACCCTCCCTATGCGGATAAAGAACCACAGTCAAGAGTGGTGAGTATTTTTTGACAAATCTCGTTTTGCTGAAATGGGAATATTGAGGGAGGAGGCGGCTGACGGAACTTGTTCTCTTAATTAGAAAATCTTCAGCTAGTCCACAGGCGATGATATCCTTCTGATTTTCACTAACCTGGCCTCCAATTGTCAGTAAGAGTTTTTAGAAAAAATATAGAACAATCCAGCTTATAAAATGACTTTTTAATGTTCAGTTATATTTATCCCCATTGGGGCTACTTGCATTATTTGCTGTGCTTAATCTAAAAGACGAGACAAACATCACACATGAATCACAAACATATGGCAAATGCCCTGTTCGAATGATCCTGTTCTCTCACATGCCCAGAAGCACAAGACCCTTTGCATATCCGCAGCATTCCCTAACACAACTTAATTCAAGCCAAACAGCAAGCCTTTCTGCTCCCAAATTAACTCTCGCAAAAGAATAAATTAAAAGGCAGCCTGAAGACTTCTCTGCGCTTACGCAAAGAGACTTGGGCAGAACCAGAAGCGGAACGCGGAAATCTGCTGGCTCCAGCAAAACCAACCTGAGTCAGGTGAAAGCTCCTAAGGGACGACCGAACTTCTACATCTGGTCGGTGGCCAACCCATTCCTTTAGTCCATGGTCACGCCTTATCGGTGACCGATTCATTTGTACACTCAACGTTATTCCGAGACTGCTGTCACGAAGCCAGTGGGGGCTTCTCAACTGAAATACATTTGAAAACACACACACGCATGCAGTTTTGATGCTCCAAAGATGAACTTTGACCATGAAGCTCCCACGCCAATGGAGTCCAAACAAACCCAACGTTTGGTCGTGGCAGAAAGCTATTCACTGCCGAACCAGGGATGTGCCTCTAACCTTGTACACAGCCAACGTTGATGAGGGAGGGGAGCAAGCTGAATATTAAAAACTGCTGTCTCAAGAATAATATCATGTACAGATTTAATCATAATAAAAAATGATCTGCAAGTAATTGTAGTCATTACTACATCTGCTCAGAGCTGTGGGTAATCATTATGTATGAGTGAATTAAATCAAATTCACTATCATGGGCCCGATTCTAGAATTTCTTGAGTAAACTCGCCTCATATTAACAACCTCCCTGAGCGCAGCAAGCCTTATTTCCTTCCACAGGTATGTTTCTTACATGAGGAGTCTTTCGACCCTTCCTCACTTTACCTTTAAATGCTAATTAAAACATAAGTCTAAAAATTTAACAAGGTAGAGTGAAACAGGTTCCAAAAGGTGGGAAATGGATTTGTTTCAGGCTGCTCTTCTGCCTGTAGAGGCGCTGAAGGAGCAGAAGGATGTCTCGGTGCAGAGCCTGAGTAATGGAAAAGCCAAAGCCTTCCAGGATAAAAAGTTGAGCTCAAATTCCTTCCTTTTCTCACTAAATCCCAGGCATTAGCATGGTACTGGAGACACAGGTGTAATTTATAGCAGAGAGTGGGAAAGTCAGACCCTGACTCATGAAGATAAGAAAAACCTGTTTACAAAAGCTGCTGAAGGGCAGAGCTGAAGCCAAACTCAAACTAGATCAATAGCCAGATGAGTTATTATACAAAGAAATAAATTATTGGTGAACTTTCTTCTCTGTCATCCGTGCCAAACGCTAGAGACTGCATTTTAGCATATCATCATGAAAATCTATCCGAGAGCCAAACAGAAAGTTTTTACTCCAATAGTCTTGTGCTGACTTCTATGTGTGTTTGAAACAAGGAGGGAGAACGGAGGTCCCAGATGTACCCTCTGTGCAGAGGGCCAGTTCTACCCTTCTCACAAGACAAGGGTCCAAGATGCAGGAGAGAAATGGAACGAGGTCCGAATTATTCCTGTGTGAGGTCACAAGAAAACATGTTACAACCTGAATTTTTTCTGTCTTTTCCATGGTGGATATTCCACTGAAAACAGCCTTGAGAGCAGCTGGAGCGAGGAGATACCGTAGCTGTTTGCCTCTGTCTGGACCGTCCGAGGGCGAAGATGGAGCTTGTGGTAGAGGCACTGGGACACCCTCATGCAGTGGGAGAGCTGCCCGTTCCACACTGTGCAGAGAAACCTTGTAAAGATTGACCTCCTCCTGTCTCCTTTCACGGCAAGCCACAACAAAAGTTGGCTTGGACTTAGCTTTTATACGCAGTTCTGTATTTGCGTCCCCTGTCCGGAGACAGCAATATCTGGACAGGATGTTCCCAGAAGTTACAGTGGAAACAGAGGAATTAAAAGAGGCAAAGTAGATGTGGGCAGATGCATCACACACGTGAAGATAATACACACCCAGACGTACAATCTCCCTGTCACCACATCTACGCACGTCTACTCTCACTACGAACACAGGTAATTGAGTGTACTCACACAAATGATCCTTTTTTTTTCCTCCTGAAACAGAGACGAGCCCACAAGCATAATCAAAAGATGAGGATTATTTTTCTAAAGAAGAGTGAGAACAACAACAAAAAAAAATCCAGTGAGAATTATGACAACAATGTAAGAAAGCAATCACTAGAGGAATCCTGATAAATGAGGAGCTTACATTTTTAAATGCCTTAAAAACAGTGGAAATAAATCTAAATTTGAACAGAATTCAATGCACAATTGAATTAGAAGGGAAAAATTCAACCAAATTGTTAAACTTCCACCACAGAACTTGCAAGTAGTTTATCTAGATGGAGCTATAAAATGAATAAAGCAGCAGCAAGAAGGACTGAACTTTTGCTGTCAGTAAGAAATCCAAATCATGGATAAGAGTATTACGAATGCCGCGTAAAGAGCCCTGTGAAATATCCTCCAGTGAACAGGAACTAATGACGGATGAATGTGCACATGTAATTGAACACGCAGAAAAGAAAACCAACATCCCAAGAAAGGAAACAGAAAAGCTATCAGGAGGAGTACTGGCTCATGCTAACATCCACAAGCTGGAGACGCATACAAGGAGAAAAGGCAAATTACCAAAAATGCAGCCTGCTATGTAAAATAAAATACATGTTTGGGTCTACACGTATTCTTCATTAGATTATCAAGGGAGCATGTGTCACACACACAGTCGTGAGGAATGCTGGCAGGAACGCTCGACCACATAAAGCTCGCCTGGTTTTGGGTTTCATTACCAACGTTGGGCCCCATGTTGCTCCCATCTTAATTGATGGCAAACGCCCCTTCCACTTCACAGAAAGCAGGATCGGGCCCCTGCAATTTAGCTTGCTCGGCAAAGGGTTAAAAAAAATAAAGCGTGGCGAAACCCTTGAACTGCACCTCAGCCCAGAGCCGAGCCACCCCGCAGGACCGATCCCTTTTGCATCCCGCACCGTAGGAAATAGGATTTTCCTAGCTGTGTTTTGTGTTAAGTTGTTGGGCTCAGCTAAATCAAAAGCCAACCAAAGCGAACCCACACGAACTAGAAATCAAATGAAATTTCACAGTCCCCTCGCAAAGGGAAGCGGCCCTACGCAAAGGCACTTTGAGCCGACGAAGCCAGCGCACCTTTTAAGAGTAAGCAGAAAGTAGAGCATATTTGTAACAGACGAATTAGAAGCGCATCAAGGTACTGGATGAAAACATTTTTTGAACGCAAGCCAAGTACACAGTAGGAACAGGTTAGAAGGCTAAATCATTTCTAACCACAACTTAAAGAAGACTTCATTGCAAAAATATCCCTTTTTAACTCTTCTCTTCCAAGCACACATCACAACTTTTGTTTCCATTGGTTTTAGTCCCTATTTCAAAAGCGGCGTTTGCTGTAACAGCTCATTTTTTCATGCAAAATACTGAATCTAATTGCGGAAATATGTCATTCCCTTCTCTCTGCCACATGGCATGAGTTAATGATGATGAATGAAAGTAATAAAACCCAAATCTTTTTCAAACTAAAGCTCCTGTTAAATTACTGGAAATTATATGCATGCGTCTACAATGAGGACACTGCAGAAGGTCAAAGATCTTGCTTCCTGCGTTTGGTCAAACTATTCAACAGGCATTTTGGCTGAACCTGCACAGACACGTTTTTGCTGAGATCTGGGGGAGCCACCTAAGAAAAGCAGCTTAGTTTAAGGCTGGTGATTTCATTACAGTGTTTCTCTCCTTCCCCACGGAACGCTAAATACTGTTCACCAGAACCCAGGACCTGCCCCACATGTCCGTACAAGCTATTTTTGGATGTTTGAGACCGGGGGTTGGAACGGTAATATATCATCTAATGTGATATACGGTCTTAGCGAAGGTCCTAATTTCCCTGGTACAAAGCTTTATTCTGTGGCATTGATACAAAGCAGAAGGAATACAGCGAATTTAGAGCCAGACGCCACCCCTCTCGCTCGCTCTGAATCACACCTGATTTCTCCGGTTGGCTCCCCGAGAAGACAGGCAAACCAGCCAGAGATTAAGGTCCCACTCCATACGAACACGAATGGCAAAACGTATTCCTTTCCCTTCTGAAAACTCTGTTTCCAATTCTGCACGCTGCAAACTGGATCGGCTTATTGCCCTTCTCCCCATTCATTCATTTCCACATTGTTGCTGAACTGGCCGACGGTGCTGTGGCCCCTTCTTTCCCTTTCGGCATTCAGACACTGTGTTCTCTCTTCTTTTCCCCTGGCTCGTCCACAGCTCTCTTCAGAGTCTTTTTGTCTCCCCTCCTTTCATCATCAATTCATTGAGGTTTCATTGTTTTTGTCTTCCCACTACGCTGATCTCCCACTCCCTACGCTTCCCTCTTATGGTGCGTCTCACAGATGGACCACAGAAGACATGGGAGGAAAAACATAAGGAGAGGAATTCCTAGTAACTTCCCTTCATGTATTTTCTCCCCACAGATGAGCCTGAATGCTTTGAATAGTGGACCGGCGTAAATCAAGGTGTTACTTTGCACAAGTCAGCATAGGTTATTTTTGCAGAAAAGTATTTGTAGTACCAGGCTTACCAGCAGCAAAGCAAAACTAACCCTCCTGGGCAAGTTTCATTTCTCCCTCTTTCCATGAAAAAGCGGTTTGCAGAATTGAAATGCATAGAATTAGAAACATCAGTCTTCAGAAACAAAAGACCTTAATTCTGCCACTCGCGTTCGCAGTGAGGGAATAACTTACTCTCTGAGTAGTACCCATTTCATCTCGTCGAAGCCATCCAGAAATCCTGCGTGATCCAGCTCTCCGTTCCGCCTGCTGCTTCACGGCGCAGCGCGGGCTGGAGAAGCGCGCCGCAGCTCTAAGCACAACACGAAGCAGGAAGGTTCCCGTTGCGGGAAGTCAGTGGTTAATCGCTACGAATACCCACTTAAGAGCAAAAGAAAGCGAACCGAGGCCCAGTGAAGGAGCGGAATTGGTTTTAATCTGCACGTTGACACCCATGAGGGATAGCACGAGGGTTAAAAAAGAAGCAGTTCTGATTTTTTAACCTTTCTTTTTGCATTGCCAAAATACCTTCTGCAGTATCACACTGTAGGATGCACATGCATTCCCCTCCCCCAGTAAGTTTTGCTGCATGGGCAAGAACAGACAGAGAAGTTATTAGCAGCTAAATAACACTGGGGTAACAAGCCGCACGTTTTCCATGGGACTCATGCAACTTCCTGAGCAAGAAGCTAAAAACCTTCCATCTGTTTCAGACCTTGCCAGTTCACACTTGGCTTTCAGAGAGTGGCTTTGGGACCGTTCTCCAGAGCTCCCATGTCACCACTACACTATTGGAAATTACTAACTAATTTCTCGCTGTGAGGAAGCCACTTAATTTTGATCCTGAGCACACACAAAAGGAGGAGGAAATCTCACAGAGCCGCTCAGGATGGTATTTTGCCGACTATTTTTGAATGCAACGGACACCCAGAAGTTTCAACCAGCTCCATCGTCTTTGAAAAAGAAAATCTCTAAGGGATGAAAGAAAACTTACTACATAACACCTCCGCAAGCACAATCCTGATCTTAATTGTTTAAGACTAGATTTTTTTAGTTCAGCAGTTTTGCACGGAGCTTACAAATATCATACAGAATACATTGTGGTTTTCTGGCATCCTATGTCCACAAACAGAGCCATGTGTTGGAGTGGGATTAAATCCATTTGCAAGGCTGCACGTCTCTTTTCAAAGAAGGATACTCTAGAAGAAGCTCTAGCACATTCAGGTTGAGAGAAATAGTCTCATCCCGTGACTACGGGCACCTATTCCAAACTCAGGCCTTCAAGGGGACAAAAGACACCAACTTAAAGGAGTAGTTTCATAACCAAAGCTGGGCCATGTGAGCTTTAACATATTAGCTGAATACTTATAAGAACATGTCCCCATTTACTAAGCTTCTGGGAACATTTCCACAATTAAAAAACAAAACAAAACAAATTGAAAATAATTGTCAACATACTGACAACAATTGGCAGTTTTCAAAACAACTCACAATGCCATCTCCAGGCCTTCAAAATCTCCCCCACGGTGCCACTCCATTACCATCCTGCCCAGATGCTCGTGTTAACCTTTGGAGGTCCCCTCCATTCCCATACTCCCATCTATCCACATGAATTCCTAAGAAAGAGCCGATACACAAATCCTATGCCACATTCAAGAGTCACACTGAGGCAGGAAAAGGAGAGTATTCCAGTTCTTTGCTAAATAACCTGCTTCAGCCACAGGGCACGGGTAATTAGCATCGCCATGGCCAGAGCAGACGCAACAATTCACGTTGGCAAAACAGATTTATGGAGAAATCGTATTGGTGGCCACTGCTGTCAAAAAGGAACTATGGTGGAGCTATACCGTAAGCATTCCTGAAGAAGTTGTAACTTACCATCAAAAACCCCCCAGGACCAGCTCAGAAGGGCAACGTACAACACCAATACATTCTGCAACTTTTCTATCGTTCATACAGATACTGGAGACAGCTACTGGGAATGAGGAACCTCAAACCCTGAGACCGTCTCCTCTAGGACCTCCGAAAAGTGAAGACGAGAAGCTGCCACAGAACCATGATTTAGCCTTGGCAAGTCCTGCAGGAGCATCTGCCACAAACCAGGATCTGCTGACTGCACGGACTCAAGCCTGGCAGCTTGCCCCTCTCCGCTTGCCCAAGGTTGCCAGCTGCAGCCACCACACTTGTCTGGATACCAGCTGGGCCCAGGCACAGACCAAAGAAGGTGCAGCAGGAAACGCTTCCTACATCTGAGATCTGCTGCTCTGTCATCTTCCTGGCAGAGAAAGTAGGAAGAGAACAGAAAGGGAGAGGCTAAGCAGAACATGCAATAATTACAGAGCAGATCTAGCTGCCGAGAATGATGCAGCAACTCCCTTGAGCCGGCATGAGATGCTTCAAGAAAAGGAGAGACAGCGTCTCTTCTGTCCTATATAGTATTCAGATGTGGTTCCCTTACCCGTTTCTGACTCCTGGCTTTTTTTCCTCATCTACTTCTCATTTGATGCTTCTTGTTTTGTTTCTATTTACCTCAGCATCTACTTCTTCTCACCTAAAACACCCTCCCGTCTCTCCTCCCAGTTGCATAAACCATCAACAGTCTTAATACCAGAGGGAGGAAACTATCAGCACCTCTTCACAGGAAAAACAAGATGATCGTGTCTCTTCTAGCACTACTCAGCACCTTTAGGCTTCCTCCACAAGGATGTGTTTTCTCCTCAGTCTCCACGGTTTCGACCCTGTCCTCCTTTGTCCCCTTCATTTCACAAACTTCCTCTGGCCTCCGCTCCTCCTGCTGACATCTTCAAAGTGCTCTGTGGCACAGAACACTTCTGCATTTGGGCAAAGCTCATTGACTGGAGAAGGGCTTGGGAAACCACAGAACATTTGTGGTTAGGTCCTTTTTCTTTACCCTGAACTCCTCGCTTAGGGACATCTCTTTGTAGGGTCAGAGTTACAACATCTGCAGGCTTGGGCATCTCCGGCTCCGGGTCTGAAGAGGACTCGGAACGCCAGCACGGGGAAGCTGAGATTTAATCTGAGAAGACAGGGAAGCTGAGATCTCATTTGAGGTGACAGAGACGCAGCGAGCCCGACCAACCTATTTTAGTCGCGCAGGGCAGCAAACACCGCAGTGCTCTCATGGCAGAGGCCGCTCGGCAGCGGAAAAGTAAAACCAGGACACCTGCATCTGGGACCGTGCCCCGCACGGACAGAAAAAGGCCATTCCCAAAACCACAAGCAGGTAAATTTCACCTGGTGGCACAATATTCGCACTTTGTGCAGAAAGTTCTGCGCAGCCGCCATCTCATGATGTCGAGCGCGTTTGAGGCGAGGAGGAGGGAGAAACGCGTGGGGCAGAAGGCTCACTTCTGACTTCTGCATGGCCACCGTCACCAAAGTCCGGAGGCATGAATCACTGGTCGGCTCCAGGGGTGCCGAGTTGTGGAGTCTCTATGACCGGCACCCGCAGAGACACAATTTGAGATGAATAGAGGTCTCCGAGAAGGACGGCGGTGAACGATGTAACACTTACACAGATGGCACAGTTGTAACCATTAAACAGTTATGGCCAGCTTGAGCGAGAGAGCGAAGGATGTGTGCCCAAGGTGATAAAATACACCCAATGAAGTTGAGAAAAATACTCGTATCCTGATTTTAGACACGTGGGTTATCAAAGATAAGTGAGCTCTCACCACGATATGATCTGCTCTCAGAAACCTAAGGCAGCTGGTTGGTTTCTGAACTTTGACTCACAGATTCCCATATGGTCACAGTTTGCTGGAGAGAGAGGGGCGGGGGGGAAAAAAAAAAGCTGTGGGCTCTTTCAGCACAGCGAGACTAGTCCAGTCAAATGGTTTCTCCTCTCCATCCCTGACCCCATTTAAAAGCTATCTTAAATATTCCTAGGGACCCACCGGTCCATAAAGAAAAAAAAGCTAAAGAAAACATAATCTTTCAAGAGCTGACATTACCTAGTTCCCAGCACAGCTACAGACCAGTTGCAGTGAAATGCAACAACCTGATGGGAATTAGAAAGCTGTCTTTTAACTGCCATTATTACCTCTAAAGCCTCTCTAATAGCAATCCCAGAATATAGGTTTAGAGAAAAATCATTTTAATGGTGGTCCCAGTATTACAGTTTTATATTGCGCCAAGTCGAGCTATTGATTGCCTTTACATTAATTTTAAAAGCACAAAGAATTTGTCATGATTTTTCTCCCTTTGATATCAGTGTCCATCAGCGATTGCATCAGTTTTCTGCCGAGCAAAGTTAAATGATGATGCGCTTCCTCTCCCTGACTTTTTGATTCCAGCTTGGTTCAGCAATCTCAACCAGCCACTTCCTGTCTCCCCTATTGCACCGTCTGGCACTTACTTCAGGCAAGTCAATACGTCCAAATTATATCTGTACCAGGCGTAATTAATCATGAAGCTTTCTGCTTTGTAATGTTATTTGAACTTCTGCTCGGTGTTCGCAAGTAGAAAGCCAAACAAAAGGAGTTCACTTGTGGAAAACCGCACCGCTCTCCCCCCTGCCTCCTTGTTGAGTCGGAGCTCCTTGGATTTCAGAGCGAGAGATGATAACTCGGGAAGTCGCTGCTCTCCGGCGGTTCAGAACTAGGTCACTGAACTCTAGTAGGCTGGTAATGGGTGGGGAGAAAACTCCAAGGAAAATACACAGCTTTATAATCAGCTACACGCAGAGGTACTTTGTATGGAAGCACAAAGCCTGGAAACACACGGGTAGTTTTTTGTGACGTCGGGCAAAGCTTGGTGCCCTGTGCGTAAGGGAAAGACCTTAGAGGTGGTGTGCACGGGACCCACCTCTGAGTCACAGCCCTACCTCTGTGACTGCTCTTCTCCAGGGCTTGTAGTAATTTATAGCCATCAGAGGGCAGCAGTAAATTACTACCCCCAGCCTGGCTCCGAGTCAAGCTCTCCGACCAGCCACTGGAGACTCAGTGGGAGGGAAGCGCGGAGAGCAAGGAGAAGTGGTTTGCATCCCCGCCTTGTCCGTTCCAGCCTCCTCAAACTTCTAGAAAAGAAACAAATATACAAGTAACCTTTTCTTCTTTTCCGGCACTCAGCTCAAAGGTCAGGACTACCCTCCCACGGTGTGGGAACGGGAGCTCTTCCCCCTTGCGCAAGAGCCAAAAGGATGATGAGCGCGATGACCATCTTTTTGGGTAAGAGAGAACCTTTGGGTAAGAGAGAAATCTGAACATCCTGTCCAGATATTGCTGTCTCCTGAGGAGGAGCTGAGGATGCGACAACGGCACGGCACAGCACCCCAACAGCTGAAACCCCGACAGCAAACCCACCGGTGTCTGCGCAGGGCTGGGGGGGCTCCGCTGAGCTCAGCGCGGTAGCTGGCTTGAGAGTACAGCCCACAAAATCCACCGCGAGCCGCCGGGATCGTCCTTCAGCTTCAGGGTTAGGGAACTAACCCTGGACTAACCCTGTCCTTCAGGGTTAGTGCTGTTCCCACCTGGCACGGGGCTCCAGCTGGTCGCCCGGCTCAAGCCTTCCGCGGTGAATCTGCCCAAAACCAATCGCTCATCCTGCAAGGAGGGAACTCCTCACCCAGAGCTCAGCCAGCTGCTGGGGTGTTCCTTTCAGGTGGCCAAGGAACAAAGAGGTGTCATTCAGCAGGAACGAATCTTTCGCATAACCCACGGCACAGGCGCCTTTAAAACATTTCAAACAAAAAAAACCAAACCAAAAGACCAACAACAAACCCTCTTTTTCTTAGACCATTCCAAGCAATTTTACAGAGATTAATTATCCTTACTCATTTTTGCCTTTCCATATATTTCAGCTCTCCCACAGAAACTAATCCACTGGATTTCAAATTATGGCACAATTAGCATGAAATTAATTAGTATCTGACCTATCCCCTAGTTTTCCTCCAGCCGAGACTGCCAACTTTTAATATAAGCCTAAAGCAAGAACTGTAAGACTAATGCAGCAAATGGGACAAAGGACTTTTAAATTAAAGAGAGAGAGTTTAAAAAAACCGCAATTTACAGACATAAGCATTTCGCTGACAACAACCCCAAAATTCCAGTCATCAAACAAAGTGTAGCGAAATATTTCGCCTCCCTCCCCCCGACACACGCAGAGCTCATTTGCAAAGCCTGCAATCATCCCTCCCATCTTTTAAAATACTCATGGCCTTTCAAAGCAGAGTCTATGGTTATCAATTAGCAATGCCTTTTAGTCCCATCATGCAAAGTTTCTTTTTCACGTAACCTCTCCAGACGCCTGTAAGGATTTTTAAGTCCATCGTATATATATAATCAGTCCCCCAACTGTATCTTAGCCTTCACAATTTCCTGCATCATTTATAGACCTCTGCAGTCTCTCTCTTTGCCACCGTACATATTTTCCACATTCCTTCAGGCTCCTATTCACTATCTAGTACTCAAATTTCTTCCCCTCCTTCCCCTTCAGAAGATTTCAGCCACCATTAACTGAACGCTCCTGTTATTCTTTTTCATAGTTGCTTCCATCACTGCCATCCCCATGTCTCCCACATGGAGCCCGTGATTCACAGACGTCCCACGATATTTAACTCTTTTTTCTTACTCTGGCTGGAGCAGCGGCGCAGCAGCCTGGCAGGATCATCTCCTCCCGCGGAACGGGAGTTTTAAATCAGAAAATAAGACCCGTGCTCAAAGAGTTAGTCAAAAGGAACCGTCCCTCTGCACCTGCCACGATCACGAGTTGTTAATGCCTCTGCGAAATTTAGTAATGGGCTCTTCCCTACCATGAAAAGCTTCAATGGGAGCATTTTACAGCCTTGAAAGTGACCCATCCGGATGATACCCCCTTCGCAGCAGCAAAACAAGCAGCTTGGATAAAGTTTGCAGTAGAAACGAGACTTAAAAAAAAAAAAAAAGGACATGTGCAGGCGCTGCAGTGAAAGAAAACAAGAAGATTTAAAAAATGGCAGGGTACAGAAGATGCGCGCCGCACACAAAGGAGCTCTTGGAGAACCTATGTGTGCCCCTATAGATTCGACGTGTACAGTACAAAGAGGACACGTCATTCATCAGCAGCGACTGCGTTCAAGGTCTAGATCTTGGTCAACAGAGCTGCAATACCGTTAACCTTCAAGAACACTAAAACTCATTCAGAAACCACAGAGAGGAAAAAAAAGCAGAAGGAGAGAGAAGAAAAGAAGGTTCTTTACAAACACAATATATTTTCAAGATTAGATTTTTATTTCACAAGTCTTCGTTTCACCTGGACGTTTGCTGTGGTTATGGTCTGACAACTCTGTTTTTATAGACTGCATTGACTGCTCTTTCCTTCTGTGGCTGCCAATATTAGTTTTTCACATTTTTTGGGTTTGTTTCTCCCAAACATGAAAAAAAGAGTGCTCTGCTTTTTTTTTTGTTGTTTTGTTTTTAGGAAGTGGCAGCAACCAGTGCCCGAATCATTCCAAATCATTCCAAACTTCAGCAAACGACCCTAAACCTTCCTCTCCTGCTATTCTTCTTCCTTTTGGTAAAACAGAATCCAAAAACATTTGGTTGCACCCTGCCAGACTCAGACAGATTGAGGGGTCCAGGGAAAAGCCAGAGAAGGAAAGCAGCACCACCAGTCACAGCCTAGTCCAAGAGTGGGCGAAGCCTGCCTCATATCGTAGGTAATTTAGCAGGCTTCTTTTAGCAGGATGTCAAAGTGATGAACCAAAACGAGGTGTCCTCTAACTTCATTTCTCTTCTCCTACCCCGAAATACTTCTTTCAGAATGGAACAGTTCATGATAACCTGGCTCACGCTAACCCTTCACCCCTACAGAATCCACAATATTAATTCTCATAATAAAGCCTATTTTAAATATTTTTTTTTAAATCCTCTTAAGAAAACCAATTTCATCCTTGAATGTTCCATTGATCTACAGTAAATAAATAGGCATTAGGGAGAAGCATTGTTTATTTATTTGCTTCCCACTTAGAATTTAATCCTGGGATTGTAAAGGGATGATTATAAATTTCGCTAACAGTCCCTAGGGTATGTTTTGAATGTAGCCATCAAAGATAGGGCTCTTGCACTCCAAGATGCTGGTGCATTACAGCTTTAGAAAGACTGTAGCCAAATAGCACTCATTTATTATAAAGAGGGATGAGTAGTAATTCCACAGCACACACTAGATGGAATTTTCACCACTATCGGGTCCCTGTACGGTGCGGAATCTATCTGGGATCTTTCCAAAGCCTGCTTACACACACCGTAGTCTCACTGAGCGAGTTCCTGGCAAAACTGTGCTGGGAAAAGCAAGGGGTTTGGAACTTCTTCAATGGAAAAGCAGCTTCCACCACCTACTGAGCCCAGTTTGTAGAGTCACAGATTTATGGCCAGGTAGGAGGAGCGTGAGCCACCTGATCTCTTGCACTGGAAAATCTTAGGTCAGTGGTTGCTTCATTCAAACTTTCATTCTTCTTGAAAATCAAAGGACATGGGTTTTTTTGGAAGACGCAGGCTTAGGGGTGCCATGCTGGAAGGGACCAGGAAGGTCACTGCAGCCAGTTATATCTAACTGGAAGCATTGAGTCTTCTTGAACATCCGCTCCTACCACCATAGGCCATAAAACCCTCTCCTGACTCCAGAAATAGAAAGGTTAAATCTTACAAGATTGAAAATGATGAAGACCTCATCATATACCCAGGAAAGCAGTGGTTAATCATGCTTCCAACTTAAAAAAAAAAAAACCCAAACAAACAAACAAACAAACACCACCAAAAAAACCCCAAAACAAACAAACAAAAAAACCCAAAACCCAAACCAAAGCAAAAAAAACCCCAACACAACTAAAAACAAAAAACCCACAAGAGCTTCGTTTCCTATTTTGCCAACCCTTTTCCTGGGAGAGGAAAAAGCCATCCAGTAATCAGAAAGCTCTTAATTCAAAGTACATCTAGGATATCATCAGGTCGTGGTGTTGGATAAACTAACTAGACTGAGCTTCTGTGGGCAGGTTTTCCAGATCTCTGATCATTCTCCTAATGGCTTTTTCTAAGCCCTTCCTGATCTGTCAGCACAACTTCTGCAAAACTAGGCAGGCAAGGAACTGTAACAAACGGAGTAAGCTCTTCAAGCAAAACATTTCTACTGTGTTTCCGAGGAGTAGGAGGGAGGACGTAATTCAGTGTGGAGAAATGAAAGAAATGGCTGCACCACGACAGAATCTTGCCTAAATGCTTTGGAGACTCCAGATCCCCAGTGCATGTCAACACACAGCCTGAAAGAGTAGCTGGGCCAGAGCACTAGGTTGCGCGCAGGCTAACGAAATGCTCGACATAGCGAGGATGAAGTCTGCTTTGTGTCACTGGAGAAAATTAGGCTGATATCTAACAGATGACATTCGCCAGTAAAAATGATTGTTCTACATTGTGTTTGTCTTCTGGGAGACGTTACTAATCTGACGTGCATCCGCAATACACGCAGGTATCGAGCGTAAGCTTGCAGTAGATGGCCACCAACCTGCTACGCAGGTCCTTCCAGGATACGGTCTTGGGCTAAAAGTCTTTTTCATTTAATTTATGAATCTCTTTCCTGCTCATATTCATTAAAGACTAATCACATTCGCCGGAGCCAGGTGCGGAACAAATTTCTCACCTGTCTTTGCAATGCCCTGGCCATGGGGAGAAAAAGGCAGGAATGGAGACCCCCTCCGTTCCTGCACTGTGTTATCTCTGGGCTCTTACTGCTCATTTTGAAGTATGGCTGTGGTGTTCAGAGCTACAGCCTCATTGCATAAGGAGTTCTGCGAAGACAGGACGCTAAGATGGTCTCTGTCCCAAAAATATCTATTATACCCCGACACGAAGGCAAAAATGCAGTCACACCCCGTCTGCGGTACCGCTGTTATTTCACTCCTTCAACAGGGAGACCCTGCCCTGCAAATGCAGCCGCAGGAACTTAGCGCTTACCATGTAAACCAGTTGGTGTTACCACTTCTGGTTTCATCTGGGGGCAATGAAGAAGAGAAAGGTCAGTGATTTATCCCAGACCACAGTGGAAATTGAAACCGTAACCGGGAATAGAATCCTCATCTGCAGAGACCTGCCCAGCGTCTTCACCGTATGGTGAAAACTGCACAAACGGAGGATTTTGCCAACTGACACCTGACTGCAGACAGGAACGCAAGGGCTCAGTTTCCTTCAGCTCCCTCACAAACCAGAACTTGGAGAATAAACTCCGGTTCCTAGGTAAACAGAGACTTGGTTAACACTTTGAATCACCCTGGCATGGAGTGGGAAACTCCTGTCTCTTCTAGATCCTGTTTCAGTGAAGTCAGACACAAAAGAGTTTAGCCAGGCCGATCATGCACACAACAATTACTTGAAGCCTATGAGAAAACCCCCCAAGGGCTCATCTTGCTTCTTGGAGAGCCAACACACAGAGGAGTTCCCTGCAATGCCTTTCATGATCTCTATTGTTCACAGAGTACTAAAGTAATGAATAGCCTTTATTTTTCCAAGTTTCAGTCACAGAATGCGCATGCTAGCATTAAAAGGAAAACAAAAGTGCAGAAATGCCAAGATACTATGTAACACACAGCCCTTCATCACTTGCATTGATGCACAGTGTTACAAATTTTATCTAATCAACTGACATTTTAAGTAGTGGAGAATTTAACAAGAATAACAATGTGGTGACAATTTAGTCTTTCTTCCCCCTCCATAAAAACACTGTCTTCTGTTTGGTCTAGATTCAGGTCAAGACATTTCACTAATTTGCTAGTCATTAAAAAGATATTTTTATACCCAGCCTGTAATATTATACTCTTCAGTGATTATGATAGTTCCCAACAGAATTCCAGACTTGAAAATGAAGGCTGGGAAGCTGAGCTGCAATTATGATACTTTAAATAATTCCACAAAAGTAGAACCACTGTTAAATAATTTATAGTCTTTGATCTTGTCACAGATCTACTGAAATCTTCACATCACTCAAGCTAAATATTTTCAAACAGAAATGGGATAGGTTACTTCCCTCCACCCCCTTCTGTCACTGCCGGAGCTGAGGAAAATAACGGTGCCAGGGGCCAAATTCTTAGTTACTCCAGTGTAAGCTCCTTCAGAGCAACTTGCGTGAAAATTTTCCCTCTGGGGCTTAAACACATTCAGAAATAAGTCTTTCATCACAGCACCTTGAAAGGTTAAGAAAGTAGCCGTCGTTTTTGAAACGGATTTCCCTCCAAAGCGACATTATTCCCCGTATTTTAGGAAAAGGGAAAACTTACTGTTGAATTTTGCATCTTGCGCAGCTATCGGAAGCAGAGGGAGGAGAGATGCTCCGCACGGGACACCAGCGAGGGAGCCTTGCACCAGAGGTCCAGCCACGCCGCCAAAGCCCAGCAGATGCCTCCAGGACCTCGGGGGCCCGTTTCCCCAGGCGAGGGTCAGCTACAGAAGGCCGGCAACCAGGGGAAAACGCAGCCGGTGCTAAACCATGTGGCTAAAAACCAACCAACAAAAAAACGCCTGTAATTTGTGGTCTAATCAGCCACAGCCTTAATCATAGAATCATAGAATCACTTGGGTTGGAAGAGACCTTCAAGATCATCGAGTCCAACCATAACGTCCCGCCAGTCAGCGATATGGACTATTCACAGTTAATATCAAGTGCGCTGGCCAAAAAAAACCCCACTGTCTAGCGAAAACTGTGCTTCCCAGTTAAAAACACCTTGCAAAATCAGATTCAGAAACTTTGGGGCAAATTAGAGGCTCAGATGCAGGACCAAGCTATGCCGTATGAAAAAAGCCACCTCTAATTAGCCAAGCCCCGGCAGATAATACAAGACAAGATAACATAGCTGAAATGCCTTTCACTGGAGGCGAAACCAAGGCTGCATCGCGTCGCAGCTCAGGAAGCCTTCATGCAGGCGTATGTACAATTACAGCGGCTCCGCTGACTGATAACTTGTTAAATTGACATAACTTGACTGTGTCAGGGTCCTAAGACTAATGAAACATGTAAAGTATGGCAGAAGTAAACAGCAGCTTTCCAGGAAACCCTTAATTTGCATTCTAATTAATGCAATGTGGGGCAGAAGTCATAAATAAAGGATTCAATCACAGCTCACTGTGTAACAGGCAGACGGGGTTTACACACCTGATATGACAGGCAAGTACTAATGTGGGGTTATGGAAGATGCCAGACCTAAACAAGCTATTCACGTCTGCAAGTGACAAAGAGCCGCATCGCCAAAATAAAAAAGAAAAAAAAAGGTTTTCATGATGCAATTTGTCTCTTAAAACTTTCCATCCCTAGGAATAAATCACATCTTTTTTTAGAAGACGACAAGCGCCAAGAAAATTTCACCTAGAGGAGTCCTTGCAGGTGTGTGACAAACAGGATTTGAACACCACACCTTCAGGCTTTTTACTACCAGAGAAGGGGAGAGTAGTTCTCATACACTGAATACTCTAGTAAAGATTCGAGTCCCACTTTTCCAAAGGCTTGC
This sequence comes from Chionis minor, assembly GCA_013398295.1. NCBI lineage: Eukaryota > Metazoa > Chordata > Aves > Charadriiformes > Chionidae > Chionis > Chionis minor. The sequence goes on along the minus strand of VZSF01005237.1, from coordinate 182,962 downwards.
AGAAGTCTTCTCAGAATAGCTGCCACCACTAAGGAATGCTACGCATGCTTCCTGACCCTCAGACGGGAAGCATAGATACTAGAAAAGGGACAGATTTGCCCAAAATAGCCCGGTATGGCATGTTCAACTGAGAGACGGAATAGGAAAAAAAATCATAGAACCATAGAATGGTGACAGTAGGAAGTGACCTCAAAGACCATCCAGTCCCACCCCCCTGCCCTGGGCAGGGACACCTCCCACTACACCAGGTTGCTCCAAGCCCCGTCCAACCTGGCCTTGAACCTCCAGGCATGGGGCAGCCACAGCTTCTCGGGGCAACCCCAGCCAGGGGCTCACCACCCTCACAGGCAGCAATTTCTTCCCAATAGCTCATCTAAATCTCCCCTCTCCCAGTTTGAAGCCATCACCCCTCATCCCATCACTCCATGTCCTTGTAAAAAGTCCCTCCCCAGCTTTCCTGGAGTCCCTTTCAGATGCTGGAAGGGGCTGGAAGGGCTCCCTGGAGCCTTCTCTTCTCCAGGCTGAACCCGCCCAGCTCTCCCAGCCTGTCCTCCCAGCAGAGGGGCTCCAGCCCTCCCAGCATCTCCGGGGCCTCCTCTAGACTCGCTGGAATAATCTGGAAGAGCTCAATATTGCCTCAGCATACATAAACGACACCAAAACGTGTGAGGCACCAGGTCTGAATCTTGCTGTTACATTTGTTGTTTCTGACACACAGAGCACGTTGCCTGCAGTGGGCTTTTGTCTTGGGTTTTTTTCCTGATCAGCAGAGTTTGAGGATGGCTTCCCAGTTTGCTCTCACCTGTAGCCTTGCTGTATCACCATCACGGCATTTCAGCCATTCCCTCCAAGGGAGGCAGTTAACACCGACTGGTAAGCTCCGAACACAACGCAGCAGCACCAAAGAAGGCTGGTTGCATTTAGCCACAATAAACTCATCTACATAAAACCATTCCGAAATTCAATTTTGATGCCCTTTCTGTGTGGGATCGTACATGTGGTTTACGTTATGTCAAGAACACTTTGGTAAGTGTTCTGTCGTATTTATTAAATGTAATCGAGTCAAGAAAAGAGCAAGCAATTAAGTTCCTTGCTTTCTAATTAAAAATAAACAGAATTATTTAAAATATCCCACTTTACCTCCCTGCTGAAAGTACAGTAGAAAAACTAGCCTATATAAGTGACAGAAGATTACTGCAAACCAAGCCAATGAAATGAAAGGGGACAGTAAATATCAGTACTGTAATAAAAGTAACATCCCTTATTGCTTTTAACTACTTTGCCGCACTTGCTTCACATTTCCCTGCTACTCTCCCACAAGCAGCAAGTCTTTCCCTGGAATCCTCCAAGCTTGTTCATTTTTGTGAAAAATACTTCCTTAGTGGCTATTTGTTTTTGCAACCATAGCGATAAAAATATATTACTAGCAGAAATCTCGGCATTATAAATAGGTGTCAGTCTCTGTTTAATTTCAGTAAGCCAGGACAAAAATCAGTGAGGTTTCGGCACACGTGACTTTCATTAGGAGCCACACAAAACTGAAGATACGTCAGGCTCATGCCTTTTATTGTTCTTATTTTTTTAATATAATTTTCTATAATTAGAAGGCTGAGAGTTTTGGGGGTGTTTGGCAAAGGGCACAGGGAAAAAGCACCAATGACTCTGGAACGGGCAAAGTCCCTCACACCAGGACAGTAAATACCAATCTGTTTGAAAAAGGGAAAGTATTTTGTTTCGGGGTTTTTGCTTGTTTGCATTTTGTTAAATTGTTTGAGATGCATTACTTTGGTAAATATCCATCTAACTCCAAGCGCCAGTCAACACTGCGAGGGAAGAAAGCCTGTTCTGAAAATTTAATACATTACTCCAGAAAGCTGCAATGTAACAGGCGGTAACTGGCTGCCCAAGCGCCCAGCGTCCCTCACCAAAGCTATTAGAGGCCACAGCTGACAGTTCTTTTACTTCAAAGTCAGACAAGCAGTGCCAAAAAACAAGCGCAAGACCTTCTTTGCATCAAATCTTTCAAGGATTTTCCTTAAAATTCCTAAGGACGTGGAGGTTTTCTTCGGGGCTTGCAAGCACTCTGCATTAAGAACAAAGAATTAATAAATAAAATCTCCAACATATTGCTTTTGCAATCAAGGATATAATTATATTCTATGGCAAACAGTAGATCATAGGTTACAGAATGGTTACAGTTGGATGAGACTTTAAAGACCACCCAGTTCAAGACCCTGGCCCTGGGCAGGGACACCTCCCACTACACCAGGTTGCTCCAAGCCCCGTCCAACCTGGCCTTGAACCTCCAGGGATGGGGCAGCCACAGCTGCTCTGGGCAACCCCAGCCAGGGGCTCACCACCCTCACAGGCAGCAATTTCTTCCCAATAGCTCATCTAAATCTCCCCTCTTCCAGTTTGAAGCCATCACCCCTCATCCCATCACTCCATGCCCTTGTAAAAAGTCCCTCCCCAGCTTTCCTGGAGCCCCTTTCAGGACTGGCAGGGGCTGGAAGGGCTCCCCGGAGCCTTCTCTTCTCCAGGCTGACCCCCCCCAGCTCTCCCAGCATCTCCAGCCTCCAGAGGGGCTCCAGCCTTCCCAGCATCTCCGGGGCCTCCTCTGGACACACTCCAACTGTTGGGACCCCCGGAGCTGGAGGCAGTATTCCAGGTGGGGTCTCCCCCGAGCGGAGCAGAGGGGCAACAATGCAGAAGCAACAGTTTAGTCGAGGTGCCGAGTTTAAATGGCCCCGTGGCCTCCCCCTGCGAGCGGTGCTGCACCTTGTCCTCGGGTAAGGGCGGGCGGAGGGCAGCGCCAGTTCCCGCGGAGGACACGGGAGCCAGTTCCTCTCCGGGAGACCAGTCTGGGGCTTCACCACATTACTTCCAAGTACCGCTCTCCTGGGGTTTGCCTGGGAGTACGCAGACAATGCGAAGATGTGCTCGGCCCTGGCTCTGGCAGCCGCAGCCGGCAGCTCCGTCCAGCCGGGGTAACGCTTTGTAGTCGAGGCCAGGCCGGCGAACGCTGGGACCGAGCCCCGGGGGCGATCTACCCGCCACCACAGACGGAGCACCCAGCACCAAGGGTTAGCCCAGCACAAAGGGTTAAGCATCCCCGGCCAGTTCGCAGGATGGGAGGGGGACACACATATTCCCGACGAGCAGAGGAGCACGCATTATTCACAAGAGGGGAGCTAAAAGGATCTGCTGCTTGGGAGCCATTTCATTCCACCCTCAGACGAGCCTCTTGTAGAAGCCAGCAGGATGCTCCTCTGGTTATGGACTGCAGCGGGATTTGGCTCGGGCTCTGAAGAAAAAGGGATTGGTAGGGGAAGCTTCTGGTAGCAGCATGTACACAAGGGAAGTTGGGCACAGCAGCGTTTTTCTTTCAAAACTTCCCTGCTCCTGAAAGGCCACCCATGGGAGGCGGCCATCCCTTGTGCAGCTATTGTTTTCCGTGGATGCGTGCCACGGATTAACAGCCGGGCTGGAGCGCAGGGAGCTCCCGGGCCTCGCGCTGAGAAGACGAAGACTGCCCTCTGCCTTTCTGTCTTCGGAGGCCACGCGTAGCACAAACAAGGCAAAAAACAGCGGAGGCTGGCAAGGGCGCAGGAATACAGCTACAGCACTACCCTCCCGAAACAGGCTCCGGCAGTGCCCGAGCTAATCCCTACAAGCCAGCGTGTCGGCAACGGAAGGAGCTTTCCTGAAGGAGTTGGAGGGCGCCCGGCGCAAGATCACCCTAGATGGCTGCTTTAGGAACCGCGTATTCCAATCTAAGAGGCTACACGTTAGTGAAGCAGGAGAAAAAAGGGACGGTGTATTTAAGTTCATCACTGCCAGGCTGAGCTTCTCCCGTATGGGGAAGATGGAGCTGGAGCGGGAGCTGGAACTAGAAGGTGTCCGGAGCGGCAGCTGAGGACGGAGGCGCAGCAGAGCTTGCTCACCATAAAAGCCCGCAGAAGCAATAGCAGGAATAACTCCAGCTCTGCCTCCTTAAAAAGGGCCGAGATCTCTCCCAGTCCCCGAGGCTCAAGCGCTCCGTCTCCCAGCAGCGTTTTACGGAGCGCGGTTCGGTTTCTCCGCCAGCCTCCGCTTCATTTCCCCCTCGGCTTTCTCCTTGGGGCAGGGGAAGCATTCCCTGTGGAAGCAGGGGATGAGGTTTAGCAACGGCGGAGTTATCAGAAGCCTTGTGTGTGTGTGTCGAATAAACGCCGCACTTCTTACAAATGGAAAACATGCAAGCCAGAAATGGAGGGCCCAGCTCCGAGAGGCTCGTCCCTGGGAAGCTGTCGGAGCACGTGCATTCGGAGAGCTACCACCCTCAGGCTGCCTGGAGGAAGTTTTGACCAAGGATATTAATACGGCTCATTCGATACAGGCTGGGGCTCCGAGGTCTGTTTACATTACAAGAAGCGTGGGCCTTTGGGAGATTAACACCTAGAGAAAACGCATCTGTGTTTGTTTTGGGTGAGGCTACAATTTAAATTCTTATGTTATCACACAAACGAGACATGATAGATAATCAATGCCCCGTGATAGCTACTACCGCGGAACTGAGCTAGTTTTGTTTTGCAGGACCATTATTCAGGATAGCATCCTTTCCACGTTCATTTATATTTAAAGTCAGCTCAGGCATTTATTTTCCTGAGACTTTCATGAATTCATACCCGTATTTTCATCTCTCACCATAAAGCAGAACTGCCTGGATTATGTCAGTTCTGTGCTTTTTTTGCAGCAATATAAAAATACCTTATATTGTCGCAAAACATTATGTCACAGAAATCATACAGATGTCAGACAAAAAGGAATCTTAAGAGGGCATCCAGCCTATCTTCTTTCCCAGAAGCTGTATCAAGTTTACTTCCAGCCACAACAGATGTCTGTCAAGTTTCTTAAAACCTTCAGAAGCGAGTCTACAACATCCCGGGGTGACCCGTTCCAGTGATTAACAATCCTACACCGAGATGTGTTTTTTAAACAACCAAAAGCCTTGTTCTGCTACCGGCAAAGCCAATCTCTGAGTTTATTTTCACATCTTCAATCTACACCTCAGGTAAATCCACCCCTTTGAAAACAGACAGCTGAATGTGAGGGATACACGGCGCTTTTAGATATTAAATTAAATATAGAGACATGATGGGGATCTGGGAAGAAAAAGCAACCGGCACAGATTGGGGTCGGTTGCGCTGCTGAGAGGTAGGTGTGCGATGCACTTTTCACATGCCTGAGCAAGTAAAGCACTGATGTGCTAAATCCGAGTTCAGTTTGGTTTTCACAGAGAGCCGTCTATTAAACATGTGTGAAAATATAATGCTTCTGATCCTACGCTCAACAGACACGGTGACTGATAGATCCGCATCCTCTTTCTAACAACGCTCGCCTGGAAGACTTATAACCTCCCTCAGCCATATCTTTTCTAGACAAACGCACACAAATCTTTCAGTCTTTCAGCGCAGATTGTATTTTCTAAGTCTTGAATCATTTGGGTCATTTTTCTGGATTCCATCCCATTTTTCTGCATTGCTTTCAAAAGGAGTCAAGAACCAGACCCAAAAATCCAGCTTCTGACTTCCTGGCGCTCAACGGAGATATCTTGCACACAACAGCTTTGCTCATACGCTGCGCGCTAAGCGTCGCTTTTTTAATGGAATTATCACATCTTTTATTCCTGTTCCACTTGCCAGGCACTAAAACTCCATCTCCTCTCCTGCTGCCAAGTCACTGTGTGGTTACAGATTATCTGACGCGTAATACTTCGCAGTTTTGTAATCTGAGAGCCGTCATGCTGAGAACTTTTTTCCCCCAACGTTTCAAGTTCATTCGTCCTTCTAATCCATCTCCTAAAGAACTTCTGCACCATCCCAGCCTAGCGCCCTCCTGAAATTTTACACATTCACTTTCTGTTCCATCGTTCACGTCAGGAAAGAAAATATTGACCGAAACCAGGGCCACAATTAAGACTCTTCTAAGAAACAAAAGTGAACTCTCATTTTAGAGGAGCACCGCTGCTAAATACTTTCCCAGTGTGGGGTTTCAAAGAATTGGTCTCTCCCTGTTATTCAGGCCAAATTTCTCCCATTTACATATGAACATATAATGTGCTATAGCGTCAAAAGCCTGGCTTAAGTCAAGATGTATCACTTTTACCACTTTTGCCTTATCCACTGAGCCAGTTTCCCTGCGAAGGAAAGGAATTAGATTGGTTTAACACGATTTGTTCTTGACAAATATGTGTTGACTCTTTTTTTTTTTTATCACCTTATTATCTAGATGGTGCTTACACGCTGACTGCTTAGTAATTTGTTCTAGGATCTTTTCAGATATCAAGGTTAGACTGCCTGGTGCATAATTCCCAAGACCGTCCCCTTTCCCCTTTTTAAAGGAAGATACTACAGTCTGTGAAAAATTCCGGGCAGAAAGAGACATGAGCCTTCAAGAGAAGCAAGGCTTTGTGTGAATTGTGATAGTCACGTGCACAAATTTAGACAAGAAGCGTTTAACTATTTTCTGGAAAGAGCAGCCAAAAACACTGAGTTGAATTTATCTGCTACATTACCTCGGGATGAGACAAAAATAAGCAAAGTCTAGGGTACATGACCAGAAATTAATATTATATAAACAAAATCATTCATTGTCACAGAAATACGATCGCTATTACGTCACCTCTTCCAGCCTCCTGCCAGTGGATGATTATTTCCTACAGAGTATTTTCCACTGCTTTGTTCAACACAGATTTAAGAAAATCAGTAAATAGCTTCCCCCCCTTACACTTCCCTGGGGAAACTGTTGCACGGCTACATAATAGTCAGTTTGGTCTCACTAAAAACAATAACGCACTACTGAAACTTATTTAGTCGCAGCTAACTGCGACAACAAATATGTAGTAGTAACACTACCCCTCTTTCCTTTGTCCCATTCAGACGACTGCTTTCACCCTCAAGTATTATACCTGCTTATTCGTCTGCTGTTTCTCCTCCGGTTTCTGAAGAGCTCGTCCTTTTCCTGATTATTATTACTGCACACAATCACACACACACGTTGGCATCCGCAGAGGTGCGTGGAGAGGGTAGGAATTCCTGACCTCCTGTTGTTTGTGTGCCGTTATACCAAGTGCCTCCCATACTCTCGCCGGTCTCTACCATGATTCCTGGTGGAGAGTCATGTCTTTATCAAGGAGGTGATCTTGCAAGGAGAAGAAACAAGAACAAGAACACCGCTATGTCCACCTCCATTGTGATGCCTTCACTTATATATGATGGAATGTAACGTCTCCCCTTACCGTCACTGATGTGTACAATACACACACACTCTCACAGAATACACACACAAGCAGCCGAGTCTAGCAAGGGTAACTCTGAACATTATCTAGATACTGCCTAGATACTTCCCTGTATCCATACCAAAATGCCTAAAATACAGGCCACAGCCTGTTGGGAGAGGTTGAGCCCTCGTTGATTCCAACCTGTCACTTCTCCACTTTTCTCCCGATTTCCTAACTTAATCTGATCCAGCTCCACTCAAATAACTCTGGTAAACTGACATGTCTGGAGGAGAATAGGCTCCCCAAGCTGCCTACAAGCCAGCAAATACTCCACGTCTACCACTATTCCAGCTATTTCAGATATGTTCAGCCCATTTCTATTTGTAACACGTTCAGAGACTCAGAGGTTTGTGACCAGCTGAGAATGCACCAAGTTCCCATCATCACAACGGCTGCTGAGATTTATCTCTTCGTACCGACCCTTGCACCTATTGAAATAAAGTGGGATTAGTCTTGCTGGCGACTTCGGATACCCTGTATCCTGCTCTCCCTTTCAGATAGCGGCGGGGAGTGAACTATAGCTGCAGTATCACACGATAACCCCATCGCATGAATAAACGCTGTTTCCCATTCTCCATGCATTTAAATCAGAGGTAGTTGACCTGTTTAGGATATAATCTATTCAGATAATAAAACCCACATGGCACATAGTAAAATGTTTTAATCCATGATCCATGCATATACTTCTGTAGAAACAAAGATGGTTACAGACTGTAGCATATAAAATTTGCCCTGAGCTAGAGAGCCAAAGCCCTTTAGCACAGAGACATTTTTGAATTGTGAACTTTATAAAACCCAACCCATAAGTTCTGCAGATGTAGCTTATTGCTGAGAAAAATCTAAGATGTTAACTGCCAGTGTTAGCTCATATAAGCTGGCATTTGTAAGAAGTGTGCTGTATAACTTGTATTATTTTTCTCACCTTTCCTGTATAGTAAAACCCAGCTATTGTAAATTAAGGCTTTATTTACTTTGCTGTGGATTTGTTTGGGGGTAAGGATGTGGTTTTGTCCTCTGCCATTTCTAAAAATTGTACAAATCAAAGGGTATTTTGTAAAGGAATTTTACTACCTGTTTAATAACTTTTTAAAAGGTCCTAGTATTGCGTCATGGGATTATGTATACAGCAGGTCTTTTCCTTCATGGATGAACAAAGAACATATCCAAGCAATGCTTAGTAACGTTAACGGCAGTTGCCATCCAAAAACCCCTTGTGCATTTTAAGCAAAGGGATCCAGAAAAGCTAGTCTGCTCCAAGCATTAGTTAAAGACACGGGGTTTGGACACAGACCCACACAAGCTGTTTAGCAGCAGATTATTCAGACTGTATCAGTTTTCCTTAACCTTCTGGCTGCCTACGACTGTAATTTTAAGTTGTTTTTATCCAGAAGCAGAAAGGGATAGAAAGCAAATCAAGATGACGCGTAGAGGGATGCCTTAGACTGACCACTGCTGGCTCTTTCCTTCACCTGGCTGCAGACAGACACCACTCAGTTCTGAGTATCCGCGCTAGGACTTAGCCAGAGGCTTTTCCTTTCGGCATTTCATGCTTTGGAGAAGCTTCTTTGCATGCTAATAAAGATGCCAGGAAGACCAGCTGCTCCTAAACAGTTTGCAGGGAAGCAGATATAATTAATTCACAAGTTGGAAGCACACTGACAGAGAGAATTGTTTTGTTACCCCCAAACAATCGAGAAGCTCATATGTGAAATGTACGTGCAAGTACATCTGCTCTCACTTAAATCCCATACATTTACGCTACCCTAACCGAAGACTCTGCAGTCAACTCTCATCACTGGCCATGAAGATGATTTGCAGAATAATCTAAATACTGCTGTGCAAAGAAAAGCTTGATCAATAGGCCCCATAACTTAGAAGGTACGAATTTATGTTACTTTAATGGTCTGTCCAAGAACATTAAGACCAATCAAACTCTACCCAGCTGGCCACATTTGCCAGGGCCTTGGCCTTCTTTGGGTCATCACAATCATGACTTCCACCAAACTCAACACCCAAGACTCACAGCATTCAGAAGGGGATTATTTAAGCATTTTTTTTTCTCCTTGCTTTTTCTTTTTTTCAACCATATTCCCATAAACTTGTCACCCATTTGCATACATTTGAACAGTCTGCCTGACTATAAGGCATCTGCACTTTTATGTTCATTTCCCCGACATCTGGAGTGCTATAAATTCAATGCTCGCCTTATTTTTTCCTTTTTCTCTCTCCCCCTCTCCCCCAAAGAAGTATTGGCAGTAGCACAGATCAATCCGGTTACATTCAGATCCAAACTCACTGGAGATTTCCAAGCTTGAATGACTCATACTGGACCAAATAGTTAGAGAGTGGTGTAAAAAAAACCCACCCGTGGTGTCTCCGTAAGGAAAAAGCAGCGTTAGCATTCCACCACCACCAGATTCAAAAGAAAGTACTAACAAGGAACAACTCAAGAACTTAGATAAATGGCTAAAGTTGCCTCGGGGGCACTCTGGAAGAGAACACCGGGGCAGGTATGGCCAGCTCTCACACACTTTTGCTACCTCCTTGCTGGGAAAGCCGGAGTTGATACCAGCACCCCAGGGAAAAACGTGCCTCAGGGCAGCTCTGGGCTGATCAACGGAGCGATTCAGCCTCCTTCCATCTCTCCCTTTCCACTACGAGACAGGTAAGGGACAACCATGCCAGTGAGCGTGGGGGTACTGGACGTCAAACAGTGAGGGTGAAAGCCGTACGTTCATTTATTGGGAATGTTTGGAGCAGCCGAGCACCCAAAAGGGACATATGAGAACCACTCTGCGAGTCTCCAAGGTATTGCAACACACAATGCAAACGTACAATTAAGTTTTGCAAACCTGGCCAGACACCAAAGGCTTTGGAAGTTGGCTGAACACAAAGTTCCCTGATTCTTCCCCTGACTCTCAGCTTTCCCTGCAGACTGAATCAAAAAGTACAGATAATACTAGGCTGCTCGTTATTCTCCTGCCCATACCCTGATATATTTTTCTTGCTCCTTAGGGACGGATGAAATAAAAGAAATGAAAACGGGGCCAGTCTGGTGTCTGTTGAGGGATCATCTCTTACTAACCAAGAAATGGCAAAATCCTCCCAAAGGTTCTTGGGGGAATATTTGTTTTGTCCTGCGCTTTTACTCTTAATTGTGTTAATCCAACAGATTTGCTAAGCAGTAAAGCGTTAACTGGCATGTCTGAGGAATGCCTGTTGGGTAACGCGTCGGCATGGGAAGAGGGCTGAAAATGCAGTTTACGAAAGGGTGTGGACTGTATGTGACAAAGAATACATTATAGTATACGTTTCCTTCATGGTAAAATATGATGAGCTAATGGGGAGCAGGGTTAAAAGCTGAAGAGACTATATTTATGCGTCAGGTTCAAGGGGTTGTTTTAATTTCTAGACCCGATCAATGATGCCAAACTTCAGCTCCAGCTTCTGTACATGCTTCGATAGCCTGGGAGGGGGGAACCACCGTGCGTCCGGGTAGCATGCGTTCCTGTGCCGGACTACTTTTATTCTCTTCAACTAGCATTTGGAGTGGAAAGCGTGGTGCCGAGCATGACAGAAAATGCAAGCGGAGAAGGGAAAAGAATGAGGTTACATTGTGTGGAATTGACCGTAATGAAAAATTTGGGGGGCTAAATAAAACCTGCAGCTCTTTTGCCCATCACTCACCTACACATCTTCCCTTCCTCTAAGAGATCACTCATTTGAGCCGATGATTGCCTTTACAAAGCTGCAGGGTGCATCAGGGGAACACTTTACCAGTTTCTTTTTCTCTCCTGCCGAGTTACACTACCCACAGCCTCTAGGATCACACGGGATACAAAAGCCCNTTTTTTTTTTTTTCTTTTTTTTTTTGCTGTTGTTGGCTGCTTTCACTGCTAGGGCTCAAGTCCTGTCAGCAGCAGCTTTGCAGCGGATGCGCGGGGAACCTGCCTAACATGTAACAAACTGACGCAATTCCAGCAGTAGCCAGTGGTCTCACATAATGCAGTTATTTTTTCCAGGCCTGTTTTCTTCTTCCAGCTGAGTTCCCAAAAGGCAGCAACGCTTTAATGGACCCACACAGTGAAAAAATGAGCAGCAGCAGCATCCAAAAAAGCTTTTGTTCGTTATTGCATCCAGCCCTTCTGCAGCGCTCCGACGAACTGGAGGGCAAGCTTGGCTAACATTTCCCGACTGAAGTACCGAGAGCACCCGACTCAAAGATTTCATGTCACATCTACCCCGCGTTCCACTATGCGACTTAAAACCCAATGCAAAACGAGCATATCAAAGTACGGGGGGGGGTGATGTCTCTCAGATATCTGCCCCTTTCCTCTCCCCCCCACTTTGCTGGGGAACACCTGGTCACCTCCAAAGAAGAGAAGACACATCTCTGGACTACCACCCACTCAAGGGCTTTTGCAAAGCAAGAGGAAAATTTGGGCCAGGAGCGCAAGGCGGCGCAGCTTTGCCACTCGAGGAGATCATCCAGGGCTCAGGACTACGGGTTTTTTTGAAGCAACCTTCAAGGACCCTTATTTTCCATAGGATGTAAGCTTCTGACTCTGGAAATCTCCAGCAAGAGGTGTTTCAACTCCACGTTGACCAACATTACAAGCAAGCGATTTCCACCACCCACAGAGCTCCGACTTACAGCCCAGCCAGCAGCTCAGGAGAAAGCCTTGTCCATGCGAGACACAAGAGGCAACCTGAGACCCAGCCAAGGCGAGAGCTTGCTTGGTCCACACAAAGCCTTGTCGTACGCAAAGCCACTAATGGAGATATCAAAGGTTCACACTGACACGGCTGTGCTGAAAGGCCACCCATTCCATGCCTCTTTCCATCTCGCCATAAAAGCAACGCTGAAAAAAAATCCCTTAATTCCTCCATACAGGCAGTTACCTACACGCCATGCATAAAATCCCTCCCCCTGTCACCCCTCCTGCCTCCCCCAGCTATGGCACAAAGCTCCAGATGAGGAGCTTCAATTACTTGAACAATGATCTTGGAAGTAAAATATTTCCCTCCTTGCCACAAATCTTTATAAATAGCGAAATAAACACCACAACGTGCCTTCTTCCAACAGCTGGAAAATTATGGTCTGACTGAAATGACATCATTCTGCTTTCCTATGGAATTTCTGTGCTGTGAGATTTCAGGGAGAAATCGTGTGGTGGCTTGAGGTGGGGTGGGAGACAGCGTTGCGGTGAAGTGGGCAAACAAACAAACAAAAAAATAAAAAGGTGAAACTATCTTAAACAGGCCTTACTACAAAATACATGTTTACAGAAAAAATGGAAAGATTCCTTAAAAGTAGATCAGACAGGCTGTTCTTTGGCTTACAGCCAGTCCTCAGTTCCAGCCTTCAACGGCCCTGTCCTAGCTCTAACGTATAATATTATGTTTCTCAACATCTTGCATTGTTCTTCCCCTCTCATCTTAGGACCTCACTGAAAAAAGGGACAGAAGATACATCCCAGTGAGGAAATAACCTCACTGGAGCACCAGGGCAATCCTAGCAGCTTTTCAAAGGAGCCAGCGCTAAATCTACACCCTTAATCCCGCGCTGGGCTGCGGACATCATCCAAAGGCGCGCGACCACGCCGAGTACACGCTGCAATCCCCTGTACTGCACAGGGGTCAGGTGGAAAGGAAAGGTTTCGGCCCTAGCAAGTTGGGGTCGAGTCTCAAAATGTGACTCTGAATCCGAAAAGCCAGGCTGCAAAACGTTTGATGGTAACGGAGTCAAAAACTCAAGCCAGCCAGTTGGTGAGAAGAGACACGTCTGCCAACTTCTATCAAGAACTGGCAAGTTCAGTTTTTCATTGTCGTGGTATTTAGAGCTGTAAGCTTCAGCTCATTTCTACGCTCAGTTTTGGTCAACGCTGTGCAAAGAGAAAAAAATAAATAAATTACACCTTTTTTTTTTTTTTTCTTCTTCTTGATTTGCTTTGCAATTCCTTACCATGCCAGGGCCTAGTGTACTACTGTACACAGACAGCCAGAATTACCTGATTTTCACTCCCTGGCCCAACATGCCCCAGTACCATCAAAGGTTTGGTCACCTTCACCGAAAGTTTCTCCAGCACAATTCTCAGTAGCACTCAGTGCAATTCAGTAGTGCAATTTGCCGCTCCATTGGTGGATCCAGAGAAAATATTTTTTTTAAAAAAATATCACTGAAACCAAAGAGAAATTCCGCCTTGTCCGTGGTGATCACTGTTTTGCTATAAACTACCTACTTACTCCAAACCTTGGCTGTGGGAAACCAGCAGCAGCGCTGGTGCTGACTTCCGGCAGCGATCAGGCTGAGCACAGAAATCAGAAATGAAAAAGAGCCTGTCAACAAGAGAAAGACAAAAGACACCTTTGCTCAAATTCCTCTTTTAAGTCCTACAGAATGCCTTGAAAAAAAATCTCACCTCTCCAAAACCATCGCAAACATCTTCAATAGCTCTAGTTTCTATACACTATCTTTTCCCTCTTCCCTTACTTCTTCCCCCTGCCCCCTCCCAATTTTTCTTATTCTCTTGGATCATCGAATAAACAATCAAGAATAGTGTAGCTAAAAAGTCAAGGTGTACATTAAAACTTCCCCCAAACTAGGGATAACACTCACTCACCTTGCAAAGTTCTTCTGCGTTCTTTTTTTTGTTATGCAAATGAGCGAACATCACATATTCAAACCTGAAATTCCATAGCTCATTTGTTAACTTTTCTGGCTGGTGTTATTCATAAGCAATTCCACCAAATTATTAATTTTCAATCGCTGCATTTAGTGGGGTCAAGAAGAAAGAGCAACGAAGGTCCATCTCCAATGCTTTGACAATGAAGAAAAAAATTGATGCATAAATGTGCATATCACTTTAATGTATCCAGCCCTATATATAAACATAATTTTGTGTGATTTATATCCCTAATTAGATTCCCATGGCAACATTCTTCAGCTAACAATGTGTATCATAATCACCTTTTCTTCATACAAATGATTTCCTTAACTTCGCATGCATAACTTAGCAGCTTTTATTTTTAAAACTCATGTTAACAGTTTCTCTCCTGTTACCAGTAGGGGTGCTATGATAAGAAACTAATTTGCTGTAAAAATTACTCATTTGTCAAATAAGCATTAAAATAATTGTTCCCCTTTTGACTGTTACCCTGCTGTTTCCAGTCATTTTCAAAAACTAAATTATTTACTCATTTGAAAGTTCAGCTGTGCATATTTTAATTGATATTCCCTCATAGGACTCATATTGTTAATGACAATAATTAACCCGAAATGGCTGCTAAATAATTATGCTGAAAAGATACGAAGTATTTGTGCGGAAAGTAAAATCAGCATTTGAGAAACCATCAAAACATACAACTTTCCTATTTTATGGCAAAGCATAGTAATAGTTCATAATCAAATTAAGGATGAAAAGGAAAAATGTAGATTACATGCTTTGATGCAGAATACTTTATGTTTCCAATATAGTATGGTATTCTAGCTAACAACGAGTACTCAGTCATTTTAATAATTCCCCAGTATTGCTATTCCAGATAGCAATATAAAGTATTCTCATGAAGTCAGTGCAGTTAGGAATGGGGTAAACTACCCATTAATAATATTTCTCTGCCATCTATCTATTGCGTTTCATTCCGAGGAATCAGACCCTCGTAATAATTTACAGCTGATGGAATTAATGCTGACGGTTTTCTTCTGGCAAGCGTTGTTGATTTCAATGATGATAGCTAAAAGCTATTCAAGATCCAGCTTCTTGCTCCGGACACGTCACAGGCCAGATGCATTACCGACCTATCATTTGTGTAACCATTTATACCAGCACAAAAACAACATCATTTTTGATTTAGCTCCTTCTCTTGTCGATAGTGCGAGTTACGAGTGAAGCAAGCTCCGTAGGCGCTGCTAAGAGACAGGATAGGTTCGTCTACGTGGGAACCAATCTGAGTTAACTAAGGATGTGATTTTAATGCGGGTTTCTATATAAAACTATATTAAGCCCATGTGGACTCACTCATTCAGAATTAAAATAGCCCTAATTCACTTTAATCTAATTCACTTCCAAAGACCACAGAGGGGTTTAAAGTTGTTTAATCTATTTGAACAGTTCATTTGAAGCCACATGCCTGAGTGTCCCCACAGACACCCACACAGACAAACAAAAACCCAATAAAGCAGTTGAGAGGTTGAGAGTATGCTGGTAGAAAGTTCTCCTTCATGGGGTTTTTTGATGGAAAATTGGGGTTTCAACTATACAGTCTCTTTGAAGAAGGTGGTGACATCAAGCGCTTCTAAATGTCAGCTGGAAACGACATTCCCTTTCTATAAGGCGGCCTGAAGTGCTGCTGCAGTGTTCCTTGGTTGAATGTCACATATCCCCCAGTCTGCAGCCCGAGCAGTTGGCCCAACACACCTTGGCCAGGGGCTACCAGGGTGCCAGGTAAACCCAGGTGCATCACACAATGCGTCTTCTGCCTCCACAGCAATTTTACTATTTTAGACCAAACCACTTTGGCCTTTGATCCATCATTGAAAATTCAAGGTTTTGAACGGCTGAATAACACTCCTCCCTTTATCCCCTACCCCAGCTCAGTCCTACCTGAAAAGGCTTTTCCAATAGCCTGTACCAACGGAGCATCCCTGAATTGAAAGGTTAGATGGTCCTTGCAATAAAACCAAACACTTGTCACCTATTTGGACAAAATCCGCTGTATCATCTGTGTGCTAAGCTCTCCTAAGTATAAGGATGCATCGGAATTCACAGTTTAGGAGTCACCAGCTCCTGTCCTCTGCGTTAGAGGAAAGGGTGGGCTCGAAGGAGCACCCAGGTCCGTGCTCGCAGGCGGAGGTGGGTGCCGGCAACAAGCGGAGCCCTGTAGCCAACACACAGGAGTGAAGGCTGGTCACATTCCTGCTTCTGGAAAAGTCTTGGGTTTTATAAAAGGAATCAATTTTCTCTAGGTGTTAATTTTTAAGACTTGAGGAGCAAGCAGAGGGCCCACCTCACAGGAACGTTGTGGATTAAGCACAGACATGTTAAGAACCCCTGCAATTTTGAGCGTGTTCGCTGTAAACCTCCCCCTCTTAGAATCAAAGGAATATGTGAGACTTTTAAAGTAAATGAATTTCTATTCTTCGCTGTAAAGGAAAGCAGAAAATTCTCAACTGAGTGAACTCCAAAGGTTAAAAGAAAAAAAAACAAAAAAACAAAAGCATCTTTTAAAAAAGCCTGGTGCTTTTGAAAAAGTAACTCCTAATTTTTGAATGCTTTCAGTTAGTAAAATGCTTCGTTACGGCAATTTAAATACTCCTGGTCAGAGATTGTTAATATGAAAGCATCTGTCCTATTCACTTAAATTGCCTCCGCAATTCTTGTACGTTTTCACACGCACCTCTGGGGGTTTGCATGTGTAATCAGCAGCATTCAGAACTCAAGCATGCCTCTGTGAAAGTCTGGCTCCTTTAGAGCTACCTTCCATATCCACTAAGTTACATTTTGGATTTTGAAATTTAAGACAAATAGCCAACAGACAAAGAGCATAGTTATGGAAAAAAAAAAGAAAAAAAAGAAAAAAAAATCTTTTAATTGCTCAACCTATTGCTGCCTGAAAAATAAGTGCAAGCTATTACTGGCACCAGATGACTCCCAGTTTCCCCTGGCCAGCAACGCCGCATCTGCAAGTTCAATGAGATCCGTAAACAGTGTAGGTTAAGTAACCGGTTACTAATATTTTCCTTGAGCTACGAAACTTTTAAACAAACAACAACAACAACTGTGATTGCAGTAACCTTCCAGAGGTTAACAGCATGCAGGTGGTCAATTTGAATTAAACGCAAACCAGACGGCTGCCGCGTTATAAACTGAAGATCTCGGTTAAGTTTGCTTCAGGAATTGGGCCTTCTTTCTCAAAAGTCTCAGTGATACAACACATAAATGTCAAAACGACAAAAACAAGGAAGTATGTCATAGACTAAGCATTTTAATGCCTTTTCTGGCTCAGTTTTGCAGGCTGAACTGTCTGTGTTGACCACATTTGATGGCATCAGTACTTAGAGTGGCTGTGCGCATGAGTTTTTAATAGCTGAAATAAATGGAGGTGGCCCATCAATGAACTGAACTGTGCTTACAGGCTTGTATTTTAAACCACCGCTACGATATATTTTATACTTCCTTTACGATGCCCCTTTGCTGACCTTGTGAGACAGCTCTGAGTATTGGTAATCAGATACTGAACTGGAAACAGGTTCAAATCCAGCTAGTAATGGTGTAAGTAGTGATCAGAAAGGATTATTCATATCATTCCAGACACCTTTTTCAAAGCAAGACTTTTCAAAGCAAGACTCTCAATCTATACCTAAGCAGACAAGTACACCTAATACTACCGGTGGCCACCAAGAAACCTATTTGGAAAGTGCCCCCAAAGAAGCGCAGAATAAAAAGAGTGACAGGAGCTGAAAACTCTCGCTCCCAAAAGGAATGTTTTCTCCAATGTCATCAAGAGGGGCTGGGAAGGGAATCTGCACTGCTAGGGCGTCCTCTTCGGAGATTAAGCAAAAGTTCCCAGGGTGGTTCCCAAATATATTTGAACTGTGAAATGTAACATAAGTTTGGCCCGGAGCGGGTATAGCCTGGCAGAAAAGTTGTTACCGGAACGGAAAATAAAAACAGAGGAGAAACACTAAAAAGTCCTTCATCCCACATCAAGCTCTGGGTAGCCCAGCGCACAAAGCATC
Organism: Chionis minor; assembly: GCA_013398295.1. Lineage (NCBI taxonomy): Eukaryota > Metazoa > Chordata > Aves > Charadriiformes > Chionidae > Chionis > Chionis minor. The sequence goes on along the minus strand of VZSF01005237.1, from coordinate 164,903 downwards.
TGCTTTAAGAGCGCTCAGCAAAATGTTTTTCAAAGCCAAGCGCTGCCTTTTGGGATTCTCCCGCTCACTCACCAGCCTGCCCGAGCAGCACAGCTGCGAGCGAGCTGATGCCCCAAACCCACAGGCACACACGGTAGCTGCCGCGAGGATGCAAGGGACACACACGGAAAACGCAGGGCTGTGACTTGCCACGTGTACGTACACCAGCTGGCACTTGGACTCCGCGGTAAAAAAGCACCAGCAGCAGTTCTGCAACTTGACGCAACTCGGAGATCCCCATACGAGCTGAGCGGCCGCCAGTAAATAAACACAAATCTGTTGTCAGGGTGTTTTCGTAATGGCTCTCTCCTTAAAGCTAGTAATACCCATTCCCTGAGGAAGCGTACAACGGCTTCTCCGGCTGCAGTGTCACCTCCCAATCTACGGCACTACATCTGACCAGAGGGCGCGAGTCACGGGCGGCTCTTGTGACCGTGAGGTCGGGGCACACGACACCCAGACATCTTCCAGCTGCTGCTTTGAACAAGCCAGTGGAAAGCGTGAGGGTTAGAGACATCTCTCAAGCGTATCATCCCGCTGTCATTGACCTAAGATTCGCATCCAGCGTGTTAAAACACAAAGTTGTTCCTTTAGTTGTGCCGCTTCCTCGGCGCACACGTCCTACACCCTCACAGAGCATCCCTCCTCCGTTCCCCCGGCACTGGCAGCTACACGCTGGGGCTGGACCCGAGCCGCGCACGTCACCCGGATGGCCTTCTCCCAGCTAGCCAAGCTGGGTGGCCAAACCTAGGCAGGGAACAGCCGAGCTCCAGCTGTAGCCTTTCCATTACTGGTGGCACCAGTTGTTGTCTCTTCTTTCCGCTCAGCCAGAAGTTTTCAGGAAAAACTTACAGGAGCTTAATCACCTCCATAAAATGTGGTTTAAATTGGCCGGTTGTGAAGTTATTAGGGAAAACAAACACTCTAACAAGCTTTTAACGTGGTTGTGAGGTCTTCTACTTCAGCAAACGCTGAGCCAACCCACTGAACAATTAAAACACTCTGAAAATTTTCAACCTCTTAAAAATGCAGATTAACCTGTTCTGCCCAGCATTATCCCTTTCTAAAAACACCTCTCTTCTCCTCGCCATTTATTTGCTCCGTGTGCCTCTAATTTAGAGCTGGAAAAAAACCCAAGGAACTGAGATGGGTCCTCCAAAAATCAGCAGCGCTCTTATCACCAAGAAATCGAAGGAATTGTGTCTCACCTGAAGCAATGGAGCCTCAATTCCTTAACGATATGATTATTCTGTTACAAACGGCAACTTTGGCTTCAGGTCCAAGGCAAGAATGTGTAGCAACGGACTACATGGTGGAAAGGAGCCTTTTTCAGCCTCTTCAGCCTTGCCCCACATTACCTGCAAGCGATACATTACAGAATTGAATGCCAGAAAAGTGCATTTTAGAATAAAAAGTATAGTGTTTCATAATTTGATTTAAATCAATTATACCATCTCTCACTGGAACGCTCACGAGCTTCAGAAATAAAATATATAAATGAAACCAGCTGCTCGGGATACTCTTTCTGGGATAGATTTCACTTGAACTCAATCAGCTTTCTTCTGCAGCGCATTATTGTCATGCAGTATCAGAGTGGAGAGCACGCAGTGCTGTATGAGTTATTGCAAGGTAACCAGTTACGGTTCAAAAAAATGCAGATTAAAATTCTTTCCTGCAATGGCTGGCTAAACCCTGAGGAATTAATTAATTCCTCTGGGGCTGACAGGGAAACTGAGGTAGTTATTGGCATCCCAGCAAAATCCATTAATTTATAGCTATTTACTACATCGCATAATCTTTCTGATTTGTCTCAGTCTGGAGCCCCTCTGTGCCCAACAGCATGGAGGTCTGCAGCGTTTGGGATGAAGAATAATTACAACTGGAGAAGCACATGCAACCAAAGCTCCCTGTTCTTTAATCTCCAAGTATAATGCACGTGAAGCTTTTGGCATCACTCTTAAAATGATTGTTTGTAACTAAATACCGCATCTCAGTGCTTAGATACCACGATGACTGATCTTTTCATAAATCAGAATAAATATACAGGGCAAAATCCTGGCTCTACTGAAATCAACGGGAGCACTGCCAGCCACTTTAAGAGAGCCAGAGTTCAACGCACAAGGTTTTCAGCAGCCCAACCTGTCCAGTGCTTTGGCTGGGGTTTTTTTTTTTTTTTTTCCCCCAGTATTTTCAGCTCCGTTTCTCATCTCGTCCTCTTTTCCCACCCAGCATCAGCAGTAGCGTTGTGGTGAGACGCCGCCGCACGCTGAACTCCCAGCCAACGCAATGTTAATATGAAAATACCCGCTGTTAAAATAAGGTACAATTCCAGGTTCAGCTGACAAAGGCAACCTCCACCTTAGGACCCTCTGCCAGGTTGCCCACAGCCCTCACCAGCAAGGTGCTGGCCCGTTTTAAGGCTGGTAAAGGACTGTTCATTTTAGAAGGGTGAGAGCTGAGTTTGCGACATTCCAGGCCAGAACACAGTTAGTGATGTGATGACAGCCTTTACTCTCCATTTCCCTGCTTTTGTCAGTTGGAACCAAACCGAGTTTTCCTCACTTTTCCTTCCCCTCACTGGAAAGCCCTTCTTCCCGTATATCTTCCAAAAGGGTCAGAATAAAACAAAGCCAATTTTTCCCTCTCGGGCACTTCTCCGTGAAGTCTCAACAGGGTTCTCTGAGGGCTTCTCTGCAATGGCTCGTACTTCTGCATCCTTTCTGATACATCTTCATACATCAAGCCCTCGGCTTCCTTGAAGCGCTGCATGGATGGGGTGGCAAAATGGACAGTGCTGAGCACAACTTCTCTGCCACATCCCTCCTCCTCGTGCCAACCTGCTACCATCACATAACGAAACAAAACTTCGGAGGGTACCTGCACGCTCTGAATTTATGCATGTAGATTCCCCTGGGCTCTCTCTGCAGCCTGTGGGATGAGAAGGATTCCATCAAGGAGCGGAAGGGAGTGCTCCTGTTGTGTTTCTGCTCTGAAACCACCCCAGGAATAGCCCTCCAACACTCTTCCTACAAAGAGAAACGGTCCTTCGAGCAAGGAAGTAGTGCCGAGCAGCAGCAGGCAGAGAAGGCAGAGGGCATTAAGTATCACCATCACAATCGCCAATTTTTTTTTTTTTTAGGGCTCATAGTATTTTAGGGTTCATTTTGAAAACACGCGGAGACAAAACAAAGGAGAAGAAAACTCCAACTCTGCCCCTTTCTTTCAGGCTTTCCTTAAAGAAACAATAATTTTCTGATACAGCTACTCATGTATCTTCTCTTACCGTATTATCCAAGTGTCTTACATTCTTTTATAGACTTACACATGTGAGTTTCCTTCAAAGTAAGTACATACCTTATTTTACAGCTAGAGAACTGGCACAAAGAGTCTGTCTTCTTAAAGATACAATGGCACACCTAGCTGAAAATAAGATGATTTTCACAGCTTACCGTGTGCTTAACTTGCACCGACTCCAATAATTTAGAACACGAAAGTGGGTATCGTATGCGATAATTAGTGACTAAGGAGAGTCAAGTGATATAATGAGGTATTCACTGTCAGGCTAACAAACTCTGTTTGCATTAATATACTTAAAGACTTGTATTTCTAAGTAGTCAATACCAGAAATGTGTTTGCATAGGATTAACAATGTCAAATTAATATGTATGAGAAGACGACAGCTTCTATAACTTGATGATAAAAACTAAAATGAAGACACAAACCAAAACGTTCTTGTGAACGAAGAGAGAACAGAAGGGAACAGAAAAAGACAGCATGAAAGAGAGGAAAAAGGAGCTAATGGTCTATTTATCCAGAGGCAGAATAAGTTAAAAAGGTGATTCTCTTCCTTTGCCCGAAAAAGACTGAAAATGCAGATCCTATTGCTAAAATATTCAAAGTAATCACTAATAAAAAAGATTATTTTGGATAAGAACTGACTTGTATTACAAATCCTGACTAAAGAACAAGAAATTTTTTAAAGACGTAAAAAACATTTTAGGAATTGTAGGACACCTGTAAATAGTTGAAATCTTAACAATAGGAAACTACTTGCTTGTGAGCAGACTCTGATGCATTTATGTTCTTTAACACATTCATTTGATGTCCCATATGGCACAGTGACCTCAGCATCCCTTATTTCTTCACCACTATTCAAAATTCTTATAAAAAGAGCTTATAGCAAAGTGGGTCAAGGAAGCAGGTGTTGTGGTGTATTTTAAGCAACATTTTCTTCAATGAAAAAGTGGAAGTGTGAGGTCGACTTCCAACAACAACATCACAGACAGGGGATGCCTGAAATGCACATCTGACCTACCAACCCCTGTAAGACAAGGCAGGGCTGAATTAAAGTGGAAAAAGGGTCCCAAGAAATGAGCTTCGGGTTTTCAGAAACAAAAACACTAGTCAACTGTGTCCTGGAAACTAACTTAAATTCAACTGCAGGGATCTACAAACTCTCTGTTGTCAAAAACACTTTCAACAGCTGCAAGCACTACCCCATCCATAGCATATTAAAAAAAAAAAAATTCTTTGGGTAGATGTGGCCCTCTCCCTCCAAAATCCCATTTTATTCCAAATTTCAGTGCTGGACATTTTATCTTTCACAGTATCTAAGTTAAATACCCTACTGGCTTGACTGAGCTGCGAGCTGTTGTTCAGGAGGCACCCTTATGTTCAGTGGTGGAGATGGTATTCAAGGACCACATGGCACTAGGCAGTGGCCATTGAAAACATCGTATATCCTCGGAAAACACCAGCAGGGGACTGGGGAATATGGTCAGGAGCCGATGTGCGGAGGAGTAACCACTACTAAAACCACCACATGGATTTCATGTCCCATCAGTTTCCTTAAGCCTAAAAGAAGATATTGAACTTCTGTTTTTTTCTGGTCAGGGGAATAACGGGAATTAAGTTTTCCCCCATTTGGCCAAAGGACCCACAAGGCTGTTTCTCTGACTGTAAAAGCAAACTCCCTCTTTCTGAGAGGGCTACAGAAATTCAATAAAATCTTAAGTGCTTTCAGCATGACTCTTAAAAACTTAGTGTAGAAGTAACAAGTGAAGGTTAGCCAGATTAGCCATAAACAAAGTCACGTTGATGGACTACTCTCATGTTTCACCGAAGGACAGACAAAAGTTGATGCTTAAAGCTGACCCGGGACCTATTGGAAAGGCCATGAAAACAATAACATGGATTTAAGAACCCTGTATTCCTCCCTTCTCTCTCTTTTTTTTCTTTTTTTTTTTGTTTACTATTCCTTTTTCTCAGCCTCCAAGATACAGAGAAGCAGCTGCCCTCCTCTGAACCCCACACTCCAATACGCACCAACCACCACGGAAAACTGCGCAGAACATTTCTTGTGCCCTCAGGAAGCTGATGAAATTTGAAAAGAAAGCAAGCACACAACTTTATTGAGGTCGGCGCAAGCCCAGAGACTTGCAAGTTGCATGTCGCCGTTAATCAAAGTGACTGTGCCAACATGATTAGAATACCCACAAAGCCAAGCCAATCAAGCAGCTAACTGAGGGAGACCACGGAGCAGATAGCAAATACCACTGGAGTTGTACATTGTCTCAAAAGATTATCACTGCTGTTGTTCAAACTCTTGTGACCAACAAGGGATTCCAGTGACTCATTGCTATTGTGTTTCTGCAGCTCAACATTATGTCCCATGCATATTCTGGAGCTCCATAGCACCACATGTGTATAACAATGTGCTGCACTTAATAAAATATCTTTGCGGTAGAAGAAGCACCAAAAATATTCGCACAATAGCAGAATGCCAACGGAGCACTGGACTACATTAGAGCGACTCATTGGGTGCCATTCCAAACAAGCATCTGCCGTGGCCCCAGGAAGTAGCTTTAAAAAAAAAAAAAATAAATTTTAAAATAAAATAAGAGATTTTTTTCTGAAAGATCACAGCTTTTAACATACCAAGGAAACTTCAAGAACAAATTAACATATGACTCACCTCCCTGAGGTCTGTCCCACGGCTTCATTATCAGTCAAGCAGAATCCATTGTTGCAAAAGCAGTTCAAAGTGGCCACCCCATCCATGTGCCACGCTGAATACGCAGCAAGTCTTCACGTATATCCTGCTTGGTTAAAAAAAAAGGAGGAAAGCAGGATAACATTTAAAAAGAAAACAAACAACCCCTTCCACTATGTGTGGAAGTTGTAAAGGCCAGGAAAAGCCGTACACAGCAGTAAGGGCTAGGAAAGAAGGTGGTCACTTACTTTTCAGACGCTCTTGAAACTTTCCCAAGAAAATCAGAGCCTGCAGCTGGGGCACAGCGATCAGCTGCTCTGGCAAAGGTCACGGAAGGAAAGATCCCCTGCTAGTTCAACAGCGGCGGGTTCTGAAACCATCTCGAAACAAGGAACAGCATGTGAACGCTTCTTCCGCTGCAGGTTTCCAACAGGACAAGAGGGCTCGCGTCTTAACTGCCATCGTCCTCCGGAAAGTATCGCTTCAGAGCGGAGTATCCTCTTCACATCAGAGGAACCAGGCATGCTGAAACGAAAACAACAGGCTTAACTGACAACCTGGAAAGGAATCATGGAGGAGTCCCATGCAAGAGTTATGGTTTGGGCTCCTGCCACAACTCAAGAGGCAGATGTAACTTCTGACACTGATAAGTGCTGAGTGTAATATCAGGTGAAGGTAAGAGACAAGAGGGAAAGCCTCTATACATCAATCATGTCATAGAAAGGAGGCATCATGCCCAGTAAGGATCTAGGCTGAGTGAAAGGTTAAGAAAAAAGGAATCATGGCATTAGGTTGTTCCCTGGATAACTGCGGGGGAGGGAGGTGGTCTGTATTTTCTAACGAAACAAATTCCCAATAGAAAACTGCACGTGCAAACAGAGGGTGCTCTAACATTAGATTTGGGTCTGCCGGAGGCTGGATGAGCGGCAGGTGGGAGCCCTGCAGGGGAAGGACAAGTCTAGGGATGCTGGTCCTTGCCCTCTTTCCTCCCAGCTGGTGGTGTGACACAGGAGCCTCTCCACATCAGGCAGGGACTGCCCCGAAAGCATTCCCGCTCTTCGCTCTCCCGTTTTATTCTTCCTTTTCAGATTCCTGCCCTGGGCTAGCAAACCAAGCAATGAGGATTCTTACGGGCAAGATGCACAGCACACACAGGCACCAAGCCCGGGCAGAGCGCCATCGCACACGTGGGCGTCCCCGCACCAAGGAGTCCTTTCTCCGCTTGTGTGCCGAGTACCGATGGAAGACAGCGCTTTGCAACTTCCCCTCTCTCGTGGACATTCACCCGTGGTAACTACTTGCCATCACGGCACTACCAAAAAGCCTAAAACCCGGCACACGTTTTGTGGTGAGAATCCTGTTCTCCATGGCAGGTCTGAAAGAAAAACCTGGGGTAGCTAGAAAGGACAGATATATAATGGAGTGGAACTTCACAGCCTCTTTGTGGCCCCCCACTAACAAAGAGACAGAGCATCCTGCTCACAAGGCTCCACAAAAGCATCCGCAATATAAAAAGCGGAAAGTGAACTTCTCAAAGGTGAAAGCATCGCCGGAGTTTACCATGAAAGGTGCACTGTGCATACATATATAGCACAGAAAGCCCGCAACACACAAAGCTTTCTGCACATATTCAAGACAGCCTTTCAACTTTTATTCACTTCAGCTAAACATCACTGAAGAAACAGTTAATCCTCTTGTTTACAGTTGCACCCGGGAAGGAAAGGGAATTCACAGCTCAAGATCAAACAGATACACTAAAGGGAGCTATTTAACATCACTAAAGGATAGCATCCTATAATTACTGTATCGGAGAGGTTGGATCTTTCAACACAGGTTTTGCTTTAAAGAAATAGAGAACTTCATTCAGCTCTTCTGCCTCAGCCTCCTACCTCGTTTCAAGTTAAAACTCAACAATAACAGCATGTAGCAATTCACCAACCATTGTTTCAGGAGCTCAGATCATCAGAAATCTATAGGAAAGTGGCAACACAGCTAAAGCAACATCAAAAATACAGAGCAACCAAACACAGCTGCACAGCCAAACGTGATTATTTTTACCTTAGCACCTGCAAAGCCCAACTGTTATCAAGAACACGTTGAAAACTGGAGAAGAATTCTTGAGGAGCTCCGTGCAAACATCACCCTCAATGGCAAGACCCTGAACATCCTTCAGTCTTACTAGTCTTAGACCTGCCAGGTCTTATTAACCCCGAGAGAGTATATTTTGGGCAACATGGGTGCCTGCTTTTTGGAAACTGTATTCACAGTACCATCAGGAGGTGGTTTTTGCAAGCAGCCTTAGCCTCAGGAGGTAAAGTGTCTTAGCTATATAAAGCAGATGTCCAGAAATGCAGACAACCCAAATTTGGGACCTTTTGTAACACTGACGGCATTTGAATAGACGCTAGGCTTCTGTTCTTCATGGCAGCTCTTCGTTCCAGTGAATGCCAGACTACTGTAAATCCTCTAACCTAATTAAAAAAAGAAGAAAACCTCCAACTCCTAACTTCGTTAAAATTCCTACCGAAGTTCGCAGTTAATCAATTGCTTTACCAGAAGTCACAACAACGTCTACAAGACGTTTAAGCCTCATGAACCTCTTTGATATGAGCAGTCTAAATACAACTGCAGGATTGATGGTAATAGAAGATACCTTCAGATCCTGATAAGCTCCACGAGAAAAAAGAAAAATCGAAGGAAACCTGCTCCCGTGAAAACCAGTGGATTTTGGTAGCAACTTCACTCAAATAATCCCTGTTGCATAAAAATCCCAGTGATGCAACTCCTCTGTGCCCTTGAGAAGCCCCATTCACTTTTCACAGCTGAAGCATTTAAGATCTACAACATAAAGCAATTGGCTTTTGAATGCAGGTTGCTTCATTTTAAAACATTACTGCTCTTTGATGTTTATCTGTTTAAGAGAGCTTATTGCAGCTAATTCACAGCAGGAGTGCCCTGTGGCATCCTCAAAAATTATATTAAAAATATAAAAGATAAGAAAGGAAAACATAATAATTATATAATCTAATTTTTTATGGCTACACGACAAAAATTAAATCCTAATTTTGTAATGTATATGCATAGAACTATTTCTGACACATACCAAAAGCATGAAGCCATCGTACACAGGCCTTTTTATTGGAAAGTCTGACAAACTGAAACAGCAAGAGGCCCAATACCATATTAGTTAGGTTTCAACTTTATTTAGAAAACGAGCTGCAAGGATAAGCCAGAACCATATGGATGGAAGGTTGTTATCCGCAAACAGAGTCAATGTGCAAACGGCATTTTTTGATTTACTAGAAATAATACTACAACAACTGCTGCAGTCACACCCCCGCACCGCTTACATTAAGTTCATTACTGACTAAAAATGGCACTTTTTTGTAATTGCATGTTGTTCCCTTGCCTTATGCCGTCTGATGGTTGTCAGCTGCAACTGCCTGCCCAGGCCAGAATCATAGAATCACTTGGGTTGGAAGAGACCTTCAAGATCATCGAGTCCAACCATAACCTACACTACCAAAACCACCACTAAACCACGTCCCTCAGCATCACGTCCACCCGTCTTTTAAATACCTCCAGGGACGGCGATTCCACCACCTCCCTGGGCAGCCTGTGTCAATGCTTGACAACCCTTTCCGTAAAGAAGTTTTTCCTAATATCCAACCTAAACTTCCCCTGGCACAACTTGAGGCCATTTCCTCTTGTCCTGTTGCTTGTTCCTTGGGAGAAGAGATTGACCCCCATCTCGCTACAACCTCCTTTCAGGGAGTTGTAGAGAGTGAGGAGGTCTCCCCTCAAGCTTCTCTTCTCCAGGCTGAACAATCCCAACTCTCTCAGCTGCTCCTCATAAGAAGCCCCGCAGGAGCTCTGAGGGGATCCACTGTGCCGTGGCAATAACGTCATCCTACAGGCAGCATTTGGGAGAACTCCCTCTCAACAGCTTGAGACACTAGTGGCATGGCCCGCTCTGGTGCACGTCCCCATTTGCTGAGGGTGGCCACAATACCCCTGCAAACGTATTTGGGATCAAACCAAGCCATTAAGAGCTGAAAACTACATTGTGCCAAGCCCAAGGTAACGTATAGTCAATAAAACACAAACATCGTTGCCATGCTTTTATCTTTAACTGTACCTTTTGAAGGCAGAAACTCGAGGGCTACACCTTGAGTTTCATCCTGAGTAAGGAATTGGGTCTACCTTCAGCACAGATCAATTACGACCAAGCAATCTGTAATTCCGATTGCAAGCACCAAAGAAGAGGCTGTAGATGGCAAAACTCGACAGAGAGCTGCTGTAAAAAAATCAAATACTTCTGTGAACAGTGCCTTCCACACCAGTGGCACACAGAAGAACCGGAGAGAGGTATGCTATACCACCTGCAAGCAGAAGCAAAATTTGTGGAATCACACGGCAAAGAAGCCGTCACAAAGGAAAACCTCAACTGGATGGATCTCCTACTGAGTTGCCCCTCTCAAAGCAACCCCTCAAACAAGTCCTTTCGAGATGCCTTCCAGCAGTCTGTGGATTACACTGAAGTTTCTTAAAGGCTTAAAGCTCTTTTGGGATTGATGCCTTCACAGTGCACCCCCAACTTGATCCAAATCCAACTGGAAGATCTGCATTCATGCTATTTCACAGGGCTGGCAAGCCTAAAGATGGAGAGTTCTTCCACCAAAGGCAAGAGTTTTAAGATTATCCATCCCAGACACAGTGGCTAGGGAAAAAGGGTAATTCCAAAGGATAAATCAGAACAGACGCCTAAGGCCCTATTTATGCTAGATCGTAGGATGGATTCACCAGACGTTCAAAGGTCAGCTCTGAGCTGCTAAATTTCACAGTCTGAGATCTACGTGTCGGGACTAATACAAAAGTCTTTCCAGCTCAAGGAGGGTTAAGAATAAAGACTAACACTGAGAAAACACAAACAAAAATACTCTTCCACAAGGAATGAAGTTTCAAATAGCAAGGTAGTTCAACAGAAACAGGTGATGGGCATCAACAGCGATGAATGTGCTGACGTATACACACTAGGAACCAAGATCCTTGAAAACAGAGACAAAACAACCTTGATTTAAACAGCACGAGAACACTGGAGCCCAGCTGAGAATCTGGTATTTTCTTATTTGACACAAAGCCTAAAAAACCCCCAAAACTTGTGGGTAGTTTTCATTTGGAGAGAAACTGTGCAATGGACTTAATTACATTCTCAGCATGCCCTTTTGTTGCAGCACCGAAGACTTCTGATACAGTAAATCCTGCCTCCTACGCAGAAAAAGCCAACACAGACAGGTACTTTTCAAAATACAGATGTACAGGTCGAGGGCCCTTTGAGGAAATAATCTGTGTTCCAGCTATTGCAGTCAAACCACCAGCCTAATTTTGCTGTTAATATCCAGACCAAGCAAAACTGAAATATTTTTCCAAGTCCCAGGTGTAAATCCTTTTCATTTTCATAGCCTTCAAGCAAAAATGAGACACTCCTCATTTCCAGACACACCGAAAACATTGCTTTCAGACAAAAATTATCCCATGAATACCAAATTTTATGCCCTTCTCCAAAATTATGCACGCTGGGACAAAACAAAACAGCCTAAATGGTGTCTAAAACTCCAAGCGGTGTTTCCTACTGGATAGGCACCTCCGAAGGCCCAGAGCCAGCACAAGGCAGGTGGTAGGCTTTAAGCTGGCTGACTACAGCCCTAACTGCACATTTAGCTCAACGGATTGACAAAAAAGACGTACTTGCTCTGCAGTTGGGATCTGCAAAGGCAATTCCAGTTCCATTCTAGCCTTTGCAGCTGAGATACAGAGGCCTTGAATTGTCCTCTTGTCACCACATTACTAACACCACATATATATCTATATATATCTATCTATATATATCTCCTTCATTAGCTAGGGCTACTTCTGCACAGTGACGCTGCTGAGCGTCTATTTCTGCAGAAAAAGAGAATCGGGGAATTTACACATAAACCCAGTTTATACGTACATATTTCCTCCGCTAAAAGCCAACCCAGACTTGAAAAGAGAAACAAGTAAAACTGCAGGTCTGCGACACTTGATATTGTCCCCTTAAGCAAAGAGAGGAATGAAGAACCCCAAACCTGTATTTGCCATTTTTACACAGCTTCTATTTCCTTACCATCGCTAAGGTACTCCTCACACATGAGAGAGGGAGGGAGGAGAGAGGGAAGAAAAGATTTAATAAATAACAGAGAGGAAAATCCCGATGACGTTAATCTCAACCACAGTAAAACAATAGTTTGAAAGCATGCCAGGTCTCTCTCTACAGTCTCAAGCTGAAGCCCAGCATCTAGTCCATTAAAGCAAATAAAATGTAACGGTGAGTGAAAAAGAAAAATAAGAAGAAAGATTGCATGAATAATAGAAAGAATCTGAGCAGAAGTCCAACCAAATGATGTCAACTCTTATTTAATTTTTACTTTGCTGTGTCAGAGAAAACACCATCAAGAGCAGAGGGAGGGGAGCCGGGGAGGCAGTGTGTTAAGGAGAAAGAGACGAGGATATTTCGGAGGGGTTTGATAACATAATCACTAAAATATTGTATATTTTTGAAAAGCATTTGAACATTAGTTCAGTTTTTCAACTGAACATTACAAAACATCAGTTTTTCATTGAACATTAGTTCAATGTTTCAACTGAACATTTGTTCAGTTTTGGGCACCACAGTATCGGAGGGACATTGAGGTGCTGGAGCATGTCCAGAGAAGGGCAACGGAGCTGGTGAGGGGTCTGGAGAACAAGTCTTATGAGGAGCGGCGGAGGGAGTTGGGATTGTTCAGCCTGGAGAAGAGAAGGTTGAGGGGAGACCTTCTCACCCTCTACAACTCCCTGAAAGGAGGTTATAGCCAGGTGGGGGTCAATGTCTTCTCCCAAGTAACAAGCAATAGGACAAGAGGAAATGGCCTCAAGTTGTGCCAGGGGAAGTTTAGATTGGATATTAGGAAAAACTTCTTTACGGAAAGGGTTGTCAAGCGTTGAAACAGGCTGCCCAGGGAGGTGGTGGAATCACCATCCCTGGAGGTATTTAAAAGACGGGTGGACATGGTGTTGAGGGACATGGTTTAGTGGTGGTTTTGGTAGTGTAGGTTATGGTTGGACTCGATGATCTTGAAGGTCTCTTCCAACCCAAGTGATTCTATGATTATTAATTCCCTTCCAAAGATAATACAATGGAGAGTCACTGGGGGAAAAAAAAGTAATAATGAGAACTGCCAGAACATTTGCAATGAATGGCTCTAGGCTGTTGTAACCCAAACGCACTTTCAGCCAAAGATAGAATTTGGCCCAGCGTGGACATTTGTTTATATCATTATTATGTCTGTTTAAATCTGTTCTTGACAAAATAAAGAAGAGGGACATCAGTAGGTTAAGTCAATCTTATCTAAAACTAATAGTATTCACCCAGGGATTCAAACTTGGATGTAAAAAAAAGATGCTACATCCTTTTATGTGGTTTAGTAGGATGCTAATCAGAATCACCGTGAGAGGTCTTCTATGCACACATCCACTGAGATCTGTCCAAATTACCTGGGACAATTTTTAATAGGTCTATTCTTCCTACCAGATTTCGGGAAAACATTCTGGCTCCTGATCAAAACCATTGGAACTGAGATTTGTTTTGGAGATACTCAAAGACCCAGAAAATTTGGTCTGTCGTAGACAGAGGGAATTCCTCTCGAAAAGCTCTGAAAGACAAAGTTTTGACAGATACGGGCAGTAAGCATACATTTTTTAAAAAAGGTATTAATTAGTATTTGAGTAAAACAGTTCAGATTTTCAGAACCCAGGTTGCTCAGGTTACGTAAATGTAATTACTACACTACCTTGAAAATCAGTAATTATTCTTAAACTTAAACCCAAAAGAAAACAAAAAAGCATGATGATTGCTGTTATCTTCAACGATGCCAGATTTTCATCTCCAGACATGTAAGGGTCACTACAAAACCAGCATTTCTCACTGTTACCGAGTAAGCCTTCAGTCCTCAGCATTGAGAAAAAACTTTGGTCACCTTTGCTATCATCCTGTGAATTAATGACAAATAAAGACTTTTACACTGACCTGCGGATGATTCTTGTAGAGCTGAATGGACAGTGGCAGGTGGGGGGAACCTGACCATGACGATGCATTTAAATGCAGCAGTGCAGATTTTTTTTTTTTTTGGCTGCCCTTGCTGTCACTTTGGGGTTTGATTTGACTGACCTTTTGTTTCATCCGCCCTCAATGTAATATATAAATGGAAATTGGATTTGAATGCCTACTCATACGGTCAAAGTTTGATCCTTGGACATAGATAGCACAAGTTATCAAATATTGAAAGTATTACATTTTAAGTAAAAAAAAAATAGATAGGTATATATATCATATCTATTTCTACCTGAAAATAGAATTGCAATATTCACAAGTTACGTTCATTAATTAGGTGAGCTGATTGTCCAACCAAGCAGCAGGCTAAAAAAGAGGAGCAAAGATAAAATATGAATTGCAAATCGTGAGCACACAAAACCAAGTATTTATAAACAATCTTCAAACAATGAATTATTAATTGAAGAACTTTGTGAGTAACTTCCTATAGCAAATAAATCAGAGAATTCTGCAATCTGCACAAACAATTTACTGAATAAATTATTCATTGCAAATCAACTATTCACTCAGATCTGGATCTTCTACTTTAGGTTTCTCTTTTGGTTAATCACTATGAAGATCACACTCTGCCTAATTTTATTGCCACAGTGTAAATTAAAATGTATCACTTAACTAGTTTTATTGGAAGTAGTCAAGCACGGGACAGAAAGAGATTGAGGTCATTTAAACTGTAATCTAACCCAAATTTGTTTTACCATAAAGTGAAATTTGGGGTACCTGAGAAGCACAGCGATATGCGAGAGGGATTTTGGATACCTGCAATTAATGGATAGACTGCCTCAGAAAATCTAACTATGGCTGCGGACGTTTACAACACTTACGGAAAGAAACACAAAACAGATTTGGGAACAAAATCAGCTTTTTATTCCCTTTAAATGCTGGGATAAGAAAGTAGTGGTTTGTGGGGTTTTGTTCAGCGTGTCCTACGAGGCATGCCCTCCCCTCCAAGACTTTCTGTGCGATCTGGGCAACTTCGAGCTCATTTATTCTCATTTTGCTCTCATTTGTGTGTAGGGAAGAGGACTTCTCTGGGCTGGGGAATGAACACAGTCGGCTGATCTGGGCTTACCACGGGCAGCAAGTAGTAAGCTTGAAAGCCAGGGCAAGGGACTCTGAATTCTAGGAATGAGCAGCCAGTTTATAAAACAATATCACAAATAGCACCTTTTTAACTCCCCTTCTTGATAAGCCTACGCTCTCTGTTTTTGCAGCTAACATTTACGATTGCTACAGGGGTTTAGAAATACCTCTTTAAACTACTAGGAACTCTCAATACGTTGGATAACACCACGGTGGAATAATCCAGGAAAAAAAAAAAAAAAAAGACAACAAGCTTAACCACACGATCCATTATTTGGGACATGCAACGGAGAGAGACCATCTGCGACGTTGCTGACTACGGAGCAGGGGGATCCCTGAACACACACCAAAGCCCCACCAGGGAGCACAGCAACCAGCCAAACACGGCTCCGCCGCTTCCAGACCACAGGCTAGCTATGAAGAAAGAAGCTATGTCTATGCTCATAACATAACTGGCATTCCCAATAATCCAGGGCGGACTGTCAATTTATTTATTTATTCTTCTTTTAATAACAAGCTGCTGTATTTAGTGCAGCTGCATCCCAAGACAGCCATTTCTCACTCGGTAAGAAAACGTTTTACAGGCAGAAACAGGGTAGCAAAGCTCTGCAAGAATTCCTCTAGAAAGGAAGATTTATTTTTTTTTTCCTTTTTCTAACCTAAAGAATACTTTCTGATGAGCATCCTCCCAGAACCTTCGTACTATTGTGAATGCCACAAAAAGCCAGTAAAATACATCAGACTGGGGATGGCTGTTTAAATTAAACTGATGTAAGAGAAGGATGCGATATTCCGGGCAGCAGATATTGCAGCTATTCAGTAAAACATCAGTAGTACATGTTGAGTCACTATGCTCTCGACTCTAGTTAAAATTTACAGACTATTTATTTGAAGACAGCGTTTTCTTGCAATTCAAATCCAGCAGCTCCCACATACGCACACGCATCTTACCCTAAATTGGTAAAATTTAACTTTTTTTTACAGCTATAGTAAAGTTTATGCAATAAACACTAGTTTTTGAAGCTCTCTCTTTGTTAAACTAACACAGTGATTTGGGGGTGTATTTATGCCCCACTGGGTTTTCCCACCCCCCTTCCTATTTTTCTGCTCTCCTCCTTCTCTCCCCCCTTCTTCCTCCGTGCATTTTTAGCCTCCCCTTTTGGTCTTTATTTTCAACATCATCGCGTCCTCTCTGCTTCTCCTTAAGCTCCAAAATCGAGTGTGAAGTCAAGAACATTTATACGGAAATCCCACTTGCCGATATATGGCATTTGCCCCAAAAAACATTTGTCCATTTCTAGCTGCTCCAGCAGGGAGCCATCTGCATGTCCCCTGCTCGGAGCAGCCAGAGGGAAGGCTGCAGTCAGGAGCTGCATTTCTCCCACAAGTACACAAAAAATTCTAAAAGTTGCTTCTAAAAGCAAAACTTCTAAAAAAGACAAGCATTTTCAAAAGTCCCTGTGGGCAGTCAGCCAAAAGAAAAAAAAAAAAAAAAAGTGGTATTTCTGACACCAGCAAGACTTAGGAATCACTGCACAAAGTCATTTCCTTTATACTTCCAGATTATTTCAGTAATCAGAGGAAGGAATTTAATGATGTTGATGATAATGTATTATTTATAGAACAACAACATGCTCAGCCATGTACAAAACACAGCATGTGCTTACAATGTCAACTAGATGGGTCACCCAGTTTAGATACATAATGCTAAATCCTATTAACATCTAATAGGGTAACATTTAAAGAAACAACACATGAATGTGAAATTCAGCTGGGCAGAGCCCTTCTATTTAAGGACAAAGCCACTCCTGTCCTCTCCTAAAGTCCTGCACGAGGTGGCAGTGCAAATTTTGATTTCAAAGCCTCAGTTTCCCTCCCCATATGGTGAGTTTGGAAAAGGGAAAAAATACCTTCTATTATTGCCCTGACGCTGTCGCATCATCTTTTCTGGATGCAACGCTTACGCTAGCCCATCGGTTGAGGAGGGGAGAACAATGATACCTGCTCTTCTGTTGGATCAGCTACAAATACAGCGTCAGGCAGTGCCTCCAGCTTCCCCTGAGGATGGAGGAGGATTCTGACACTTAAGGTCTCCAAGTGCTTCTGGGGTTTAATAACAGAATTCCCCGTCAGTGGCACAGACGGGCGCATCCAAAAGGCGTTCAGGGAAACCCCAAAACCAGGCAGGAGGAGACAGCGCCAGGGGTTTGCTCTTTTTGCTTCATACAGCAGACAAACCTTCAGTGAATCACCATTTTCTGGAATCCCACCTCTGTATTTATGAACTAGTAATGCTGCTCCTGCCCAAAGCGCCCCCCACTCCCAACATATGGACAGTTTTGCTGTTCTCCATTTCATTGATCAGCGATGTCCATTCGAATAAGCGCAAGTGTCTGTTTCCAACAAAAGCTTTCCTGACCCACCTAGACAAATGATATTTAAAGCATTATTTGCCCGAATTGGCTTAAACATATTATAGGGCAAATGCAAAACAAACTGTAAACTCAGTTTGATAACAAAAACCAGAAAGCAAAGTTTTAGCTATGTGGCTGCTAAATATGTTTGGCCCTTGGAACACATTACTAACTAAACCATGATTTTTAAGGCTTTTAAAAGTAGCATTTATATTGGATTACATTATGATCTCGCTACAGGTTTCCCCCAGAATTATTAATTTTCCTGAACTCGGTGAAGGTAACTCCGGATTTATACTAGTACCGCTGCGGTAATAGTCTGCTCACTGGCTCTTAGAGCTTTGGTTCGGTTTAAACAGCAAAGTATGAACACTTTCATTAGTCATCACGAGAAAATCAGCTTTTCCAAGAGTCTTCCAAGAGTGAGTACACATAAAAATAAGTACGCTCTAAATCTGGGAAATGCAGTACAACGTATTTTAGCGTACACACAAAAAAACCTTCCTGCAATGACTTGCAAACACTCCCAAGTTCTTTATCATATACCCGAATTTCACTATCTCCATCTAACAGCCTTAGATAAAAAACATACATTGGTATGTATCTATGGTGCTCTGAAGACACAAGGCACCCAACAATTTAAGGTTCATTAATTAGGCTGGAATTGCCAGCACCTCGGACTCATCCGATCAACCACATCACGCTGTGCATACAAGGACCGGAGATGGCCCATGACACCCATCCGGCTCTATTTGTCACCCAGTTCCCCAGAGAAGCTGGTCCTCAGCTCACAAGGCACCTCAGTTGGCCAAGGTAAACCCCCCCACAAGACAACCGGTGGTGGGGGCAAGGCAGAGTCCTACCCGACGCAGCCCACTGCACCAGCATCAGCCCTTCTGCCCCCGGCAGCCAGCCCCGGGATTTCAGGAATATTTGGGAGCAGCACCATCCGCAAACACACACTCGCTGTCTCCCTGTTTAAAGCCTTGGCGTCACTGGGAGCCCTGCACTGCTCTGTTGGGAGGAAGAGCAACCCGGAGCACTTAATTTTTAATTATTTTTTTTAAATAAAATCCAGGATTTAATGTCTTATTCACTTCTATTCTGCACATCCTATCTAACCAATCTTAACCTCAGAGTCCTGCAGGCACAATATTAACCTTTCAGTGCCTACCACACCTCCTCTACATCTCTCCTATGTTTTAGCGGTGGGCTAAGCCGAAACAAGGAAACGACAACCCATTCTGAGCCGCTTTTCTCCAAACTCAAGTGCCCCGTTGAATGGCGCAGAATAATGGGATAGTTTGGGTGGGAAGGGACCTTAAAAGGCCATCTAGTCCAACCCTCCTGCCGTGGGCAAGGACATCTTCAACTAGATCAGGCTGCTCAGAGTCCTCTTGCCTCACATACCTCTTTGCTGCAGCTGCAAATGGTTTGCAGGCTTATGCTGCTCGCAGAACAGCAGAAAGAATACTTGCCATAGTTCCCGTGAATACATTAATTTTTTTCACCTCAATAATTTTTTTTTTTTTTCAAATCCGATTTGTCCTTTCACTTTTCCACTTAAAACTAGTAAAGCCAGGCTTAGAATAAGTAGCTTGAAGTTGCTATCCAGAATGAATTTCTGCTTTTTTCATAGGGTGGGTTAATTTGCCACAAAGCTTTAACCACTGCTGATACCAGGTTCGAGCATACATAGTTCTTTACAGAATTTTATTGCCCTTAATAGTTCAACCATCACTAGTAATTTCAGAATTAACTACTACAAACCTGACTGAACGGCCTTTTTTATCCCATACACATTATTTGATCATCAGGCATCTGAACCTGCCTTCTTTCTGCAGGTAAAAGTTCAGCAAGGGGTTCAATAGAAGTTTTAGAGCAAACGCAATTCAGTACTGGCCACAAAAGGTACTTCAGCCCAGAAAAGTGTCAGGAGGAAGGATATCAAAAAGATTCCTGCAGGAAGTGTGTTGCACATTCAACACTGCTGCAATGCAAAATAACCACAAATTCTTGCTAAATAGGGGTAAGATTAATCATGTAGACTAAGCGTAATCTTGCTAATAATCAGTTTTCAGCTATAATATATTAACACAAGAGTCAATGCTATAAACTAAATCTCTGTGAGAGGCAGAAAACACATACCTTCTGGCACCGACGGCACTTAAAAAAAAAAAAAAAAGAGACACCCACTAATCTACAAATACAGCTTTTGAAAGCCAGGTGAGACACAGCAACAGACCTTTTCATGCCTTCCCACGCATTTCATTTTGGCAGCAAGAAAAATCAAGTAATCCATCAGTATCCTCTTCTTCTGGATAAGCACAGAAA
This sequence comes from Chionis minor, assembly GCA_013398295.1. Classification (NCBI taxonomy): domain Eukaryota; kingdom Metazoa; phylum Chordata; class Aves; order Charadriiformes; family Chionidae; genus Chionis; species Chionis minor. The sequence goes on along the minus strand of VZSF01005237.1, from coordinate 144,871 downwards.
AAGGAATATGTTGCTCATTGAAAAGGGAACATTGTAATATTACAGTTGGTTTAGTTGCTTGCAGGATTAAAGAAAGAATTATTTCATAAAAAATAACTAAATGTTTTGGGCCGCTAGCTATCTCCAGAATCAAATCTGCCTCAGTCAGACTTAGAAATCACATTAATTGGCACCTTCTCCTGCCAGTGCCATGTCGCACTGAATGCCACAAGGCACTGGAAGAGGCACCCACAGTCTGGACGTGGTGATGAATACAACCTCCATCTAATCTCACTATGTAAATGGAGGGCTTTATCTTGGGCCAGGTATTAAGTAATGCTAAAAATCAGCAGATATTCTTAAAACCCACTAGCTTCAGCAGCCTGCCATCGTGTCTAATTTTGCTCTGTCTGTACCGGAACAAGACTAGATTGCAAAGCTGAAGTAGAGCTTAAACCGTGCAATTCCAACACAGCCTCGAACTCCTGCCCCTCACTGTAACTCCCAAAGCTTTGTCCGGAGAGAGTCACTTAGTGGATGGAAAATGAAGCCGGACTGGCGGTGGTCAACCCAACCGCCACACAGTATTTTGGCATCCAACGGACATGCCAAATAACTCCCCTTGGAGGCCATGGCTGGGTTGCACCAGCAGCTCAGGCTCATGACTCCAGCTGACACCCAGGGGGAGAAGGTTGCTCGGACACACGGCATCTTCCCTGCCCTTGGCTTGCTTGGGGTTTCCCCGCCATACAACATTCCAAGCCCGTTCTGACTCCCCAAAGCGCATCTCTCTCTCCCACTTCTAACCTGGGAAACACCCTCAAGCTGTCCAAACAACCCTCCACCAACTCTCTTTTGTTTTCCCCTTCCCTCCTTCCGCTCAATAAAGCTGGCTTTTGGCATATTAAAGCTTAATTTGTTTAAGAACAAACTGTTGGGGGCCTGCATCTCACAGACGAGAGTGACAGATCACATGAGGAGACCAAAGACTTCAGGGGCTGAAGATTTGGCAGGTTTGTGTCTCAGTGGAGATGCAGAGCTCATTGTCATGTTTCCAAAAGGCATTACGCAGGCCTCCAAGGTGGAGCTGTTTACCAATACCGTGATCTCTCCCCAGATGCAGTTGCTACTGCAGCTAATTAAGAGAACAATTAAGACTAAGGCAATCAGTCAAGTACACAGATCCGAGTCATTTTCTCCACTCTCCGATGCTGCGCTGGCTCCCAGAGGGCTAAACCTTATTCACTCATTCAGAAAATGACAGGAAGAAGCTATTAAATATCTGAAAACCATAAAAATGCAATCATACTGTTCCTGAGCTGAGCCACTCACCAGAGACCAATGCCAGGCAACTTAAGAAACTTGCTGGCCCCCAGAATTCACATACTTACAAATAAGAAAATTAATCAAAAGCAGTTCAGATCAAAATTTAATTAAAAAGAAAAGGATTGCAGAAGACTTCCTGAGATTTCTCTGTTTTATGTTTATGACTGATCAATATTATGTGTTATCAGCTCAGCGTATGACAAATTCCACTGGGCATCTTTAAAGAGGAAGTAACAGATTAAATATTGAGCTAAACAATTTAATCTCTGCTTTAAAAGGTTTTCAGATATTTGTAAAGGTAAATCCTATTAGAGTATAAATGTCTCCGTGTGCTAGTGCTGTAGGCTCGTCACAGAGGAATTTGTAAACATCAGGAGACAGGCCCTCATTAAATATAAATTTCCTTCTTTTGTAGAGCTATTGATGAAAAAAGAGAAAGCATTTATGTCTTCAACAGAGGGGCAAGAAGGTCTTAGGAGTGAGATTTAAATGCACCTATAGGTGCAAGTAAATACATATTTTTCTTTTTTTTTGATGAAGTCAAATCATGACGTTTCCAAAATGGGCAAATGCTGACTGGCTCCCTAAATATATTTAAACGAAACCCAGAGACTCTGATTCCTTCATACCTCACAGCAATGGCAAAGACAACTCGCCTATTGGAAGTAAAAACGTGGTGAACTGTGCCAAGCACATATAAGAACAGAAAGCCAGGTTGATAAAGAACCAAAGGAAGGCAAAGGCTAATTAAAAACGTATTCTATGTCGAGCTATTATATATATACATTGTAGATGTACATACATATGTGTACATTAAACACAGTACGTCATACACACATAGGTCATCCTGACCATGCAGACATTAAAACCCGGCAAGATGAAGGAAGCCCACCAAGGAGATGCACTCTCAGCTGCAGCACGGAGGTGCAGAAGGTACACGAGGCCTTCAGAAGTACCATGGCATCCCATCCTTATCACTTGACCTTACCACTCTCTACAACTCCCTGAAAGGAGGTTATAGCCAGGTGGGGTCAGTCTCTTCTCCCAAGGAACAAGCAACAGGACAAGAGGAAATGGCCTCAAGTTGTGCCAGGGGAGGTTTAGGTTGGATATTAGGAAAAACTTCTTCACCGAAAGGGTTCTCAAGCATTGGAACAGGCTGCCCAGGGAGGTGGTGGAATCGCCATCCCTGGAGGTATTTAAAAGATGGGCAGACGTGGTGCTGAGGGACATGGGTTAGGGGTGGTTTTGGCATAGGTTTATGGCTGGACTCTATGATCTTGAAGGTCTCTTCCAACCCAAGTGATTCTATGATCCTGTCTTCTTTAGGCGAGTGGCTTACCTCCAGCACCTACAGACCAACATCTGTTCCTCAACGTCTGCACAGGTATAGCATCACCAGGATTGACGGCACGCACGCGGCAGCGGGAAGCGTTATTTGGACTATCGCTGCAGCTTCCCAGGTAACCGTCAACCTAGGACACGGCACAGAACCCACGCTTATCTATCTGTATTCCCCCACCCCAAGTATCAAACCCGTCTCTAATAAGCACATGCCAAGCAGTAAGCCAACAGCAGGAACACCACCAATCCACCAAAAGAGCCTACTCATGAAATTTTACCACCTGGGACCACCCCACCGCACCACCAGTGGAGCACCAGGACCAGCCAGCCTCCTGCATCCATCCACCCAGAGCCCTCCAGGCAGCTTTTCTGCTTCTGAGCCGGCGGCTCTCTTCCTTTTCCATTTGGGAATTAGCTTCGTTTTTTTTTCCAATTTTATGTAAAAAGGGATTAAAGTAATTAGAAGCTTCACACGGTCCCTTCTCCTACCCCCTTCCCTGCCCCCAACCATTAATCAGCTCTATTCAATTTTTACCCAAGCAAAAGAAAGAAGGAGAGGAGAAGAAATGTTTTGAACATTTAGAGGAATTTGACATTTGTTATGGAAGGCTAGGTGACCTAAGAAGCAGCAATACAAACCAGATACAAACAAATCTATTGTATATAATGTCGCTGTGACAAATAAGAACATTTTAAAAAACCAGGATCATCTATCTATCGGATGAGAACAAAATGACAGTAATAAGGCACCACAGTTTCTCAGTCAAAACTAAATAAACTCCAAGGACTCGATTTCAAAATCAAATGTGCTTTAAGTCAGAGGAAACTTCTTTAGGACAAAAGTACAAGTTATTAACATACAGATATTACTGATTTCTGTAAACAGAATTACTAATATTTCAAAATAATGGCTTTATTTCAGAACTATTTTATATACCAAATATAAAAGTGTTCAACTTCCAATTCCCACTTTCCTGAAATGTAGAGATTTGGGAAGACAGATGAAATTTTGTCATGAAGACGGTGACCGGGAAGGTCAGTCTTTTCCAAGCCTGAATTGGCAGGTGCCAAATGAGCTTCCAAGGGAGCGGTCTAAGACAAAAGGGAGATGCTTACCTTGGTGTAAGTCCTGCCCCAGCAGACCGTCAACACCAACAGCCAAAAAACGGAATGGAAAAGCGACGGGGGCAGGCGGGGGAACAAAAACTCCCTGCCAGCAAATTTTAAGTAGAAGCTAGCACTTCAGGGAGCCCCATCGCAAAAAACTTCCGTAGGCTAAGGGAACATTTACTGGGAATATCTGCTCACCCAGAGCTTATGCTCTGCCCTGCCATTCACTATCGCCCGCTGCCCGAGACGAGAGACTGCACTAGGCGGAACTGAATTACAGCCTTGTTATGTTTTATAGAATTGATTTCTAGAAAACTACCACTCTTTAGCATTTGCCTTTTACCTACTGTTTACCCTTAGATTCCCATATCACCTTAACGTCAGGATCCAGAGGATTTGGGGCCTTCGTGACGTCTTTTCACCAGCAGTGAAAAAGGGAAAAATACATGGCCCGATGCGATTCTGCTTCATTACCAATCAAGTAGCCTGGCGAGCAACAAGGCTTTTTTTAACTCTGCGTCGGATGAAATCGTTACTGTGCCTAATTATAGCGTTACTCCCAACAGCGCCACAACCAAAATAAGCATTTAACACTGGGGATGAGATGCGAGGACACCTTCGTCCGGACGACGTGCTCTACCCTCGCCTCCCAACTGCCTCCGAAACTGCATGACGCCTAGAAGGCAAAAATGGATGGGTCTCCTTGCAAGTAGAGAGATCTAGCTACAGGCAGCGGCAGCCGGCCGCTCCGTGCTAGCTTCTAGCGGAGATCCGCCTTGACGGGAACACGTATGGGAGCTGCCAAGAAGGGAACGCCGCCCGAGCATCTCTGCCAAGATTCAAGTCGGGTCCAAATTAGGATCATTACCTTAATACCTTTAAAGCGTACCCACAGGCTGCCTCTCCTTGTGAAATCTACCTTCACGAGGCACTTCAGCAAATATCGAACAGATAAGCAGGGGTAGAGACGCGAAGCCTGAGTGACTTCTATGAGTGGCTTCTATGCCACTGGCCGGTGGGAAAATCATAGAATCACAGAATGGTTAGAGTTGGAAGGGACCTTAAAGATCATCAAGTTCCAACCCCCCTGCCATGGGCAGGGACACCTCTCACTAGAGCAGGTTGCTCAAAGCCCCATCCAGCCTGGCCTTAAACACTTCCAGGGATGGGGCCTCCACAACTTCCCTGGGTAACCTGTTCCAGTGCCTCACCACCCTCACAGTAAAGAACTTCTTCCTAATATCTAATCTAAATCTCCCCTCTTCCAATTTAAAACCATTACCCCTTGTCCTAGCACTAGACTTCCTGACAAAGAGTCCCTCTCCAGCTCTCCTGTAGGCTCCCTTCAGGTACTGAAAGGCTGCTATCAGGTCTCCCCGGAGCCTTCTCTTCTCCAGGCTGAACAGCCCCCAGCTCTCTCAGCCTGTCCTCATAGGAGAGGTGCTCCATCCCTCTAATCATCTTGGTGGCCCTTCGCTGGACCTGTTCCAACAGTTCGATGTCCTTTCTGTGTTGAGGACTCCAGAGCTGGACACAGTACTCCAGGTGGGGTCTCACAAGCGCAGAGTAGAGGGGGAGAATCACCTCCCGTGCCCTGCTGGCCACGCTTTGGAGAATGAGAAGAAGCGATTACTATACAGGATCATCACCCTCCTCAATTTGCTTCCCTCTAACTATTTCTAACTATTTCAAGATCTTTTGCTTCCCTCGCAACTGTCTTGTTTCTAACTCTTTCAAGATCTCTCACTTGCAAGTTGCTGAGCTTTACAAAGCAAACTCCCAAAAACGCACGACTCGACCGCTGCCTTTAAAAAGGCAGGTACGTCCGCGCGCTGCTTTTGCAAAGAGACCAGAAAATACCATTAATATGTTCAGTACAGCATCTGAGGACATACCAGGGCTAATCTGCCTGGAATCCCAAGAATAAAGGGGAGTTCACCCTTTAAATGAAAACCATCTCGTCTCCTTTGTTGCTTTAAAAGTGTTTGTTAAAAAGCCAGTTCCTTGATAATAGTGCCATATTGTGCTATTGATTATTAGGCGGAACCTCCTACCCCCCTTCCAGCTGAAATTTTGCAGGAGTTCTGCTTTATAATCAATAGCATGCTCCACACTGTATGGACTTGACAGTGCAGCAGCTCTCCTCCAACGCCCCCAAGGACAGCTGCAAAAAATGAGAAGGCTACCTCCCGGAGCTATCTAAGGACCAGATCCAAACTTCATTGAATTCTATGGAAAAATTCCCACTGACTTCAATGGGCTTTGGATCAACCCCCTGCAGAGGAACACTTTTTAAAACAAACATTACAAAAAAAAAACCTAGTAAAAATCATTAGGGCTAGAAAGCCTTTCATATTATCTACTGGATACATTTTAAAGCAAGAGGGTGGGAATGTGCTCTTTTCTCATTATGAATGTGTAACTCCCGTTAATGTCAGGGACAAGTCATGCAATTATGAGGTTGCAAAGGTTGAAAGAGAAAAAGAAATATGGCCCAATATCTGCAAAAACCAACCTCTGTCTAGACCTATATTTCATTAGGAAGTTTTAAAAGAGATGAGTTAGCTGCACAAAAATTTAAAAACCTCTTTATAAAAAAATAATCCACCCCTAGATTTGTAAAGCGCTTTGACAGTAAGTATAATCATATAAGTGTCTGAAATACAAAGGAGAAAAGGAAAAAGTTATAATAAAAGAAATTGCATTCTACATGAGCTTTTGATGAGAATGTAATATTATGTGGGTTTAAATACGATTAGCAGAAACATTCCGTTTGTTTCCTTTTCTCTGTGCAAAGCAGGCATGGGGGTGGTGTAGGAAGAATTCCTGGGGTTTTGACTCTCCAAATGTCCTTCTACCTGGGACCAGATCAGGCCGAGCTCGCAGGCAGGTACATATACTACACCCTTTTGAAGTGCTACCAGAATCCTTCCAAAATGCAATGTTTCCCCCTGCTCCCAGAGGGATGACACCCAGGGCTGAGCCCGCGTGGGCGCTCCTCTGAAAGCAGTAAGCCTCTGGCAGGCTATTATTTCTAGGATCAGGAGATGAGATTTACCACACATATCTGCCGATTCCTGGACAGTCGCTTTGCAGAGAGACAGAGGTTCTCCCATCGGAAATCCCTCCGCAAAAGTCCCGTTTTGCTGGAGAGGTGTGTGTGCTTTTGCTAGGCTGGGGTTAGTCTCTTCAGGACAAAAGGAAATGGCCTCAAGTTGTGCCAGGGGAGGTTTAGGTTGGATATTAGCAAAAACCTTCTTCACCGAAAGGGTTATCAGGCATTGGAACAGGCTGCCCAGGGAGGTGGTGGAATCGCCGTCTCTGGAGGTATTTAACAGCCGGGCAGACGTGGTGCTGAGGGACATGGGTTAGGGGTGGTTTTGGCAGTGTAGGTTTATGGCTGGACTCAGTGATCTTGAAGATCTCTTCCAACCCAAGTGATTCTATGATTCTATGATTCAGCTCAGCTTTTAAATTGCCCTGCAGGTTGCACATGGGAACGTCCTCGAGCTCCATCACGAATGTCGACTCCAGCTTGGAGAGGACACCGACAGAGAAGCGACACTGCCAGGACCACGGGGCAGATGAGCTTCAAGGTAAATTTGGCTCAAGATCCAACCGGGTGCAAGGCACGAACTAACAAACTGACTTCTCTGAAGCAAGCTTCACGCTCTGAGAAGCTTCTGCAGAGCCAACGTCCTCTGAATCTCCCCTTCGTTCAATTATCTCCATGATCTAACCCTGCAGATTTAACTACAGCTACACATGAATATGAAAGAAAGTTTTAAAATACATAGGTTCAGGATGATGAGAAATCAAATTTCCTTTTCTCAGCAAAAATGAATAAATGAGAAAATCTTTTTTGGGGTAGAATGCAAGTGTCATATTGCTCCAAAAGTATTTTAAAAACAATATATTATTAAAGAATGAAACAGGTTATTAAAAGTAAAGAAAGTAAGTTTCATTTAGATAAATATTAAAGCATTTCCTTTACACTTCCCTGAGATTTTGTCCTTCTACTCAGTCCAAACTACCATCTGAATTTCATCCAGACTTGCAAATAATTTCAATAACCACAAAACTGGATTACCCTTTCTCTTTTGGGATAGTTTAGAATAATCTTGTCTGAAAAATAAAATAATTCTGACTGGAACACCAGGAAAGAATAAGTCATGCTCAGGACTGAAAGTCAGGGCACGGGACATTTCAGTTGCCTTTGTGTGTAGGTATTTGTGCGCACACACATGTTTTGGTCCTGGCAATTTAGACAGAACCCTTTCAACTCTCGAGCGTCCAACACTTTGCGACAAACCCAGCAATATTTAACAACAGGAATATTTCTTTTCATATAATTACTTAAAGACACTAGTGAAACAATCAAAGAAGTTCCAGAAGCTGGAAATTCATTCCAAGGCAGAGATAAAAATAATTGGGCTAAAGACCCATGTTTTAGCACTTTTTTCTCAGTTATGCCCCAGAGGTTCGCCCACAGCCCACAACAATTTCAAAACTGTACTTCTGGGGAATAGTACGATATAACCATAAAATTACACTTCAGATAAGATTTAATTATCATCCTCACCTTTCCAACACCTTTCAAGAAGTAATCCTTAAAAGCCTTGCAAGAAAGAATATTACAATTAAAATGATAGCACGCAACAATGATATTAAAAGAAAGACAAACTGCTATATAGGTTTTACAGGAGCTTAAGTTCAACAGCTTTATTCAAAAATATTACAAGTGATCCTGTCTGATGGATTTTAGATATTCACTTTGGGCCAGAGGATGTTAGAGCAAAATAAACCAAACTGACTTTACACCCTAAGAGATCTTTTCATTTGCTTGAGACACGAAGCGGGAGGAAAGCTACGGTGCCTGCAGCTGGTGGCGCCTCACCAAGGAAGAACCGTGTTTTCGTGTGGTTTCACCACGGTGCCATTGGATTCACAACGAAAACAAACACCGCTGTGGAACAGCACCGCTCCACGGTACTAACTCCCACCTTCTCCCTTTCTTCCTTCGCTTTCTATCCCCGCTCCTCCAGGCTCAGATGCTCACACTGACCGGGCACTGGGAAACGGGAGGCTGAACCACTCCAAACTGCAAGACCAAAACCCACCAGCAGCTGACTTGACCTCATGGTCTTAGCTAGGGCAGTCAGTTGTCACCCCTGAAAGACACTTCTTTGTAATTTGTGTCTGGAGCAGAGCCCAGCCAACGTGTGTTTGGGAGGTTTCGGGCACAAAGGGAGAAAGCCTGGGAGGACAGCCAGTCCTAGGAGGCTGCCAGCATCTCAGGAGGGTTTGAAACCTTACCCCGTGGCTGCCATTTTGCTCTCTTGTTCTCTCCATGAACGCATCAATCATTCTCCCACGGCGGCCGCACGCCGTGCCGGTAGGCAAGACTGCGCCTCAGCGGAGGGGAAAGGGAAGCGTAGCCTCCGGCACGTACCCGGCAGCGCGCACGCTCCTTCCCCGGCACATACAACTAAACGGTCAGCTGGGCCTTCCAGACAGACACCCAGCTCGCTGGAGAACTGAAATGATTTGAATCATGACAGCAGGGAAGCTCTAATTTACGCTCCTAAGAAGCTCGTACTTCTTAGGGTGGGTATTTCACTTCTGGCAGTTGCCTGCCTGAAGCATGCAGAGACCCCCCCCTTCACATTATTACGGGCAGATTGAGAAAAACAAGACTTACAGATTGCTGGGGAATCCCTTAAAAGAAATATATTGGGGTTCCCTGAACCAAAGGCTAAACGACAATCTTCATTAAACGGGAAGCGAACAGGGGGAAGAGAAAGGAATGGGTTTTTAACCAAAGGATGCAAGCTCTTCGGAAATATTCCCAGAGATGCTCCTAAAAAGAAAGGCTTGTCCCTTCAATTAATGCTTATGTAAGCATTAATTACGGGCTTACGTAAGCATTACGAGAAGGAAGAGTGGGTTGTCCCTTGTTGTGTAGACCTTGAGTAGAAGGGAAAGAGCATCTTCGAATTAGACGCGTAACCAGGAAAAGGTGTATGTCACTGCATGCTGCCAATGAATTCGGCGGGGCCACTCAAACCAAGATTCTTTGCTCTCTTTGCAGAGCAAAGAAAAACCAAAACAAAACCATTGAGTTTTGAACGTGCTTCTAAACAGAAACTTTCTTTTTTATTGTTTCTCAGCCCCAAATCCAGCTAGTACTGCTTTTAACTCTTACGAAGAAGGTGAGACTATTTATTGAACTCAGAAGTCAAATCACCGCAAAGAGTATTTTACACTAAAGCCAACCACCACATCTTTCTGAAGCAACATGAATGCCTCCGAGGGAAGATGGAAAATGTAAATCACTGGAAACCCTGAATACCCAATAAATCACTGGCAAGCAGGCCTGGGTTTCAGTGCTGAACAGAAGTAAAGCAAAAGAGTTCCCGAGTCCAGCAAAGACGGAAAGAAAGCGTTCATTGTATTGGGAATGTTACATGATCCGCATCGGACCTTTGTGCACCATGCTGGGACGAAAAATTTACACGGATGCAAGGAAGTGGGAGGTGTTAAGAAGGGAACGGCACTAGAGTTTATACAAGTGTTACCAACGTTAGAATAATGTTTATCAGTTTACAGTATTTGACTTAGCATAGCTCAAGGGAGGAGCGAGAGATAACAAGAGTCCAAGTCACGTTCCTTTACCTGAGAAGCCGGAAAGGGGTCTCAATTCTCCAGCTGAAAGGGAGCCCAATTAACTTTATCTTGTATATCTGAGCTTCAGCTGGGGAGATGAGTTTGCTGGGGGTTATAATAATAACAACACCACCACCACATGTGTATACACTTTGACTACTGCATATACTGAAAGATCAGAGAAGGAACATTGTGTTGTGGAGAAGGTTCATCGCCTCAACTCCTATTCAGCACAATTCTCTGGAAGATGCTTGAAGTCAGGCACACACTTCACCACTTTTATGATAGTTAAGCAGTTCCCACAAAAAAACCCAAACTTGGCTAACCCAGCTGTACAGCTTTTCTGAAATCATCAGGGCTACACTGATTTATATCAACCTGAGCTAACAGTCCACGATTCGTTCCTCTACACCAGCACAAAGCGGGCACACAGCAGAAACAAAATATTCAGCTTTTGCGCTGGAGAGCTGGTCAACAAAAACCCCTGTGACAAACAGTTTAGGGGAACACCAGCAAATATTTGCTTGGAGGGGACATGCACGAGGATGAATGGAAGTTGGGTTAAACCACCTACTTTGTGCCAGCAGGGTCACATGGATTCATACAAGGCTCAGTCATCTGCCATCCACCGCTGCCGGAAAGCTACGTTTCACCCACACACGCTCGCAGACAGACCAATATTTCTGTGCAAAATAGAACAGGCTGTGAGTCTTCCGTCTGGTAAAGAGAAATGACATTGGATGCGACAAAAGGCTGAAGGACTGCCCGTAGCCTCAAGAGGACAGAAGGGAGGGACTGTGAACCAACCTCTCCCAATGCTAGAGCAAAGGGTCATCAAATGAAGCTTGGGGGAGCAAAATTCGAAACAAGCCAAAGGAGGTCTAACACCTCTCTTGTGTGAAGAGCCACCTGGAGAACTCCTTAACAAAGGATGCTAGGAGTACCAAATATTTACAAGGGATCAAGGTGAAAACTATGCAAGTACCTGGAAGAGAGACCTGCTGGGTGTTAATGACTAGACCTACCACAGAAGGTGCAGGAAACCCTTTGGTTGGAGAGTACTAGAGGACTGGGAGATTATTGGAGAAGAAGAATCATACACACTTGATCTTCTCCAAGCATCCATCCACAGCTATCATGAGGAAAAGGAATGCTGGATTTGCTGAACCATTGGTCTGAAGAAGTACAGAGGCTTTTATTCTGTTGGTATTTCTGTTGAGATTCTGATCGTTACTTAGTTTATCTTTAAATACGAAAATACAGAGGCAGAAAGCTGAAAACCGGAGAAAGATAATAGATGGCGAACAACACCCAATAAAAAGGAGCAGAGGACGTTAACATTTAATACGGAGCCATTACAGGTAAGTAATTTAATTGAAAAGATAGTGAGGGTCCCAGAAGTAATTTTAATGTGTGCTATGCACTGCTGAGGTTAACAGGAATTGCAAATATTCACACAGGACTGTTGGCCCCGAGCCTATTTTAATCACCGAGAGTTAGCACCGAGTCCATAGCAATCAGAATTTAGGTCTTTGGTCATCAGGGCTGCTGCAGAGAAGCTGAGGAGCTACTGAATCTACAAATCTAGGAGAGGCATTAATGTGAGAATTACCATATTTTCATGCACTCCAAATCAGCCACTCTCCTCTAAAAGTATTGTTAAAAAAAAAAAAAATTACTCGCCTTTGGGTTAAACCAGCTATGTGGAAACAGATGTAATAGGACTATTCTGAGAAAAGTGCTCTGGGATAAACATCTCTATGCCAAATAGATCATTCACATGGCTCCCAAAACTTCAGAACCAAAGTTTAGAAGTTTGGTTTTCAGACAGATAACCTTTGGATTACGCATGTGAAAATGTGGCGTAGGATCTACCTGACTGGTAAATTCATCCCTGCTGTAAATCTTTGAATCAAGGCTTATTTTCCACTCTGCTACAGACATAACTTTATGGCCAGAAAACAAATCTGGCAGAGGTCCACTTGCCAACTGATCTTAAAAAGTTCCATTTCTTTGATTAAACACATCTATTTCTGCAGGGTTCAGTAAATGCGTGAATGGAACATGTGACGAGCTGTTGGCAGCGTATTTATTTCTACAACACTCTGTAAATCTTCTTGTCTAGGCTGCCTCTACCCTCACATTTTCTTGTCTCTATTACTGCTCCTCACAGCAAGCCCGTGCCCTTCTCATGCACTCAAGACGCGCGGTGGCTGCTCGCAGACCTTTGGCTGATGCCCTTTACTGCTCCGTGAGATGTGCGATGATTGCTGGGAAACGCACTGCCTGTTGTGTCATATCGCTTAAATATTTTCTGCTGCTCAACTAGGAACCTTCCAGGAGTACGTGGATACCTCCTGAAGTATTGACATTGCCAGAAAGGAGGACAGGATGGGAGTGGAGGTTAAGTAAATCTCTAAAGTTAAAAAAAATGTCTGAGGAAGTCAGTCAAGGGTGCAGATGAAGTTTTCCAGGGAGCCACTTTTCACTGTCACCTGAATTTCCTGACAAGAAGATACACCCTTAATGAAAAATGCCACACTGTCATCGTGATGTGACTTAGAAACAAATAAAACGGCAAATCAAGCAAGACAGCTTAAATGTGAAAAATTGCCCTCTGGCCCTGAAATTCCAGGTTTATTTCCAGCAGGAAGAAGTAAAGCCACCAGCAAAGGAGGAACAATTCTCCTTTAAGGTTACACAGACAACGGGATCTACAGAGCAACGTTATGTCAGCTGCTCACGGTATAAAAAGAGGAATTACAATTTGACAGCCCGATTTAAAATCAAGGAAGAGCAACATCATAACACACTGGTTTGTACAAAGTTTAGCACATTTCACAGTAGCAGAGACCTGAAGGAAGACGGTTCAAATGCTCTTGACGAATCAGAGAAGTGGACAGAAAAGAATGGGATAATTAAACCGGGACAAGTATAAATTGACGTTGGAGCATTTAACTGCTCATACACAGGAAGTATGTGGCTAAATAAATTTAAATTAAAAGAAGAAATGAAAGCATTTCTTCTTGTCCAGAGTGGATGTGACTGAGCAGCAATGGGATGAAATTTCTGGGAGGCTTAAGACTCATTTACAAAAGGTAAGGACCATAGCAAATACCTTGAAGCACCAGAAAGGACTTCCCTGAGGAGCTCCATCACTGACTGCCCCTCAGAATGGGTTGGACAAACTTGCCCCAGGAATCATCCATCCTGCCTGGATTGCCGTAACGCCACACACATGGGAGCGGCACCTTCCAGCGCAGTTGTTAATGGATTCTACGTTCAATGACAGAATAAATAGAATTAGAGAAGAATCCCTTGGGAGCGAGGGGAGGGGGATTCGCTGCTTTCTCTCCAATGTAATTCACACCTACCCCTCTCTTTTAGGTCACCACATTTGGGGAATCTTTGGAAAAGATCACTAACAACCCCTGAACATTGTTTTCCGAAGTACAGAGCCTGGCTTGGCGGCGCTTATGTAGAATATACATATATACACTTTAGACCTGAACACTTCACATGGCCTGCGGCTGCATCCTCCATTTGCTATTACCTATATCATCAACACCATTCTGAGGCCTCTCCTTAAACATCTGGGAAACGGCAGAGTAATTAAGGACTCATCTCGTTTTGCGCTAACGTGGTTTCCCAGGCACATACGGGCATCTCTGCCTTGTGCTGCACCAATCCCTTCATCCCCACGCTTCCTCCCTTGGAGTTCGCACGGGCATTCCCCTGGCATTCCCAAACACCTCTCCGGTTACCAGCTTTCCTCGTCATAGCTGAGGCAAACATGCTATTAAAAAGGATCTCTGCTGCCCTCTTTCACCAATTAGTCCACGGAATGCGACAGAGCAGAGAGGGAAAGAGACAGTAGTAACGCTGGAGTGACATCAGGCGCTCAAATGGAGATGGTTAGAGAGGGCTGATGGGCTTTGTCCCTGCTGGAGAACCAAACCTGAACTGAAAACAAGCTCGAATGAGGATTTCCTCTCTTCTAATGGTCTGAATCTCAGTCAAAGTCCTACTGAATCCAAAGGGGAGCAGAGCCAGCTTCAGTCACAGCTAGACACAAACCCCCCAAAAAAAGGAATAACAGCAATTACTGTTTCACTTCCCGGATGATTTGATCAGTGATGTGCAAAGGTGAACTCTAGAGCAGGTCCAAGAAACAGGATTCTCAACCAGGAAACAGAGAAGTCAGGAAAATCGGCTGATGATTAACACCCTGCAATGTAAAGAAAAAAAAAAAAAAGAAAAAAGAAAAAAGTAGTAGCTATGACAGGCAATATGTAACTGCTGTGGGTCAACAATTCAACTGACATGGTTGTGCCTGGCCCATAAGTTGAGATCCTTATCGTGGCAACCTTAGCATTTCTAACGGGACTAACGAACACGCACAAGAAGGAACTTCCGCCTTCACTGTCAATTTAGGAGTAACAGAAGGATCCCTGTCTGCACATGAGAGCAAATATTAGGACTACCCCATCCAAAGCAAGTGTTCAGCATGGGGACTAGGCAATAAAATGTCAATAAAGGCAAGATAACGTGATAATGACAAACTCACAACATGTCCACCTCTGGAGCACTGCAGGCAGTTCTGATCCCTCCACCTGGAAAAGAATACAACAGAACGGGGAAGGAACAGAGAAGGGAGACCGTCAGGGTGGAAAAAAGCTATCTGAAGGAGACATAGCAATGAGACCTTTAAAACCACAAGGGGGATACGGGAGGTAAATAGGGCAGCCACTGTTTTTCACAACAAAATTCCGGAGCACTCCAAGACACTAGGCAGATTAAAATCCTGGCAAAAGGAGTAAAATTTCAACAGCTCTCAAGTAAATTGATGAAGGCACTATAAAAGGATGCTATGAAGACGACAGAGTGGGCTGGGAGGAAAAAAAGATCAGATTCTTCAAGAATAACCTGTTAGTGCTTATTCAACATGACAGTCCGAATGTAAACGATACGGTCGAATTCTCCATTACACTGAGTTTCTGAGCACCGCAGAAAACGCATAGATGGGAATGAAAAAAACCAAAAAAAATAATAATAATCACAAATACCCAGTTTGTTTGCCCTTCTGCGGGGACTAGCCTAACATCTCCTCAATTTTCCCAGCCACAACATCTCGCATTTGGGGATAATCAAAGCCCTGACTGCTCCGTATACGTCATCGTCTGTCGGTCGCGCTATGGGCTGAGACAATAGGCAAAGCTGTGGCTCCACAGGGAATTGCTGGATGGGAATCTCCAGCAGTTTCAGTAAGCAGCACGAAGTGGACTGAGCAGACCAGAGAATTCAGATCCAGTAATTCAACTGACCCACCTTTGTTCTTTCTCTCACTAGCTCCAAGCACAAAACACCAGTTGGACTCGGCCGCTGGTTTTAATTTAAAGCATACACAGATTTCGCCGAATATTATCAAGCGGGGCTTTGAAAGAGAGATGAAAAAAACACCTTCTATTAGTCACACTTTAGAAGTTATTTGTTTCTGTTGGAAGAGAGCTGGAACACTGTCAGCTCCAGCGCCTAAAGAACTCTTGTGGGCTAAGGGCAGGTTACTTGCCAACCCTCATGGAAGTACAGTAACTCCGAGAGTTACCGAGTCCTTCTAACTTCGTATGTTACTAAATATGATCTACCACTACAGACAGTGGATCACGATGCAGGAGGTAGCTTCGCAGATGAAGTCAAACGGTGCTTCTTCAGCCTAAAGAACACCCAGAAACATACCTAAGGGTCTCAGGACAGCCTCAAACACACCTCACCTAGATGAACACTTCACCTAGATGAACTACAGCCCTTGCAACGCCTGAAAGTAAGGCGGCAAACTCTGATCAAAAAAAAAAAGAAAAAAACAAACACCAAAACCTGATTTATATTCCCTTTGGCGTGGAATAGCCAAAGACATTCTGGTCCGGTACCTTGAGTAAATTTAGGGTAGCCTTGCATCTGCTGGTTGGTGATGCAAAGACAATTCCTCCTCACTGGCTCCAGAAGCCAGGAGCAGTTGTTGGAGAACCAGCCTTGTGCCAGCCGAGGACTTCCCTGGAAAGGGGGTACATGCAAAGTCACGTCTGCGGCAGCCTTTTATCCCAGACCCTCTGCAGCCTGAAGCTGGAGCGAGAGTTTGCTCGGCTTGGGGCTGGAAGGCAGAAGGACACAATCATCTCCATTAGGAAAATCTAACGTAGCCGGCAAGAAAGAATAACGCTGCAGTCCAGCCTTCAAAACAGATTTTTCAAGGGAGGAGAAGGAAAACAGCCATGAATCAGCCGGAGAAATACGACTTTAAAGCCCTAACAAAGGAGAACAGATGGGAGCAGAGCAAAGTGCTCACAAACTTGAACTGGAATAGCTGTCTCTTCATAAAACCGCTCCAAATATGAAAGATCCTCGGGACATCTGCAATTAAATCCCCTATTAATCCCAACTATATTTTAAAGGCAGTTGAGCCAGGCTACTAATCGTGCTATTGACGGACCTGAAAACTACACCAGGAGAACAGAGATGGCGAAACAGAAATGAAAAGAGCCAAAATACAAACTTAAAACCCAGTGCGACAGGGTTTGCTTTTTTTTCCCTCCCACCCCACCTCCATCTACACGTAATTAAGATCCTCCGGTAGGTTTTATCTCTAAGTGCTGGAGGGGTTAGGACTTCAGTGTTTCCGACTCACCCTGATTTCTTACATGCTCACAGGAATGAAGATAGGGAAAATATCACCACTTCTGTATTATGGAAACCTTGCAATTAATAATTGAGAATCTTTTTATCTCTCTCTCCCTTTTTCTTTCAGAACTAGAGTGCTCTCTTCAGCTTGTTAAGCTTAGTTCACTCCCACTGATAATTCACTAGAGATCATAATTTATGGACAATTGAAGCTGCAGAAACATCTCTTAGAAGGAATAGAGCAGATCCATAGCAACAATTCTTCAGGGGAATATTAATCCCCAGCTTTATGTAGTGCTAAGTGTACAATAGTAATCAGAACTTGAGTAGAAGCTGCTAATCATTGAGGGAAAAGGCTGTATAAAGAATTCATAATGGAATTAGCCTGCGGCAAACAAAGAAAGACAAAATTAAATCAGCCATCAAATTGCACCAAGGAATTTTAATTTACAGGTTAATGTAGGATTATGTAACTAATCACAGCTAACATTTTCAATGAACAACCAATAAAATTCTGCTCTTTTTTTTATTCCTGCTAATGGTATTCCAATAACACACTTTTATCACCATATAATGTGTTAAGAATGGTTTTCAAAAATTCTAAAAATCTTCCAAAAAGCATTATGACCAAGCAATCAATGCAAAATGCTGGCTTTAAGTTAATTAGCATAAATATACATTCAGATGATCTACTGTTTGGTTCAATCCAATACAATAAAGTTCCTTTGAGTCTGCATAGGACAGATTTACATAACCAAATGTGCATAACTGTAGCTTTAAAATATATGCATGACTTCCAAAGAGGGAGATGCAGCAATACGAAAAGCCTCCAAATTAAATAAGTCAAACAACTTCTCGGTACTAAAGTGCATCAGCTAATTCTAAATAAACCCGTTATTATAGATTTTTATATCAATACAGCATATATATCCTATGACATACGCACAAAGGATTGCTCTAACAGAGTTTGCGCTGTTTATAATATGAACATCATAAAGAAGAATAAGGTTTCTGAGATAAAAAGTTGATTTGCTTCCCCGTGAGAAAAAAAGAGAGACCTTATATTTGACCCAGTTATATTTTGATATTGGCCAACACAAGGAGATTTTAAAAAGGCAGAAAGAAAGAGAAAGGAAAGCCTCTCTGTTCTAAAAATACATTTACGGACCACTAGTTAGTGTATGCAAATATATAGAAAAGACTCACGTAACTCTTTGCACGCTTTTAAAGGGAAACTCCAAAATTACACTGTATGCTTCAAAACACATCAGCTTAATCAAAAAGATCTTTTTTTGCAACATATGGCAGCATGAAAATTTTTATAAATGGAGTAAAAAGCACTTTCATAAGCTTTACTTCACTTAAGAGGAATGCTGGGAAGAAAGGCAACAGCATTCTTCCTGCATATGTTTTTCTTGTTCTGAACAATGTGGGAAAACCTCATTTTACTTTAATCTAACAGTTCATTTTATGGAAGCAGCAACATTCTGCCCATTTATTAGCATAGAGGGTTTGGGGTTGCGGGTTGCCTTTTTTTTTTCCCCCCTTCCCTTCCTTTTATAAAGTCTAATTTTAAGATGCACACTTCCAAAAAACATTATGGTGTCAATTGCACTACCCTTCAGCAATCCTGTAATAACTTTATTCAACCATTTCTAATTATAATTATATTTTCAATTCCTTTTAGCTATAGAAACTCTTTATCAATCAGAGCACAAGACAGAAAATTACTTTATTACAGCTACAGCTCGTTAGTCTGAGTGCTCTTAATGAAGCAGCCTCATAATCAGATGAAAATCATGCTGAAGAAAACTTGCATCATTAGTCTGGGCCTTAATTACCAAGAAATATAGTCACTAACAATGATACTCCATTTCATGATACGGTGCATGCACCTTCTACAGTACTTGCAATTAATAATTCCGCAGACTGCTACAGAATCTCTCTATTTATTCATAACAATGGAGGGGAAAAAATTCTAAATTTAATTGAGCGGCTCCGAATGCGCTCTCTCACTCTCTCCTGCTCAGATTAAAATGTCAAAAGGCTAATATTCTATCTTACAATAATTCATCATTTTAATTACATATTTTATGTATGTGAAATGTCCTTTCCCCCCCCCC